>LR990294.1:5697500-6227500 GCA_905147355.2 Apotomis turbidana | reverse complement strand
TATGAAACATGTAATGTTACTTGGAGTTAGGGTAGCGAAGTGGTTAACGGCCTGTACCGGCAATACAGAGGTACCAGGTTCGATTCCCGGTGTCTACCACCAGGTAACTGATTTTTTAATTTTTTCTTTAGGTTTTATCTTTGTATCAATGGTTTATAGTTGTATTGTTACAAAATTTTAACCTTTGATGAAAAACGAGTGTTGTTATTTATAAGTTTAACATGTATATCTATGTGTCTTTGTATGGCATCGTAGCGCCCAAACGGGTTATGCGATATGAGTGCGATTTTTCTTATCGAAAGTCTTGTCTATCGAGACGATTCCTAGCTATGTTCGGTGGAAATAACAGTCGTTTATTTATTCACCTTTTCTTTCCAAGATGTTAATTCCAAAAGTTTTTATTTTCAGTTTGACTACTATTATATCTTATCATCACTCATTAAACGGCGGTCTCATGATCAGTTACTAGTATCGCAAGTGTTTTAAATGCTTAATATAGCTTACAACTTGCAATAGCGTTGTAAGTTAAACATAATCTAAATTAAGCAATATTTAATATTGTGTACTTTTTGATATTTTTATGGCAGTAGCGCCTTTTGCCAAATTGAGTACTAAAATTGCTGTCTAGTTTTATTTCGATTTGTGATAACGCTCATCACAAATTAATGCTATTAAAAGTTTAAAAGCACTTGGCAGAGCAAAGTTCAGGCTGAGTTTTTCGATCATAAAGATTATTCGAATGTTTTGTCCTGTCATAATATGAAGCTCCTAATTGGTTGTAAAAAGAAACCCTGATAATATTAACGTGGAATCTGGGTTGAATATTCTGTGGAATGCCAAGCCAATGGACGATCAACTGGTTTAGCGGTCACCGCGGGGCGGTGGCGGAGATAAAGAGACATCTGAAGAAAAAATTCAACGTAAATTTGACATTATTTGGGCCGGTTTTGTTACCGTCTGCATCTTCAGCTCAGAGATCGGCGACCAGGTGGTGGATAAGTAGACTAGGACGCGCCCGCAAGTTCGTCCGCGTATTTTTATACTTTACCGTAGACGGGTAAAAAGTAACCTATAATCATCTTTGGATGTCCAACTATCCCTGTACAAAAATTGGTTAAAATTTGTCCAGTCGTTTCGGCGTGATGAGAGGATAATTGAAATGATGACCAACAGATGGCGCCAGACTGGCATGGCGCCGCGCGCCCATTCAAACCAAATGATAATCCTGCATCACGCTACGAAGATATTTTCCTAAAATCATGACACCTCCATAGAAAACTGATTTTCGATACAAATCTAGACTTTTATAATAGTATTCGTCAGATTCGTAGATGTTTGGGTTATCAAGAATGTCTCTGTGTCGCTCGTCTCCTACTTGCAAGAGCCCGAGAAGTAAAATGTATTTATTTCAGATTAATACAGTATATTTTAAATTAGCTCATGAAGCCATTAGATTACCCCACTTAATAGATGACGTTATCCTTTCCTGCACTAAAATTCAAGATGGCTCTCCTTAAAACGTTCTTAGGGTTCAGAAGGTTCATCCTGCCAAAGGAAACCTTTCTTCATCAAATGGTCGCTTCTATCCGGCC
The DNA here is from genome assembly GCA_905147355.2 of Apotomis turbidana. Taxonomy (NCBI): domain Eukaryota; kingdom Metazoa; phylum Arthropoda; class Insecta; order Lepidoptera; family Tortricidae; genus Apotomis; species Apotomis turbidana. Next base: position 6,225,908 of record LR990294.1, on the reverse strand, counting down.
TATGTGGAAGTCTTTTGAGGAGGCCTGTGTCCAGTTGGACGTCCTATAACTGAACTGATGATGAGGTATTCGCGAAGGTCAAAAGTGAGAATCTCCCGAAGTCTGTAAATTTTGTGACATAGTCATCACGCTAATATTATAAAGGCGAAAGTTTGTGAGTGTGTTTATGTGTAAGTTTGTTACTTACGCTCAAACGGCTAGACCAATTTTGATAAATTTTAGTATGAAGGTAGCTGACACCCTGGATTAACACATGGGCTACTTTTTATCCCGAAAAAAAAAAAAAAAATAGTTTTCTCGTTGGATGAACGGGTAAGACCGCGCGGCGTAGCTAGCAATTTCATAAAGACGATAGCTTAAGAGGCCTTTATCCTTTTAAAATGCTGATTGTTTTAGACATTTTACTCTATGATCAAACCTGTATGACATATTATGTTACTACCTAGAACAGGGCTATTGGGATTTATTGGTACCTATATATTTGAAACCTACAGTTTGAATTTCTCATTGATCATTTTTGTTTCAAAAACTATTCTAAATTGACAAAATTCACGAGGAAAATACGGTTTTTCAACGTATTTTCGACTGCACGCAATGATAGCATGAAATAGCTGTGTTACCCTAGACAAGAACTCGTCTCAAAAAGTTCGTTGAAATTATCAATATATTTGTCGAATATAGTCATAATTTCAGTATTCGTGAACGAAGTCGTGGACACAGAGTGGCTTCACATCACAATGCCGTCAAGCATATCACGTTACCCATAAAAAATCCACCTTTCGCTTGTTTTTAATACGCCTCTAATTACAAAAACATTTTTCGTTCATTTTATTAGCAAACATTTTGTAATTTCTTTGAGTCGCGTTTCGTTCTTTATCAAAATTGGAAGTTACGCTTAGGGAATAAGGTGTGTCTTTGTTTGGGCGAGTTTTTGCCTATTTGGTATATGAGGAATGCAGGTTTTGCACTTGCTTCCGGTGCACCTTACACCATCGTTACCCAAACAGATCCAGTGACAAAAAGTAGTATGTATTAGAAGTTTCTTCACTTATTGATATCTCCTCTATTGGTATCAACTGTAAACGAAAACATTAACGTTTTATCTAAATTCCAAGATATGTTTGAATATTAAACTAACGTGGTAACTATTAAAGGTTGTAAACGGAAGTTTTCGCAGTTAAAAATTAATTAACATTAAGGGTAAAGGCCATCTATGGAATGCAACAGCTGTTTTTAATTGACTAAGAAATTTTAATATGGCTTCAAATAGTTGATTACGCGTCTTTTGGATAAGTACTGAACTTTTATTTTATGTAAAACCATACCGGGTTTCGGTGCACAATATGCCGACTGTAGGTGCCATTCGTGCATCGAAAACCTCGGGGTACTTATTTATTTACTCAATCTTTATTGCACAAAAGGACACTTATTGTACACAAGGCGGACTTAATGCCATGAGGCATTCTCAACTCTACCAGTCAACCTTAGGGCAAAGCACAAAAATTGTAGGCGGTGCAACTAACTTACTCGTACACATAAGTAACAAATAGTAGATTGTACAACAAGTGCATAAAACGCACCATTTCATACGAGACGTTTACGAGCGAGCTTGCGAGCGAGGATGAATATAAAGTCGAGTGTAAAATGCGTTTTATGGACGAGTTGCACACTCTACTTTTCACTTCGATTGCAAGAAAATTAAACTACATCATGTAAATTTTATACTTGAAAACAAAATTAATTAAAATTTAAAAACATTTAGTTTTTTTATATCTACGATAAATTATTGTTGTAGTTTAAATATATAGTATTGATTTAATAAAATAGAAATAAATTTAAAAAGTAATAAATGATAGTAAATAAAAATTACAAATTTATTTCAAGAAGTGTTATTGTGTACTTTGGCTGTTGGTATTTTGCCTTGGTCTTAGAACTAACGAAACGAAAAAAAATAAAGAGTTTATTCTATAAAGTTTTATGTTGTTCGTGTGGCTGTTGGACCGATCGCCTTGGTCTTCGACGACGATTTTACTTTATGCTCTAGAGCATAAAAAGCGACTTTATGTCGCCTACGCACAGCATAAAGTCGAACTTTTAGAGCATGAGAAGTGAAAACATAATTTATAATACTTATGCATAATTTTTGCTATTCATATAAATATGGGTATGGTAATAACAAGTTTTCAGTACAAGTCAAGTCAAAGGGAGAAGACAATTAAATTTATAGGCAAACGGATGAAATCATTATCCTGAATTAGCCTATACTTTAGCATTTTAATAATTTTGACGACGCGGTTGGCGCAGTGGTTAAGCAACTGCCTACTGAGCCGACGGTCCTGGGTTCGAATCCCGGCAAGGGCAAATATTTGTGTGATGAACACAAATATTTGTGCCCGGGTCATGGATGTTCTATGTATTTAAGTATTTATTTATCTATATAAGTATGTATATCGTCGCCTACTTAGTACCCATAACACAAGCCTTCTTGAGCTTAATTTGGAACTAGGTGGATTTGTGTGAGGTTGTCTGATATTGATTTATTTTTATTTATAATAAGAAAATTGGGTCTTAACACCTATTTTATGTATATGTAAATTATGAATGTTCTCTCTCTCTTCAACCTCTGCAACCTTCCCTATAATATGGTTGAGGGAGGCGATGGCTGAGATATGCGTCATGCTCGTGAACGGGTGCCGTTTGTGGGGTCCGGTCTGTTCATACTAGCAAGGGCCTAATTAGTTGTGTAGTAACTGCTTTCCAGTGTTCAATGAACTGACGTGAGAGACTTCATCCTGTACTCGACTGAAGTTATTTTTTACTTAGAGACTTAGAGACTGTATACATCTCTAATAAACTTAGTGTACTGTACAATGACGCTCAGAGACCTTATACATCTCTGAGGAATGAAATTTAACTATTATCATATATTTATTATTTAAATTTTTTTTTTATTTTGTAAATTGTGACGCCTAGAGACCATATACATCTCTAAGAAATTTAGTTTAATTATTTATTTATTTATTTTTTCTTTTGTATAGTTAGTTTCTTATTCAGTCCTTAACTTTTCTAAGGATTTAAATTAATTTATTTTGTTTTGCATGTTGTGACGCCTAGAGACCATGTACATCTCTAAGAAATCTAAATTAAGTACTTAATTATTTTGTTGCATTAGTTATTGATTTTGACTCCTTGAGACCTTATACATCTCAACGGAATTGAATTATTTCATTAATTAATTATACCGATCTATATTGCGTGTCGTGACGCCTAGAGACCTTCTACATCTCTGAAAAAATCACTTTATTTTATATAATTTTTAGTGTAAACATTGATTTGGAGACTTGTACATCTCCTCTAACATATATGTATCAATTACCTAGCTATAATATAATTGTATTAGTTTTTAAGTATAATTCACGAAAAAATGACTTACTGTTGAGTTTCTTTCGGCTTTCTTCTCAACAGCGGTCTCCTCTTGCGAAATGCCGGTAGACTCACAATCTGACTTGTAAAAGTGCCCTTGTGGCCTACTTACTGAATAAATTATTTCATTTCATTTCATTTCATTTCATTTCATTTCTTCAATCGTTCCCTCATTACTGAGGATCGGGATCACAGGCTGGTTTTGCCTTAATGATCTGTCTCCATCGGTCCCGGTCCATCGTTGCCCTCACCGCCTGGTGGAATTTGCTTGAGGAGATTACTTCTTTGACTTGGTCAGACCATCTGGTTGGTGAACGGCCTCGGGCTCTCTTGCCTTCAATTCCCCCAACCACGACCAGTTTTTAGGGTTCCGTAGTCAACTAGGAACCCTTATAGTTTCGCCATGTCCGTCTGTCCGTCCGTCCGTCCGTCCGCGGCTTAGCTCCGTGATCATTAGTACTAGAAAGCTAAAATTTGGTATGAGTATGTGTATGTATAACGCCGACAGAACGGTAAAATAAAATTAATAAAAAAATTTTTTTTCGGGTACCTCTCGAACACCTAAAGTGGAGGTGAATTTTTTTTTTCTTTTCAACACTGGTGTGTGGGGTGTCGTTGAATAGGTCTTGTAAAAATAACAGGGGTCTTTTAACATTATTTTTTGATAAAGTCAGCAGTTTTGTAAATATTCGCTCCAAAAACAAAAAAAATAGTGTCCCCCCCCTCTAACTTTTCAACCACGGGTCAAAAAAAATCGAAATAATTCATGTTAATGAGGCCTTATAAGTACTTTCAATGAAAACTATATTGAACAAAATCGGTTGAGCCGTTTTTGAGTTATCGCCAAATTTCATATTTTTTCTTTAAGAGGTCGTAAGTTGACTTCCAGAAGGTAATAAGTGATTACAGTTTCTAGGGCGTTTACGACCTTTTATAGAGCTTAAAATCTTTCTTAACGTAAACCTCGGGCTTAAAACAGCAGTTTATTGTGAAGGATGAGCAACTACGGAACCCTACACTGAGCGTGGCCCGACATGCTCTTGGCCGGTTTTCAAGGCTCTCGTCTCCTCTTCGCATTATGTGGCCAAAGTATGACAGTACACGGTGCAAACAAATGGCGGACAGCCGTGTTTTAATATTTAGTTGTGAGAGAATAGACATATTAGTACGTTTGGCCGTCCAGGGTATCCTGAGCATTCGCTTCCACCACCACATTTCGACTGCGTCTATTCTTTGTCGCTCTCGGGCTAATATGGATAATATGGATATGCATGTTCAGGTTCACAGCACGGAAATAATCTAATATCAAAATAAACTTCCACAGATAAAGTCATTAGGTAAGTATATAATCTGTCCATACCTTTCCGTGAGCACTTTTTAGGGTTCCGTACCCAAAGGGTAACAACGGGACCTTATGACTAAGACTCCACTGTCCGTCTGTCACCAGGCTGTATCTCATGAACCGTGATAGCTAGACAGTTGAGATTTTCAAATAAATATTTAAGTGGAGCTCCTATACAATACGTGACTTTTTTGCCGTTTTTTATTTGATGGTACGGAACGGAATCTTCCGTGCGGAGTCTGACTCGCCTTTGGCCGGTTTTTATAAGTAACCTCTAGCATAACTGACATACGCGGCTGTTTCTCGAGCGAGATAATTACCCGTCTCTTTCTGTGCAGTAATATGAGAGAGTGACGGGTAGCGCTATTGCCTTGATCACACGTACCGAGTAAACTCGCCCGTTTGTCTTATGTGTGACAGGGACGAGAGCACTGTCTCGCCCACTCTCTCGGTACGTGTGATCAAGGCATATGTCGCGCGACAGAGTCGCGAAGCATAGTTGTGCTAGACAGGCAATACCTAGAAACAAATAGGAGGTATTCCATCAAACAATTCATGGATCACAAGGCGAGAGAAGTTATATTTGCTCGGTCGTATTTAAAAACCTTGAATATGTTTTAAACAAACATTGGCCTGGCAACTATTTACTTGCTGTTCCTAGAATTATATATCCAGTGTAAAATTATTACCTAATTGTTACGTTACATGTATTAGAACTAGTGATTAGAGATGGGTAAATCCTGACTTGAAGATTTAAATGATTCGAATCCGCAAGGGGATCCGAATCCCTTATCGACTCTTCACAAATCTTATCGAATCCAAGGAGTTATTATGAAATAATCCTTTTGCTTGAGCGAATCCACTTAGCTTTGTACCCGATGAACAATACCCATTATCTGTATTGTTAGCTGTGGCCGCAACTGCCACTTCAAAATGTATGGCGTTATAAGTGCAAATTACTTTTACACTAAATTAGTCTTTAAGTCAAACGAAATAAGGTTTACTCTTAAACAAAGAGAACACAGATGTTGGTCACTTCGTAAGTGAAAGAGCAGTGAAGCTCGTTTCGAGGCTTATAAGACAATGAAGTGACCAACATCTCTGTTCTCTTTGTTTAAGAGTAAACCTTATTTCGTTTGACTTAAAGACTAATTTAGTGTAAAAGTAATTTGCACTTATAACGCCTTACATTTTGAAGTGGCAGTTGTGGCCGCAGCTAACAATACAGATAATGGTATTGTTCATCGGGACAAAGCTAATGGGATTCGCTAACCAAATGTGATTCAAACTATAACTCCGACTAACTCAATCGGTACCGCGAGCCATTCATAGTGAACGAAACGAAGTGAAGTGAGTACCGAGCCGAATCGAGTCGGCCGAGCGGCGGCGGCCGGCCGTGAGCCGCGAGTTGCAATTCAATCGGCAATTGTCGTGTCGGTTGGGTTTTGTCGTCTCGCTCGCTCACCGCACTAAGTCGCGGCGAATCCGGCGATATCGGCTTGTGACGTAGTTTTGATACGAATAAGAACGAAATTCAAATACCTGTGCTGTGTGGACTTATTTGTACGAAACTGAGAGTTTAATGTTTATTTAGTTATTATTTTTAAATTTTATTTGTTGACGTATTTCTTAATCGTAACTCAAATATATATAAATAATACATAAAAAGAAAAATGTTTTGTCCACAAAGAATGTAAATATTATTATTAAATACTTATTCTTCATCGTAATTCAAATAGGGCATATATCAAATAAATAGAAAATGTTAGATATGTGATTAATTGACAAGTTAATATGTAAACTAAACTACCGAAGTCTTCATTAGTTTCCAAAGGGAACCTAAAGTTGCTAAGAGTCACTTGTTACAATAACAGATCGGTACTGATAAACGAAACGCAATCAGATTCAGAGCGGATTGCTTTAAAGAGTCAAAAGATTCAAAAGAGTTGAAGAGTCACTAAGCGGATTCGGTTCCGCGAGCGGATTTGGATTTAGTGATTCGAAACACCACGCGGAGTCGAGATCGCCCATCTCTACTAGTGATGCAGTCATGCAAACTTAGCAACAAGGCACGGTATCATATCTCAACTATAAACCATTGTTTCCCATCTGAAACGTTTCGCCAAATTTTCATTAGATTAGATAAGATTTATTAAAACTTTCGTGAGACATATTTAATTATTGTATTAAGCGGTTTACACTCACGTGAAATTGTCAGGAACGGCCCGACATGTTTCGAACTCGTATGAAGCCCTTCATCAGAAACCCCTGCCCTGTGCTGAGAGCCCTGATGAAGGGCTCCATACGAGTTCGAAACATGTCGGGCCGTTCCTGACAATTTCACGTGAGTGTAAACCGCTTAATACAATAATTAGATAAGATTTATTTATTTCATATTATAAAATGTCAGTATAAATTACGCTAAGGCAATTTACATGCATTTATACTATGATAGTCATAAAAATAAAAATGAGACAATATAATAATAATAAAAAACATAACAATTGATTGCAACAAAAGATATTTACTTACATGTCATAATCATAATAATAATTCAATTGATTGTGGTTACAATATAAGAATATCCCCTTAAGGGATTGTCAAAGTTCTAAAAATCGATACCTACTACATACAATATTTATACACGGTGTTAAATACGACGATATATTACATGTCACTACGTCAAATAAAATTGTCCGAAAATTGTCATTTGCCCGAAAGTATTTTTTTCCTGAAACCCGCAATATTTTCAGGATTGTATAAGCAGCGTTAGAAAGAACCCATTAGGTTAGATTAGGGTTGTTTTATAATTATTCTGAAAAATAAATAGTTTTGGAAAAAAATGGTTTTTGGGCAAATGAACACATGGGAAACAAAAATTTGTGTTTCAGATAGGTTTACTACCCCAAGGAACAATAATGAAGTTGGAATTCATAATTCTTTCTGTTATAGGTATACTAGTACATAAACACTAAATTAACAAAAAAATTATAAGCCTACAATAAATGCCAAAGTCTACTTCCAACAAAGTGACTGAGTAATAGGTATGTATCTTTTTCATAATTTTCAGCAAAACTAATGATACTATCAAACTGTTTATACAAAGTAAACATAAAAACTATACCAACAACAAAACAATATTGTATCGAAAATCAGTTTTCTATGGAGTGGGGTATTTCAGGATTTTAACAGCGCGATGCACGATTTGTATGGGCGCGCGGCGGCGCCATCTGCTGGTAAAGAAAATCTTGTATTCCATCACGCCGAAACGACTGGGCAGATTTTAAACAATTCCAGTACAGGGATGGCTGGACATTTAAAGATGGTTTCAGTCTAACAATTATAAATAAATAAAATGAAAAAATAAAAAGCCTTTTATTTCTTACCACGATAAGATCGTTACAATAGTATATTGTGTCATAAGGGTAGTAAGTAAGGGATTACTAACGAAGGTCTATTAGAAGCCCGACGCCGAAGGCGGAGGGCTTTTAATGTCCTGAGTTTGTAATCCCCTTACTTCCCGCCATACACACAATATTTTTCATCACATTTGGGAGTAAATAACAAATACATAAGACAAAAATAAACATTAAACTAATTAAACGATAACGATTGACAGCTAATTTTTTCTGCATATATTTTTTTAATTTACTATAAGCACTGGCAAAACGGCCATCAGCTTAAAACAGAAAACAAATATACACAGAATCTTACCATCTATCATTAAACAAATAACAATTAACAATATTATGCAGGAATAATTAACACCGTAATATATTATAAAACTTAAATACGAACAGTAATTTTGTTACAATACTAAATAGTACCTAACCAATAATTTTATAACTTTTTTCTGTTTTTGTGTCGTCTACCACAGATAATGCTAAGAACTGCGTTTAGTTTAGAAACATGACAAGCCATACTGCCAGAGAGAATTTTAATAAAATTATTGCAAATTACACTTAAATAATTGTAAAACATAAATATTAATGCAGTACATGTACCGTATTAATTCAATACACAATAAAATTTGCTGGTAGGCAAGTTTTGTTCGTACAACAAAAAACCTTGGCTGGATTGAAACCTCCTTAGTCTGAAGTAAACTGCGAGTGCGTACTATATTTTTAAAACTAAAACCATAACTCCCTCGGGAGTTATAACAATTTATAACTCCCGCGGGAACAATATAGGCCTTAGTCCTTCAGTACACCTACATGTAATACCATCTTTTACGAGCAAATGTGATGAAAAGAAAATTACAGTGGTTACTTAAAGTTAGCTAGGTACATTTTTATTATTTTTAAGTTGAATTTTTTAAATTTTTAGTCAGCGTATTTTTTAAATAGTCTAACAATTAAGGAAATTTAACAGGTTAAGGAAAACGATTTTCGGATGAAGTTGCAGGCTATACTTATTTACTTATAAAATCGGCTAATTATGTTCACTAAACGTGAATCCTCGTTCAAGGCCCGTGTGATAAATATATCACAGAAAGACAGACAAGACGTCACGTTTCACGTTTTAATGTGATAATGCGTTGTCAAATCCCATCATTAAAATTCGCGATGAATCGCCTTTATCTATCCGCCATTGCTAATAAATAATGATCACTATAATATTCTAAAAGGCGTAAGTACACAGACTTTCACCGGCACTTGCGTCGTTTTCAAAGCCGTCGTAGTGTATTCCGGGTCAGATGAGACGCCATCTTGCCCGTCTGGAGGTCACTGGAACCCGTTCTCTTTGTGCTCAGACCCTGACCTACCTCTGTGAGTTATGTATGTCGGCGACTAACCGTGCCAAAAGGTATTAAGCGACATGGTTTCCCATACAGCAGACATCCCTTCGTGTACTTGACAGTTTTCAGCCCCTTCGCGCCTAAATGACGTATGTTTGCAGAAAAAGCAAGACGTTTACGTCGTTTTGTTAGTAGAATAATGTGTCGATGACCAACTTAGGGGAATTGAACTGTATGGACCAGAACAGGCTTTTGTGCAGGTTTTTCTAGATTAATTGAAACTTAATATTTGTGTGATCGATTGGTTCCGAAAGTTTAAAACCCTAATCGTTTTCTAGGCATCATAATACTTCTGATAACACGGTACGACTTTAGCGAGCCATGGAGCCGATATTAACATTAAAATACAAATTATGCCCTTACTCACAAGTGTATTGGACGCGTACCTATATACGTCTAAATTATTACCACAATTTATTTACCTTTACATTACAAGTTGTCACGTAATGGGGTCAACGTGCTGTCTTGGAGTTAACCTGCGAAATGAATGTTTTTAGACCCAAAAAATTTGATTGCATCTGTTGGTCACATCTTTAAGGAGTTCAAATGCTACTAGATCTTGCTTCGGGAAATCTCATCGATCACCATATCAGGAAAAAAGGATTTGTCACTGGTGTGATGGACAAAGTTATTATTAAATACTTATAATTTTATCAATCATGCTTTCAACTAATTCTGCATTAAACTGCACCAAAATTTTATCAAGCTGTTAATTAATACAATCGATTGTCACACCATGAATTGGAAGAGTAGTGACGTCACAGTCCTATCGCTTAGAAATTGCGTCATCGGTGCCATCATAATGTTGAATATAGATATAGATATAGTGCTCGTATACCTACATATATATTTATATGTTTAGTCAATGTGTCAGTTATCTTTTGCGTCAGTATAGTAATAAGTATATAAAAGGTTCTACCGGGTTATTGCAATCGTCGCCGTTAATCCATATAATTGTATGACAACCTTGAACTTAAACGCACCTTTTCACGGTGAAAATGGCAAATTACTTATTTTCTCCATACAAATACTGGTACCGAATCCATTGATGATGTCATATGATTTGACGACGCGGTTGGCGCAGTGGTTAAGCAACTGCCTACTGAGCCGACGGTCCCGGGTTCGAATCCCGGCAAGGGCAAATATTTGTGTGATGAACACGAATATTTGTGCCTGGGTCATGGATGTTCTATGTATTTAAGTATTTATTTATCTATATAAGTACGTATATCGTCGCCTGGTACCCATAACACAAGCCTTCTTGAGCTTAATTTGGGACTAGGTTGATTTGTGTGAGGTTGTCTGATATTTATTTATTTATTTATATGTAGGTAGGCCATCTGTATGAAGCGTTTTTAGTGCTCCGCACTCCGCAGGAATGTTGAACTTAGATGGTCATTTCTAACTTTTAGAGCAGTAAGTGTAGGTAAGAATAAGCTGGAAATTACTCCACCGACAAGAGCTTAGCTCTTAAATATATGATGATGATGAAGTGTAGGTAGTCCCACGTAGACATTTGATCCCAATAAAAAATAGAATCGATTGACATCCTCAAAAGAAACCGCACGCCTATTAGACAGCCCTTTTACCGCCAATTTAAGCTGAATAAAGGCCGTATTAGCGCTGAGGCAGCCAGGGTGCCGCTTGGGAGCTTTAAGCTGTTTCCCGCTAGAGATGAGGCGTAGATAAGGACGGTTGCCGCTGATACAAAGTGGACATTTCGATGTTCACTGATTTGGTAATTACAGGACGAGATATTGTTAAACAGGAGATATTGTAAAGCTCCATCGATTTAGTCCCGTCTGTAATAAGAGCTTTTACATATTAAACCGTGGGCGGTGCGTATTCGTCCTTCAGCCTACATTTGCCGCGTGGTGGCCGAGTTTTAACGATCCTCCTAAACATTGATAAACCATTATATGTGTAAGACCCATTCAAAGAGTCATTATATCATCATTCAATCATTCATTCATGATGAGAGGACAAAGAAATCATGACCAACAGTTGGCGCCAGACTGACTTGCACCTTCGTGCCTGTACAAAACCAAAGGTACCTGGAATTGTGCTGTCGATTTTTTTCTAAAATCGTGACCCCTGAAACTGAGCTCTAACTCTAATACAATTCTAGAATTGTATGATATAGTACAAGTATAGGAGTCTCTTCTAGGCATTATTAAATAGGCTATACAGGACCATCGTGCTTCAAGTTCAACCGCTGGTCAGTTACTAATAGAAAAATCTGACTTCAAAATAAACTAAAAAGTCAAAAATAACCCGTTTTTGTACAGAGTACATTTTAATCACCTTTTGAAGTCGGTGCCAAACCACTCAATCATTACTATGTACAGATGCCCAGTATAAAGCCTTGAATGATTACATTACATAAGTCCGCCATTTGTACTATTTTGTATTGTGCAATAAACTTTTAATAAATAAATAATATTGAACCATTGATACAAAGATCATAAATTCATAACACAAAGAAAAATGTAAATGCGTAACCTCGCGGAAGACTGGTGGTCAAAAGGTTACCTGGCATTAGGGTAGTGGAGAGGTTAACACGCTGGACCGGTAATCCAGAGGTACCGGGTCCGATTCCAAACGTATTTCATATTTTTTTCGTAATAACTTGTATGATGCAGCTACGTACGTAGTAAAGTGAGAGTCTGATAAAATAAATAAACTGACGTAAAATTCGGCGGCTGATACGCTATCGGGATTCAATGCCTACGAATGGCAACAACAACAATCAATGCCTACGGTGACTTTCGATAACTAGAGGACACTTTACTACGTCTATCGTATTTATAGCGTATTCCACCAAATAGATACCTACGGATGAATCGCTTGTAGATTCCGATCGATTACTTAAGAGGCTATATCACTGCTCATTTTTTTTATACAAATCGAGGTTTCCTTTCTCGACTTTTTCCTCCTCCAAACTTTATCGTAACGATTTTTAGGGTTCCGTAGTCAACTAGGAACCCTTACAGTTTCACCATGTCCGTCCGTTCGCGGCTTAGCTCCGTGATCATTAGTACTAGAAAGCTGAAATTTGGTATGGGTATTAGGGTGGTTCACTTATGTATGAAAAAAAAAACAATCCTTTTTACCCTCTCCACAAGTTTCTATTTGTTCGTATGACTATAAATAACGTATGTACCAAAAATCAGACAATTTCATGCGTGTTTAGAGGTCGCGACAATTTGCACGATTTAAATAAATAACAAAAATAGTAAAAATACCAACTAGCCCTCATGACGCTCGAGTGTTGTCGTAATGGTACCAGATTTTTAGCGTATCGTACGATTAGAGACACCTTAGTAAAATCTATGAGTATCGCATAAGGAATCGTGTTCTTGTGATTTATTGGGTAGTTGTAAACACATATAGTCGCGACGTGACTCAGTTGCGGATAGAACAAAACGCAGTGAATTTTACTTCAATTCATTTTAACGACAATTATTAACGTTTTGCAAGTGTTACGACAGTTTTATCACAACACAATACACAAACTGTCGTCTACCAGTAGTTCTGTGTGTACTAGGATATCAGCTGCAGTGCAGGCATACTACCAGAACGCAGTCAAAATTCAGCAGCCTAGAGACGACTACCTTGAATTGTTAAATCTTTGTCAGATTTTCCTTGGACGGACAGACGCTGTACAAAACCCCTCCCCTCTATAAAGAATTTTTATTCTTTTTAATTCATAATAATATGGTTTCTCTTCCTTTAATGGCCAAGGCGTGATCTTCTAGCGGTTAGGACCCTTGTATACGTTAATGCATAGTTACCCTGATTCTTTAAGTTGACTAAGAGATAGCTCAAGTCCATTGACATATATTGGATAAAAGAAATAGGAAAATTAGAGTTTGTGAACTAAATAATTAGCCCAAGATGAGTGTTATCCTCCCATTAACTACCAGCCAGTCGACTGTAATTAGTTATTAAAACCTCCAACCTCCGCACTTATTCTACTACATAGACAGGGTCTCGAAGCAGTTGAGTGGCTGATAGTGGGACTAGGAACACCTAGCTAGCTTAAGATGTAGGGTTTCTAAAAATAGAGGAATAGGATTACAATGAAACAAATTATAGATTAAAAAGTATGTATATTAAATCTTTGTATGATTGTACCTATTAAGATTTAATGTGTTTTATTTTTGCCCGTCAGGCCTGATTTGTAATTTAATTATTTTGTGCCAGCAGGGCTTTTATTAGTTTATTTTATTTAACTTTACCAACGGTTCACTATAAGGTTTACTGTAATGGGAAGAACCGTCAAGAAACCCATCAGACTGCCTTAATACAAATTATATTTTGAACAATTAAGCAAGTGAATTATTACAAATATGAATAGCTATCATAGGCTCTGCCTATACCTATACGATTAGCTTAACTTATCTCCAACCATGAAATGCATTTCACGAAGAGTACTATAGTAACCTCTCAGTGTATTTTGTCATGTAGTCTTTCATTAATATCATAAAAATACTTCTTCCTAGCCCTATACATAATGACACGCCAATGCCTTAATATAGGCAGAGGAGGAAAGTTCACTTTTAAGAGACTCCATATAGCAGCAATAGACTCTAGACAGTTAAGTTATGGTCCAATTGAAGTCCTGTGGTATTTGGAATTAAGCTCCTAAAATCGAACTGCTTAAACAGATCAATTACTGTGTTAAGACGCTTATTGTGTACGCCTAGCCCAATTCCAATGACCACAGTCTAAACTTTCATATGGATGTTTATGTATTAAAGCATAGAGTCCCCTAAAGAGTTAATTTTAATAGTTTTATTTCACTGTAGTTCCCTATGATCCTGCCAGACTCCGAGAATGTAATAAATTTAGAGACTCCACATAGCAACACAAGGCTTTTGGTATTTAAGTTAAAGTCCAATTGAAGTTCTGTGGTATTTGGAATTAAGCTCCTAAAATCGAACTGCTTAAACAGATCAATTACTGTGTTAAGACGCTTATTGTGTACGCCTAGCCCAATTCCAATGACCACAGTCTAAACTTTCATAGGGATGTTTATGTATTAAAGCATAGAGTCCCCTAAAGAGTTAATTTTAATAGTTTTATTTCTCAGCAATTCCCTAAGATCCTGCCAGACTCCGAGAGACTCCACTAAGTCCATAAGACTGATCTAATTCAAAACCAGTTGAAGTGACCTGAAGTTAAATGTGATCAGAGGTTTGTGTTAACAGCGTTTTCGACGAAGTAGGGTAGTTGTAATTTGCGCTGCGGATTCTGACCACATCTACACAAACAGATGCCTTCTTTTGGTTATTTATGTATTAAACAGGTAGCGTAGAGTCTCCCTAATGAATTGATTTTAATAGTATTTTGTCGCTGCAAATCCCCAAGATCCCGCCAGGTTCCACTAGTTTAATAATTAGCAGAAACTCCACATGATCCATCTGACCTAAGATATTTAGCTCTAATCCAGTTGTAGATACTTGGAATTAAATGCATTCAGGGGTTGTGTTAATAGCGCCTTTTGACGAAGTAGTTGTGGAATTGCACTATGAAACCTGATTGCATTAATCCCGAGCTGAAATCTATCTCTGGCTGTTTTACTATTAATAAAGCATGGAGTTTCTGACCTATCAGCAATTAAAAATCTACTCAGTTAGCGCGCGTGGCTATTGGAGTGTCATTATTGCAGTAGTCCTACTGCTAAGGTCAGGTGAAAATTGAATTCCAAATAATCAAAGTTATCCCTTGGGTAGGGTTGAAATAGTCCTAAAAGGTTACTTCGATCACTTTGGATAAAAGTTATGTACCCAACAAAATCCCAATTCTCAAACTTGATGGCATAACTATTAGTAGTCTACATTTAAACAATCTATGTACATAACTTTGCTCCGATATATGACTAAGTTACAATACGTTAGTAATATATTAACCGAATTAAGCACATGAGAGATATCAGTCCGTATCCAATTCCGTCCTCACAACTAAACATAGAATTTTCAACAATAAATTTCGAAACAAATATTATCAATTAGCAGTCTGTTTTTAACTTAATCTTTGTGACGAACTCAGAATTAAACGCAGTCTGATATGAACACATAAAACAGAATGAACACTTATAAAGGCACAATACAATACAAAAGAAATTAATGCATTAGTAAACAGTTCGCAAAGCACGACAAGGCAATAGGAATTTTAAATCTCCCGGCTTTTTATTAATACGGAAACTATGTCCAAACTAAACATTTTTCCTTTTGCAAGAAATATGTTTGTTTAACTACAAGGATTCTAAGTCCAGTCTGGTAAACATTATCTACCAACCGACAAAGTTTAAAGTTGCCTTTTAGAAGAAGAGATCGGTCATTCTCATCGTTTGGTTTAAGATCTCTCCTCCTAAAGATTCTAAGTAAATAAACAACCCCGATAATACCTTTGTTGTCACCATGTTAGGTTGCCCAGTATTATCGGAAAAGTTCTAAGTAAATACATGAGGAATAACGCCTTGTTATCACCGTCCGGAATTCCCGGCGTTATTCCAAGTAAATAAAACCCAATACTACTTTCGTTGTCACCTTGTTAGGATCAGGCAGTATTGGGAGAGTTCTTACCCGAGGTCCTGGAGAGAGTTCCTGTACTGTTCACTGCTGATGACTGAATGCCTCCCCCATCCCAATGTATGGGCTTTTATACCCATTTTCTAACTTTTTAATAAAGTTATTTTCCCGATTTTCGCGTGAAATTGGTTCTACGTCAGCAAAACGTCACCGAGCCAATTTTAAAACCGCTGACTTTGTATATTCCAATTTGATTGACTAGAACTTTAAATTACAAATCTTATACCCATAAATAAAGCTTAAATCAGAGTATATTTTATGATTAATATTTCATTATAAATCTAATCTTTACTATTTTCCATTGAAATAATATGTTTGAGATACCTTTTATAACATCGACATTCTATATTCCATAGACCATATTTGGTGTGCTTTGCCTATGGTTATTGCTCAATGTTTCCCCTCAATATTTGCAGTCAATTCTCCATACTTTTAAAGAACATTTCTTATTTTAACAATCACATTTATTAAATAAATACTATCATTAATTGTACTCTCTATTAAAATTGTTTACTAAAATTAATTTTCACTTAATTCTGTCAGTACGACAATCATTTTGCTCAATATATTGCTAAATCCTGGCTACCCCAAATTGACCCAAAGATTATAGAATATTAAAAAGATACGAATGTAAACAAAAGTAAAGAAATCTCTTGTGTTATTTTTAATAGGATTCCAATATATCTAACCTTGTTTGGATAATTGCAAATAAAATATTTGCCCGGTAAGTAAATACTAAAACCTTTTTCTACGCCACAGCCTAAACATTTTTCGACAATTGTATTGCATAACCTAACTTCTGTACCTAAGCAAACTAATCATTGGTTCTCCTATATTTCCTACATCTCTGCTCTTACAAGTAGTAACAAAATGCTATCTTGTTACGTATTTATATGATTCTGTGATACAATTAATGATGCCTTAATAGACAAGCTCTAATCCATATGGTGTTTACATTTCAGTATTAAACAATGAATATGAAGAACGCTTTTACAACATCATATAAAATGAGTCGCCGACAAAGGAATTTATCCAAGATCCATTCATAAGAATCACAATTCCTGTGCTGCCGGCCAATAAAGCCAAGAAGGCTTCCTTTATAATGTATGTTTAAATTCGGAAGAACCAAGAGTTGCAGTTAAATGAAAAATGAGATATTTATTACAAAACATAACCTTAATTTGAACAAGAAATGGATTTTTAACCATAGACTTTAGAATTTAATACAAAATGGAGCCTTATCATAAGTATTGAAGATCCCAACAGGATTGTATGGAGATATTTTTATGAAGCAGTTTCAGGAGAGAATGTTGCCGATGCGCTGGGTCTGGTACAACGCCTCCGCTGAAATTAGGTTTCGTACTCCTGGTGCCCTACATCAAGCTCGGTGGATGGCCAAAGCAATTTACTGCCAGAAAATATTTCTCTTTCATGGTCAATTCAGTCTCACTGCAGTGGAAAAACGATCCGTGACGGAATTAAGCATGTTTGTAAGTCTTGTTTACGGACGATTTTGGAACGAGGCCCCAGTGGCAGAAAGAGCTTCTTTAAATGACGCAAAACTCCATGCGGTAATCAAAAACTACCCACATCAAAAGATTAGTCATACTGCAATTCAAGCATTTTGTCGCCGTCTGTGGTATTTTTCGGAACAGCTAGTAGGACTCTCATTATTTGATCCCAGTTAGTATTGAATCTAAAAGAGAAATGGTCAAAACTTGCAAAAACCACCTAAACGAAAGGCACTGAAACGACTAGATGGTAAGACTTCTGACCCAGAACAGCCGTTACAGTTCATTTTTTACACAACGGATGGTGACCCTGGGGCCCAATTCGAGAATGCCGTTTGACATATCGCCAAACGTCAAATCTCTATTAGATAACAGTTATATCGCCATTGAACTGTCATTTAAATGCGATGAGCTTAAAAGTGACATATCTCATCTCAATTTTGAAAATACGAAGGCGATAATGATTGTCAAAAATGTTATTCATGTATATAAATTTCTGTTTTGAACGAAACGTAACGGACTAATTTCATGTACTACGCAGTCGATTTAAAGTATGCGCCTGTTATTTATGCCGTCACATACAAAGGAAACGAAAATTTTGCGCGTCCGAATTGACGAATTGCGATATTCTAGGGATATCGCCACTTGTCAAGTATGCACACGTCAAAAGTGACGGATGGCGATGAAAAGGAGAGATCTCCATTATATCTCTAAAATTGGTCGAATACCCCCCCTGTTTGATTTATTAATTAGTAACGGACGCGAGAAATCAAAGGGTTTTTTGAAAAAAGATCCTTCACAATGGTCTACTGATGAAATTTACATCCAAATGGAGGAGAAAGCTCGCCAAATAAAGGTCATTAATGACTGTGCAGAGCGTGGTATAGAACTGATCCAAAAAAATTATACTACTGTCACAAAAGATGAACAGCAAAAACAATATCTCTTGCGTGTGGTCGACCTTCACAGGAAGAAGCTTCCTGTGGCGTCAAAATCAAATATAATGTCGATTACTTGCAAAAATGATGATTGAAGATGTAGACCATGTAGACTAATTATAATTTCGATAAAGTTTAATACATTTTATGATAGTTAGGTAGTTAAATTTTGTCAATGCAGCTAAGTGAAACTTTTTTTCATAATATCGTTTGATTTAGAAAAGTGTCAAATCGTCGCGACCCCTAAATATTATTCGTTTTGGCTAAAAATTGGTTAAAGTGTTCCTGTGGCGATATAGAATAAGAAGAGGCTTGTGGAAAACCAACATTTTAAACTTTGTTTTTTTGGACCACCCTAATGGGTATGTATCACGCCGACAAAACGGTAAAAACAAAAAAAAACACTTCTTTTCGGGTACCTCTCGTACACCTAAAGTGGGGGTGAATTTTTCCGCATCGAAATCCGTTGTGTAGTTTTAAAGATCTAAGCATACATAGGGACAGACACACAGACAGCAGAAAGCGTGTTTGGGTTATACTATGTAGTGACCTAAGTACCTACTAAGTATTGATTTCGGAAATATGTCCATTTAGCTCAAGCCCGTAAAACAAAACAAACAGAGACTTAGGTTTCGAAGCTCCCCTCAAAACTGGAACGAAAAACCAGTTTCAAGGAGGAAAGGGGGAGGGGGGGTCATTGGAATGAAGGCAAACGGAAGCGAATATCACGACATGCTCTAAAAGATAACGCAATTCGTAGAAGTTTTCAAGATTGAATATGTTATAGGTACATTCGGTTTTGCCCGTAACCTGGACATGCTAAATGCGCGAAAAATTCTTAGATTTGTCCGATTGCATCCCTCGATTTGTTACCTATTGTTAGCAATGTTTATTAAAATTTCAAGTTATGTTAAATAGTTCGCTTTATTATTATAACGACCGACCCGCCCCGGCTTCGCATGGGTGCAATGCTATATTATGCATCTATTAAAAAAAAAAAAAAAAAAAATTAAAATTATTTATTTAAAAAGAAGAACCAAAATAACATATTACAATTGTCCAGCGGTCCCACGCTAGGCTATGCCTGTCATGTGGTGACCAGATTCGGTTTAAAACAATATAGTTGAAAAATTACTTACAGCCAAAATTAAGAATTAATAATAATTAATTAATTAATTATTATACGATACATATCAACCTTCCTCTTGAATCTATTAAAACAATCAGTATACGAGTACCTTCGCTGGCCAGAATTTCATTTGCCATTATAGCACAGAATAGATAATAGTACAAGTACAGAAGGCACACTACTTTGATCTTTACAAAAGCCGCTTTTTTTAGCAGAAAAAATATGATTTATGGCCCTTCTCAAGTCGTCGTCCCCAGCGCAAGCCAAACGGAACGTTAAAGCTGCGTGCCAACGGTGAAAATGAATTGGCTCGCTTGCCGCGTCGCCGAGAGCGAGGGCTGTCAACGACTAAAAATAAAAATGTATTTCCCATTTATTTCTTGCATTCAATATAGAGAGCAATATATTTATATTCTTCATAACTACATTATATTTATTATTTCATTATTTAACTATAAAATAATCAATCTCAGAATTTGGACGAAAAAACCACCAGGCCGCAAAACAGTTTAGTTTAATTTTTAAACATTTTAATACGTATAATATAATAAAATAATGCAACGAATGCGTTACCTTAACATGCAATTAAATTCTTGAGCTTCATTTTGTTTTTGCTTAGTTGTCCGATATTTATTTATTTATTTATATATATTCATCACTACACACCTAGTATAAAACAAAGTCGTTTCCTGATGTCTGTCTGTCTGCCCCTATGTATGCTTAGATCTTTAAAAATACGCACGGACGCACCGTGCGAAGCCGCGGCGGGTCGCTAGTAACAAATAAAACATGTACGAAGGCGAACTTATCCCTATTAGGGATCTCTTCCAATACATTTCTTTTAACTCATTATTTATATATTTTATATACTTACCTATCAAACTATTACTCAATCGTTTATTCATTACTAGTAATTTTACAAACTTGATATTAAATATTATTATAAAAACCTCTATGATTGTTGATTTAGTAGTAGACATACTTATTTTACTAGAATTTAAATTGACAAATAGGTATCAGCAAACAATCTACAATTGACAATTAAAATTGTTCTGAGTAACCAGTGTTAAATATGGAAGTAGATACACCTGCGATATGTTTTTTTATTATTATTCAGTAACTACTTATTATATATTATGTTCATTTTCTTACCTTTCAGCATCCTTCGGACGTGTTGGGAGAACTAAAAACGCGTGATTCCAATTTCGATCATTGTTCCTACAACCCGCTGCGATACAATATCTTTTCGCTGTCTTTTTACTCATTTTAACACTTTATATTATAATATAACACTGGTATCAACAGATGAATGCGGAACGTTCACTTGCGACGTAAATCGTGAGCGAGACGCGCGCGAAAATCGTGTAGGTACGTGCGTTCCGAGACAGAGCGTGTCAGCCACTGAATAGTCCGCATGCATGCGGCCACCGGCATGTACTTGTAGCGGGAAACGTTAATCGCGGAGTGCGCCCCGCCTGATTATAGTCATCGTCGATTTTTTATAAATCATTAACTAGAATGGTCAATATTCGTAATATCTTGTGCCATGCTTACTTTCCAGAATGAATTGTAGCATAAAAAATTGCCCAAGCGCCAGAACCGGACTGCTACCATTAAAGTAGATGAATAATGGGTTAGGTTAGGTTATAACTGCGACCACAAAGCGCGCGAGCCGAGCGAGCGAAGCGAGCGTGCCGCTTTAATGGGTCGGCGAAGCGCCAGGACCGGTCTGGTACCAGTAAAGTAGATTAATGGGTTAGGTTAGGTTAGAACTACGACCACAACAGCGCGCGAGCGAAGCGAGCGTGCCGCTTTAATGGGTCGGCGAAGCGCCAGGACCGGACTGGTACCAGTAAAGTAGATTAATGGGTTAGGTTAGGTTAGAACTACGACCACAACAGCGCGCGAGCCGAGCGAGCGAAGCGAGCGTGCCGCAGCAGCGGGCGGCGAAGCGCCCCTGGACTGGACTGCTACCAGTAAAGTAGATTAATGTGTTAGGTTAGGTTAGAACTGCGACCACAACAGCTCGCGAGCCGAGCGAACTGCTACCCCCCTTTTGTCGCTCTTGTCAATATTTCATAGCATATTTAAGAAAAGTATTTTTTCATCCATTGATAAATCCATACAAATATCGTACACGTGGAATAGTGAAATGTGTATATTAAATAGTGCGATAAATTCGCAGCCTTGGCTGATTGGTGTTATCAGCGAATTTCATGCGTTCGTTGGCGCGTGGTCCAAGTAGGGACACGCCAAGATACTGATAATTTATTAATTATTAAATTGACGTAGCTCTTCTGTAACAACCTGCCTATAATATTTAAAGAATTATTTCCTAAGTTCTACCCATTACGGAGATACCTTCCATCGTCAGCTCAGCATAATGAGATGATGACTATCAGACGCAAATGCCTGAATAACTTTATAAAATACATGAAAAACATTGTTAGTGCTCATAATATTTGAGGCTTGCCCTCGATTTCCCTGGGATCCCATCATCAGATCCCGACGTGGTGACAATGAGACTACTTTAGAAGTGTACTCTTTCAAATAAAAAAATATATTTGAGAATCGGTCCACAATTGGCGGAATATTGCTTAAATATACATCCAAAAAAAAACATACAAGGTAAGTTGGGGTAGACAATCACCATTTAAGAACAAGCTAGCTTCATGTAAGATATCAAGATCTTCTCAGAGGTTGCGAACGGGTAGGCATTTAGTTCGGTTTTACTGAATAGACATTCTGTTGCGTTTATTCTTTATGTCAATTGATTTTGTACCCGCGATAACGATGTCTGGCAATAACTAACTAACTGTTAGTCTTACCCACCTTACCTCAGTGGAATTAAGAGCCTCCTCCTTTTTTGAAGTCTGTTGAAATAGGTTCTAGAAGAGTTGGTTTGATCGTGTGTTCTTCTTCTTCTCGTGTCGATGGTCTCATATAGTACCTACGGGCTACGGCCCCAGAATCCTCATAAATCAACCAAACAATAATTGTACGATAACCATGTACTTAAACGCACTTTTTCATGGTCATAATAGCAATTTTTGGTCATATTCCCAGATATAGGTAAAGTTGTTACCTTCGTTCGGGACGGCACGATTGCCATTTTCAGCGCTCCGTAAGAATGACAAATTTTAACAGTAATTGTTTTACTATTAGAGTGCTCTATGTATTAAGTCCGATGTAGACATTTGATTCCGATAAAAAATATGATAGTAAGACTTAAAAAAAAAAAATTTCTTCCCTTTTGTCGCTATTGCGGACAATGTCACTATTAGGCATTTATCGCAATTTTCACGCACACGATCCGATAATATTCACTACATATGTGCTGTATGCAGAGTCCGTGCGTTGTGTACGTACTTAAACCTATGTATTTTTTTCCAACTATGCTTTGAAAAAAAAAGGCATAGTCCCTGTCTCTTGTTTTAATGGTATTCATTTATAATATAAGGAAATAAGTATATTTCATTTTTCATTATAAACAATGATATAAAAACAAAAATATATAGTTTAGTTTAACATTAATGTTTATGTATTTTAATTTTGTGTATTTAAAGTAACACTGGGCGTTGTGCCCGAATGCCATAACGCTTATGTATTTTTTTTGGCTGAACGATATGAAGTGTAAAAATTTGTTCTTGAAACAAAAGAAGGTTGCTTTTCAGGCGAGGCGCCTGAAATGTTGGTTGAAATACACGCCCGCTTCATGTTGAGCTTCACGTGAGACTTCCAAGCCTATTAAATGGAACACAATGTAAATATTTCATAGCATATTTGAGAAAAGTATTTTTTTTTTTCAAAGAATCCATTGATAAATCCACAGATATCGTACACGTGGAATAGTGAAAAGTGTATATTAAATAGTGCGATAAAGCCGCAGCCTTGGCTGATTGGTGTTATCAGCGAATTTCATGCGTTCGTTGGCGCGTGGTCCAAGTAGGGACACGCCGAGATACTGATAATTTATTAATTAATAAAGTGACCTAGCTTTTATATATATATACGATGAGATGACAGGATACAGGATAGGAGGACGGTAAGATGGAACAAAGACACCTAAGCGCCTATCGATCCATCGCTCAAAGATCTGTATCACCAGACAGAAGTGTTGATGGTGGCACGAATAAAATTTTGTTAGGTCAATAAGTTGTACTTTCTTATGATAGTAGTTATACCTATGACATAACGTACATTATGAATAATATAGTTATATACCGTAAGTATATGATTTCTTTGTGAATATGCAACTTGCATACCATCATAAGGTTCATAATTGATTGAATGAAAAATGGTGTAGTGCACTTCTTTGTTACATACCCATCATAAAATTTACCTAAATTGGCGTTTGTTGCAAAGCACTCTTGGTTTCAGTTTACTTTCCATGGAAATCGATTGAATATAAAAAAAAGTTGATTTTTATTTAAATTTTAATATTCCTAAAAAGTATATAAGTAACATTGATGGGTAGAAATCAGCATATTTTAGTTAATTTCTATTTATCCGGTGAACTTATTATCTACTATAAAATGTCATTTCGGTATAAAGGTATTCAGTTATCGATAAATTTATTATCAGAAAGCAGTCCCTAGTTAATTGACGCTATTGCCACGGTCACTTCTATTTATTTATGTATCGCATGGCGTAAAATTTTGACTGCGTGCTAACTTATAATCTTAATTTGTGAGGAAAATAACAGATTCTATGTCTGTATATATCACAAACCGCTGCCTCCCCTGCTTCGGCCGGTCTCCTGTTCTCATGGCAACTGATATCTTGCGGCGCTGTATCTAAAATTGAACTGCCACATTTTAATACAACTACGGCACCGCACGCTCACGTGATCGCTTCAAATGGACGCACTTGCCCTAAAATGTTAAATGTAATGTCTGTAAACACACTACCTTCATCGTTTGACTTTGGGTTCTTTGCCATAGTGTTTTATGATCATTATGCTTGTACGGTTGACAGCGTTGTTTTAATTACAGTGACTATGTACGTTATGTGTTACATACGTTGATTACGTTATCTGTTGCATTCTTGAGGCGATGTATTTTTTTTACTATTTTACGCGATTGTAGTAATGCGCAGTTTTTAAGGAATCTGAATGACCTGCTAGTGAGCGGTATGAATGCGTACTCATTTGTATCAAGTTTATCGAGTTTGCACTGGAAAATGAAATCACTAACTTTTCTGCGTCACCTTATTTGGTTATAGTATTTGGGTGGATCAACTTTTACTTGCTGTTATTCTGTCTGTGACCCAGGGGATAATAGTGATTACATTTAAAAAAAAGTGTTGATAATTGGCATTACTGGTATTGTCAGGACATAGTCTACATAAGAATGGGCGTATAACTGCTTAAATTACAAAGCTTTTGCTAACTATAACCACGAAAAATCTTAGTTTTAAAAAGTGACCCAGGGGTATCACCATGGCAACGAGTGGCAGAAAATAGTTGATTGACCCATTTATCTAGCGCTATCGTAATGTTTACCCGCTATTTTTTTTACCTACATTGGTGTCCCTCTGCTGGGCAAAAGCCTAGCCCTTACGTTTCCTCAACTATTCACTGATCTCTTAGAATAAATACGCCAAGAAAGAGAGTCTTCATACAAAAGATTTGATTTACAAAAGGTTTTGTTTGTGATTTTGACGTTGTGACAGATGCGCACATGGATGAATCTTAGCCCGTGGCTAACTGGCTAACCAAAACTAGCTTCATTCACGATCAAGCGTTGACTAGGTTTCTAGGTGTATTTATTCTAAGACTTCTCTCTGGTGCCACTTTTGGCCAGTCATCTAGAAACGTGTTTAGGCCGTTGCCGCCCATTATCTGTCACCCGCTTCAGGATTGATTAGGTACCCTATTTATCTAGATGCACGCATCATATACGTAGCCTGTGTAATTCCGCCTAAACAGAAAGACCCGTCCAAAGCCTTCCTATACTGATACATACAATATCAAGGTTGAGTTGCATTGCGAGCCTTGCAACAGAACCTTTAAAACCAAATTTGGTTTTGCAAGCCACATTCGGGCACATGATGAACCCTTGTGAAGGTCATGGACCCAGGTTCGCCATTGACAGATACGTCAAGGAGGACTATATGTATCCACTGTTTTGGCTGAAATTTGTGCAGCAGTTTTCAATGATGAATTAACAAACAGGTCTATTTTACTTATAGGGGTCCTCACGGATAGACTCAAATCAATAGGATCTTTGCGTAGACCCCATTGCAACTACTCGACTCCACCACCTTCATATATCGGAAAATGGAACCCAATGGGAGCATTTATGTCTTAGTTTTTTGGTAGCCATTGGCGAATTCTTACATCCTAAGTTTGTCAAAGGCTTTATGCTTTATTGCCTCTGCCTTCTCGCCAGGTACAGCCTGTATCTTCAGAGAACCCCAGCCCGAAGTGTTAACAACCCGTTATGATCCTTAGCTATCTTTTGCTGTGTATTTTCCTGTGTATAAATCATTTATTTTCAGGCAACTGTGGCCCAAGTGTGTGATATATGATAATGATCAGCGAAAAGACCTGAGTCATAAAGCTTTTTGAATAAAAAAAATATGTACATGATAATGATGATATTTTATATATGTATACTTACGTATGTACGACTTGTCTTTACGTATGTAGGTACTTTCATCAATACACAATAATATCAAATTAGTGTTCATAATCGTAATGCATTATGCTATCACGCATAATATACATATAATCTTAATATTAAAAACCTTTGAAATCACCAAAATAAGACATAACATCATCAAAAGTATTGGAAAGATTGTGTTTAAGACGAGATTAGATTCAGATTCATTTATTTCATGTGAAAATAACTGTATACATTTGCATTAAGTAGCGGAAAACACTTCATTACATAAGTTAAATATGATAAAAATGTTTATGTATGTACTTATCTATTACGTCTAAGTAATTATGTTAGTATATCTGTGTATATTTAATTTATGTATGTTTATCACTTTTGTTTTAATGATTGTCGTTAACCCTTTATTTGGCAAAGACATGAAAAGTGTAAATTGTGTATTTATTTTATTTTTTTGGTCTTTTAGGTATAAAATGTGATTAGAAAAAATAGTAAAAAAAATCTAGCATTTCCAGTTTTCCTGAAAACTAATGTATACCACAGTATACAATGCCAAGATAATGAAGTATTACTAATGTATACTGTGATATACAATGTCAAATATGCAACAAAAGGTAATTTTAAATAAAGAAACAATTTATTAAGAAACTATTATTTTATTTCGTGTGAAAGCTCAAGAAACTATTTCGGGGGTCTCTCCCTGTCACATAGCAAAGCTTTACATTGTATTTTAGGCAATATACCGTTGTCAACTTCTGAGTGGTAATAAAATCCACAAGTTCATGGTCGGTTAATTGAATCGATTTTCCAGTTCTTTCGACTGTGTACAGGTTAGTCTGTTCTGTTATGAAGGATTATTATATAAGGAAAAAAATATCTGTTAACATAATCAAGGGATGAACCGTCTGGTATGCCTTCGTGAGCGTTGTCATCTTGGTGTTCTACTATAGCTGTGTTGAAATACTGCCTTTTGCCATTTGAATTCTAGGACAAACTTTTTAATTTTCTTCGCCCGATTTGCCACAGTAGCATTCGTTTTTTAGCCTGAGTTTTTCTTGTGGTTGATGGTGTGGCTCGAGGGGTAGCATTGGATACAGATGGAAGGGACGGTTATGAAGAAATTGATGGAAAAGTGAAGGGCAATTTTTTTTATTCATTGGGGCAAAGGAACATTCTATTCGGCGCCACAAGGTCCTTTTCTATTTGTGTATTATTTACTCTCTCTGTGACGTCTTCATCAGAGCTACATAGTTGATTTCAGCGTTCAAGCGAAGAATCCAAGGATGGCGTTGAAGACAAGCATTCAGGGGAAGAATACTCTCTAAAGACAGAACCTCTCTTTCATTATCAGATACATCGCTGGTTTTAGAGGCGGTATTCGCATTCGATATGAGGGCCAATATTTTTGAAGATCTAGTCTGTACCACATGCTGTTAACAAGCAAAGAAAGAAAAAAATAACAATAACACCCCAAACCAAGCTGCATTCATATTTGGCAAAGTATATCCCGGTATACATACAAACTATGTCCGTCCTTGGCAAAGTATATCACAGTATACATACAAGTTTAGTTGCCATAGTGCCCGTTTTTGGCAAAGTATATCACAGTATACATACAAGTTTAGTTGCCATAGTGCCCGTTTTTGGCAATGTATACTGTGATATACAAACAACATTAGGCGATTGCAGTTAGTGGCAACTAGTGCAAATCGAAATTAAAATGAGACACACTCCACAGGACAACATTTACTATTATACCTAAACCGCATTCCGCCCCAAAATATTGCTATAAATATTTTATAAAGCAATAAATACCTTGCGAAGCGTGTGCGCACTCCGCCGGTCCGCCATTTTGACTTTCGACTGACGGCTAAAAATGCTACCAATACTCAGAACAATTTTTGCCTAAATTAGGACAAATTGTGTGACCAGGTTAAATATATTTTTTCTTTTGTAAATGTATCTCACAGTATACGACGTCAAATAAAGGGTTAATTAAGTCCTATTATTATTCTGCACCACCTACTAAATTCAAACATTAATTTTTAGGGTTCCGTACCCAAAGGGTAAAAACGGGACCCTATTACTGAGACTTCGTTGTCCGTCCGTCCGTCCGTCCGTCTGTCACCAGGCTGTATCTCAAGAACGGTGATAGCTAGACAGTTGAAATTTTGACTGATGATGTATTTCTATTGCCGCTTTTACTACAAATACTAAAAATAAAATAAAATAAATATTTAAGGGGGGCTCCCATACAACAAACTTGTTATAGATTATGGTACGGAACCCTTCATGCGCGAGTCGGACTCGCTCTTGCCCAATTTTTAAATACTCCGCTACCTATGATCGCTATTTAGATAAGACCGCCTGTTGTTTACCTCTGCCTGTTATTTAAATGTATCTCATGTTGTGTTTTTTATGTATGTATGTATGTATGTAAACACTTTATTGTACACAAAAACAGAAATACATTAAAACAAAAGAAATACATGTACAAAGGCGAACTTATCCCTTTAGGGGAAGGGGTTTATTCCTTGATGTTTGAGGTGTACAATAAACAGTATTTGTATTGTACAATTTAATGCGCAATTGGAGGCAGTAGCTTCTTCTCGGGTGCCAAACTAAAAATAAACAATAACTAAGAGCGGAAACAAGACAGCTTGTCTTCTGATTCTATGTAGTCGACTAAGGAGACGACGTGTTTAAAAAACACATAAAAACGAGGCAATAGCTAAGAAAGGAAACAGAATAGCTTGCCTTTTGATTCTGTAAAGTCAACTGAGGGTACGACGAGTATAACCCAAGCACTACATTACACTACTCGCGAAGTTGGCGAATATGTGTGGAGGCGCAGTTCGCTGCGGAAACCCATAATTCGGATCCCCCGCCTCCGCCAACTCCGCGAGTAGTGTGAAGCCGCAATGAGAAAGGGGGGACTCGGGGGCGAACCCCCTAAAAACAAAATAATTATAGTAGAAATTATCTAAACTAAGCTCATCCACTTACCTGCATTCACAATGGCATTGTGTCTAATACAATCCTATCTGCTTTTGTTCTCGTAACCGCCAACCAGTTACTTACAAAAAAAGGTTAGAACTACACTGCGTGGATATTGAATTTTTTAAGCTTATTCGTTGTTGAATAGGTTTAAAATGGTTGATGATGAGAGTTCATAGTCCTTTTCTAGAGAGTAAGTTCTTGTTGAGAGTCGGGCGGTTGTAAAATTCCAAAAAAGTTATGATCACCATTATTCTGTTAGTGCATTTTGTAGTCTAATGTCCAAGGAAATAGAGTCGATAATCTATATTAACCTTCCAAGGTGGTTACAATCTGCTTTTACTACGAGCTCGTTATCTTAATTTGTGGTTAACCACTCAATGGTATTGAGTTCTTAAGTGGATGAGCTTAGTTTAGAAAATTTGTACTATACCAACAGCCTACGTCTGACAAAAATCAATGAACGTCTCGGTTTAGTTTTGAGTATTGTTTATAGAATATCTAATTAACTATTCAGTAGATTATTAGCATAATTAGTTATAAGCATTGAATTAAAAATGAATTCATAATTAAAGCCCACCTTATTTGCCATTACCATAGATGTGTCAGGTGAAAGAACTAAATATTTTCAATCGAATCAATTTGTTTTCGTGGCCAAGAACCCGGACCTATCTAACTTTTAAAATGCGTCAATAAATCATCAGTGACAATCCACCATATTAAAAATAAACAGTCATTCATATAATGCACGAGACGACGTTGACCTATGTAAATTAGTCGCATTGCTGCGGTGCTATCTATTTTGGAAATCATTTTCCCGCCTAGCTCATCTAATATTGGAGCCAGTTCAAACCACTTAAATCAGAGCTCTGATTAAAAACAATTCAGTCCGAGTCAAATGTTGAATTATTTTGGTTGCCAGTGGCATGGGTACGTCCTGCCACAAGCACACTTGTGTTTTGCACCACG
Organism: Apotomis turbidana; assembly: GCA_905147355.2. Lineage (NCBI taxonomy): Eukaryota > Metazoa > Arthropoda > Insecta > Lepidoptera > Tortricidae > Apotomis > Apotomis turbidana. The sequence goes on along the minus strand of LR990294.1, from coordinate 6,195,585 downwards.
TCAATGTCATGATCATGAAACGACCTTGAGTATTGCATAGGAGTGATAGGTTTGTCGGTAAGAGCTGTTTAGATGATAAATTTGGGACTTTGTTCTCAATTGACATGTTGATAATTTTGTTCTGAGGATGTCAATCGATTCTATTTTTTATTGTGATCAAATGTCTATATGGGACTGACTACACTTTAACTGCTCTAAAAGCCAGAAATGACCGTCAAAGTTCAACATTCCTACGTAGCGCTAAAAACGCTCCAGACAAAAGGCGTCCAGGCTAGTGACGTCACAGGCCAGTATAATTTGTATGGAGAAATTAAGAAATTTACCATTTTCACCGTGAAAAAGTGCGTTTAAGTTCATGGTTGCCGTACAATTATTGTTTTGTTATATTATGAGGATTCTGAAAACATTTTCAAAATTTCTTTTGGATTAAAAAAAAAAAACATAAAATTTGCGTACCTTTAAAGTCACATATTTCCAAAAAGATTTATTTTTCTGGACTTTTTTCTTTGTTTCGTGATATTTAGCTAATTTTATTCATATAACTACAGTACGCTGTAGAAATCAACATCAGTCAACATGTCTATTGTCAAAACCGTAATGATTTATTGCTGCTTGATTTTGCAAAGCTAAGTAACGCCAATACTCTACGGACCAATACTCAGCCTGTACGTGTAATATACGTAGAATAAGTACCGTATTAATAGAACCATTAACAACGCGCTGGTTTTTTTTTTTAATTTTTATCTTATTAACTCTGAATAAATAAACGTCTTAGACTGTACAGAGGTTCCCAGTAATTCCGAGGCAGCTGGGTAATCATTGTTTCCGCCATTTCTGTTCGTGATGATATCCAACTCTGGTTCTCTATTTATTTAGCCAAAAGTGGACTACAAAGAATCAATAGCTAATTTGGCCACATTAGTACCAAAGTATTGCATTATTGCATATCATGCACGTGTGGTAAACAAGGTGTCGCTGCCAAGTTTCCCTTTCAATGCGATTCGAACGCGTTGGCTCTAGAATCTACTTTCGCTAAAGACTGCCAGGTCTTGCGCGTTTCCCACAGATTTATTCGTCAATCACGTTGTGCAATCTTATTTATACTTTCGTCAGGCATCTATAATAATTCTGAATGAAAAACGGCTTACATTCACGCAAGAATTGTAATTTGAGAGCAGCAAGGCGACGGATACTAGTCCGCCGTGTAACTGTACAATCCGACCAAAAAGAGTAGAAATTAAATAGTGGCAATACTATGGTGTCGTCCCTTTCTAATCAATCTAAGAAAACGGGGACGACACTTCAGTATTGCCACTTTTTAATTTCTACTCTTTTTGGTCGGCCTGTACTTAAAGCAGTGCGTGTGAGTCCTCTGGAGTTGCAACTTGCAACTCCAGAGGAACTTGCAAGCGTCTATTAGGCTACGGCGCTTACCATTAAGCGGGTTGTATGCTGTGTAACACCTCTGTAGTATAAAAAAGCTGTCTATGAAGAACTCCATACGAGTTCGAAACGTGTCGGGCTGTTCCTGACAATTTTTACATGAGGTATAGCCGTTTTTAGGGTTCCGTAGCCAAATGGCAAAAAACGGAACCCTTATAGATTCGTCATGTCTGTCTGTCCGTCTGTCTGTCCGTCCGTATGTCACAGCTATTTTTTTCCGAAACTATAAGAGCTATATTGTTGAAACTTGGTAAGTAGATGTATTATGTGAACCGCATTAAGATTTTGATGCAAAAATAAAAAAATAATAATAAATATTGGGGGCTCCCCATACTTAGAACTGAAACTCAAAATGTTTTTTTCATCAAACACATACGTGTGGGGTATCTATTGATAGGTCTTCAAAAATGATATCGAGGTTTCTAAAATATTTTTTTTCTAAACCGAATAGTTTGCGTGACAGACGCTTCCAAAGTGGAAAAAAGTTGGTCCCCCCCCCCCCTCTAACTTCAAAAATAAGGAAATAAAAAATCTAAAAAAAACATATGATGTACATTACTATAAAAACTACCAACGAAAATAATTTTGAACGAGATCTAGTAAGAAGTTTTTTTTTAATACCTAACTTTGCACCTAATTGATATGGGGCGCTATACATACCAGGTGCAAACTTAACTTAACCACTTAGGGATGGAAAGTGTTTGTACGGAACCCTCGGTGCACGAGTCCGACTCGCACTTGGCCGGTTTTTCAAAATTATTTACGTTAAACCATTGATACAAAGATCAAGAAAAAATTAAAATGAGTTACCAGAGAATATTAACGTATTCACATAGAGGTCGCTAAGATGTAAAGCCTTTCAAATAAACAATGCAAATATCGACACACAAAGCATCCATACTAATATTATAAATGCGAATGTGTGTATGTCTGTCTGTTACCTCTTCACGCTTAAACCGCTGAATCGATTTTGATGAAATTTGGCATAGAGATAGTTTAAGATCCCAGGAAGGACATATGATAGTTTTCATCCTGGAAATTATACCTAAAAAATTGAAAAGGGAGTGACCATTTCTGGTGGGGTGTAGGAAATGTAATTATTAGACCAAAAGCACAATCGCTCTTACATTTGCTTAGGCGCTTTCAATAATCCCTTTTATCAAGGCAAAAGCTAGTAAGGAATAAATCGATAGGTTGCTTGGGAGTTAGGGTGGCGAAATCAGAAATGGTTACCGCGTTGGACCAGCAATCCAGAGGTACCAGGTTCGATTCCCGGCGTCTTCCACCAGGTAACTCATTTTCAATGTTTCTTTAAGATTTGATCTTTGTATCAAATATGTTTTAATATAAAAAATGTGGTGTGTACCCACAGAAAAAAATGAGACATTACATGTTTCATAAATTTATTGCTACGATGTTTAAATAAATGCCGTGTAATGCGTTGGCTCTGGACTATAGACTTTCGCTGAAGACTGCCAGCTTTTACGCATTTGTATAGATTTATTTGTCAATGAAAACGTTGGGTAAGTCCGATTCTCCGATTACACACAACTCCAGATATAAACTGATATTTCTAGACCAAATGCGTGGAAAACGCCAACGTTTTCGGATAAATGACTCACCGGAATTCTTTAGCGTAGCGACCGCATTCTTACCAAATACTTTCTCTACCTTCTTGTTCTCGCAAGAAAAGAACGAAGAAAAGTAAGTACCGTGTCTGACTTCTTCCCGCCAAAGAGGTTCCCAACTGGCTCAAAGTAGGCAAGCCGGTGAGAATCGCGTTCTATGAACGCCACATCGCTGGCGCAGGCACAACTGCAATCTATGATAGCAAATAAATGAAAACAAAATTTAACACACTAAGAGGTTGCAGAAATGCACTTACATATACATATGTAGGTACATATATATTATAATAGTGGTAAAAGATATATTCACCCGGAAAGTGTGTTTCGATTTTTTACCAATTTTATCTTTTGGTAAAATTTCCTTATCCACTCATCACGACTTCACGTCGAAACGGCTGAACGGATTTTAACCAATATTAGACTGGACTGACGAAGTTGCATGGAACCTTCTAGTACATCTATAAATAAAATAAAAAAGCCATTTATTCCTTAATATCAATCAATTAAGTTATTCCACATGCGGAACATTAAAATAATTACAATTTAATTTGCATATAAAAAAATGATAATAATAATTTTAAACTATTTAAAAACGAGATAAATTACAATTCTGCATTTGGCATTATATTATTATGATCGGTAAATTGGTTCGTGGGATCGGTTGATTTTTATTATTATTTATAAATTTTATTTTCAATTAATACCTACACTTAAATATTAAGGACCTCTCCTCGAGTACTGGCCTCCTCCAAGTCCTTCCACTTTTCCCTGTTAACGGCTGTGTTCATCCAATCTTGTCCCGCTATTTTGGAGATTTCATCTGACCATCTCTCTAGCGGTCTCCCTCTTTTTCGTTTTCCGGGTGGTTCAGACCATGCCGTAACTATTTTAGCCCATTTATTTTCGTTCATTCGTGCTATAAATATGACCGGCCCATCGCCATTTTAATTTTTTGCAATATTGTCGTAGTACATCTATACTATTATACAATTCTAGATTTGTAGTGGAAATCAGTTTTCTATTCTATAGGGGTCATAATTTCAGGAAAAATCTGAATATCGTGATGCGGGATCGTCATTTGTTTTGTTTGGGCGACCGATGCTATGCCAGTCTGGCGCCATCTGTTGCTCATAATATCCATTGTCTTTCATCACGCCGAAAGGGCTGAATGGATTTTATTTTCGTATTGGTTATCTAAAGAAAAATAGTTTAACGCTGAAGAAGTTTCAAGGAACTTCTAGTACATATTTTATAAAAAACTGTAGTTTAAGAGGCCTTATTCTTTTTTTTTTTCATATTATGACAAATATATACCAACTTTTCGAAGTGAATAGTACTTTTCCCAGAGTTCTAGGTAGTAACTTAGTTATTTCATGCTTTTATTGCGTGCACTCGAAAATAAGTTAAAAACAACTAGTTTTCCGCGTGAATTTTGTAAATTTCGAGTAGTTATTGAAACTAAAATTATAAATGAAAAATTCAAACTGTAGTTTTGAAATATATACCACTAAATCCTAATAGCCCTGTTCTAGGTAGTAGCATCTATAATATGTTAAGAAACATGTTTGATCATAGAGAAAAATGTCTGAAACAATCAGCACTTTAAAAGGAATAAGGCCTCTTAAATGCTGCACCCAATCTCACTTCGATGTCGCAGGTCATCTATTTCGGCGCTCAGTTGGTTATGTCAACATGTCATGTAGATTGTATATATATTTACATATACGCATTTCCATTTCAGCTACCTATATATTTTTTAGTGACGTAATCGTCAGCGGACGTTGCGTCGAGATAACAGCTTGACTTTAAACTTGTGAATGAATAATGCTTAGGGTTGTCACTTTTTACAAGATTTTATTTAACTTGCAATGTATGTATAGCCTAGCAAGCATCGGTCCGGCCCAGGGATAAAGGCGATGGCGCTACAAACAGCTTTCATATGGCAATAATGTGCATACGTCATATTTGCATTATTAAACGTCAGTCATGGATTTGTTATTATCAAAATTCAAAACTTTGTTTACCGGAATGCTGTTCAATCCTTCGTTGTTATTATCGTTCACCCGTTTCGGCGTAATGAGAGTACAAAGGAAATTATGAAAACAGATGGGCGCCGCGCGCCCTTACAAAACAAATGACGATCCTGCATCACGCTATTAAGATTTTTCCTGAAATCATGACCCCTCACCATAGGAGACTGGTTTTTAATACAAATCTAGATTTTTATAATAGATGAGGCCAGTTGGCAGCCCTAGCAGCAACCGAAGGTACCCGGGTCCCCCGATAACCCCCAAATCAAATGTTCGTGGATCACTTACGCAAATGTGATAATTAGTTTGACTTTCAAAATGTTGTGACATTTTTTATGCTGCATGCAATCTGAGAGATAAGGAGTCTTGGTTAGGTATACGTTTCTTTGTTGCAGTTAGGTATTTTGGGACATACATTTACGTATGAAGAGGTTAATAAGAGCACAAATTTTGAATCTTAAAGCATAGTTCACCTAAGTGAGCCAGTTCTAAAACTGGCACACGTTTATCATAAAATAAAATAAAAATATGGTTCGATATATAAAAAACTGACAATCACAACTCAATGTCAATATGTTGAAGACTCGGTGCTAGAAATTCGGTTGATCTGACTTTTGTGTTTATAAGTTATTGGTGATGGAAGTTGAGCGGCGAAAATGTATTGTGAACAAATAAGTACGTGGAAAATCCGTCTTGGTCTGGGTCCATGATTGCAAAATCGTTAAATTTCCCAAAAACTTCTGTTTGTACGGTCATAAAAAAATAAGTACAAGGATTCTCTGGCCTTCGATAGGAAGCCTCAAATCAACCGACGGTCAGGTACAACGGATAAAGATTTGGAGAAGAAGGTTTTAAGGTCAGTGGCACGGAATCCAGGGCTATCGGATTATGATTTAGCTCGAAAATTAAAAAAAAACCGCAGTACCATAAGACGGATTCGCCTTCGAGCAGGGTATAAGATCTATAGAGCAATTAAGAAGCCAAATCGAACCGTCAAACAGAACAAAACAGCTAAAACAAGAGCTTGTCTGCTGTCTGACCAAGTACTGACTAAATTTAAAGGCTGCCTCTTGTTGGATGGTGAGACATACGTAAAGCTCGACTTTAACCAATTACCAGGTACAAAGTTCTACAAGGCCGACGCTAGAGGAAATGTTGACGAAAAATACAAGTTTCAATACAAGTTTCACAAACTCGAGAAATTTGCAAAAAAACACATGATTTGGCAAGGTATATGTAGTTGCGGTCTTAAGACTAAAGTTTTCGTCACTGCGGCAACAATGACATCAGATGTTTATAGACTTTGGCCTCTATAGCATCAAATACTAAAAATAAAATAAAGGAAAATAAGTTTATTTTTATTTGATGGTAGTGCGCGAGTCCGACTCACACTTGGCCAGTTTTTATTAGGTTCTACGTGAACAGAGAAACTAATACTATGAATTAGTACAGCATAAATCAGCGTCCTCACTCCTCGGTGTCAATAGCACAATTATGCAAATGCCGTTAAAGTGTATGAAATGTATGTAAAAGGGACGAGCGATCTGCATATTCAGTGGACTTCCAATTTTAAGATTTACCGTGTGAACTCATTTACTCTGAAAGCGCATGTTTGAAAAGGCATTCCCGTCCACAATTTATTGTTTAAAGTAAAAACGTGTGATGGAGGTGTAAATGACCACCCTGTGACGCTAATGTTGAGAAGACGAGTACAAATGAAAATAGTAAAGCAAAGCAATAGTTATGTTGTGTGTATTTCCAGAAAATTATAATTTAGGTATCTTCAAGGTAAGGCTATTACTGAACCGGTGAGCTACATCCTCGACCCCGTAGTCGCTTACCATCAGGTGATACTGAGGTCAATCGTCGGTCAGTTTGTGAATTAAAAAAAAAATTACGATGTTAAATATTGTAATTAATGATAATATGGCATTAATAGTAGGTTACAAATCCAAGGCGGTGAATTCGTGAATGTTCCAGATCGGAGCTGTAAATATGCGATCTAGGGCTTTATGAATTACCGCCCGTGGTTTGCTTACGTCTCGTCTTGCTTTGGCCAAGAAGTGAGATCTTCTTATGTATTCAGAAAATTCCACGGTGACTTAAAATAAATTGAGGGACGTTTTTCGAGTTTAGGTACCTTTAAATATAATGAATGTATGTATATATATTTATTCGACATGATCTGTAACAACTGAATAAATAATTAATAAATAATAAATTGGCCTCTGACATCAAGAGAACGCCATTTTGCCCTGTTAAATTTATTTTTAATACTCGCGTACTGTAATTTGTCAATTATAATTTCATAGACAATATCACAACAACGCACTTTTTAAACATTTACCAAAATTCTATACTCTATGGTAACCGCTACAGAACTTTAATATTCATAAGACATCTCTCTATTCAACTCAAATAAATTCAAAAATAGAATATCAGCATGTTTGTTAAAAAAAACATGCTACTGTTCCCTGACTGGTTGAAATGACATGTCAAAAAAAAACAATCAATAGGCACCCGCCATGAACAATGCGATTATATATCTTTTTAATAGGTCAGTTTGAATTGAACAAAAAGGTTACATCAAAATAAAAATTCATAGTCCAATGACGATTAAAGTAAAAAATGTTTTTCTGCATTTTGCTCGTATAAAAAGTATTGTATGCAATAGTTACACAATTAGGTCTTAAAATCTCGCACCTTAATTAGCTACGCTTACGTAGGTAGGTAAAGGTATTCTATTTTAAGAACCTTTTTTGTTTTTATTTATTGAAAGGGCTTTGTCGCAGAGCGACTATATCGCCCCGTAAAAACTTCAAGAACCTTCATTGTGCAACGATTGCATAAAATACTATCAGTTGTGCGAGTGACATTTTTCTTTTACTCCTCAACTTTAGCTGTTAAAAATACAGAGAAACGAAGTGTTTCTTCGTTTTTGACGTGACAACGTCTTATACTTCGATGGAGCCGGCTGCACGCACGAAAAAACATGACTCATGCGGCGTTACCTCGCTCTGAGGCGTTCCATTTAAGGCTTGAAGTTCAAGCGAGAGCGCGGAACGAGCGACAAAGAGGCACAATCAGCCTCCGCGTTCAGTATCAGTATTTTCTTATGACGTTGTCACGTTCAACTATCGTCAGTAAACCGACTTTACAGATAACCGATTTTTTAAAGTGTATTTTTTTGTCGACAGGTATACAAAGGGCTTGACGTGGTGACAGCCAAGGCCACTGCCGCGGAGCGCGCGCTGGCGCCCCACCACCTGCTGGACATCCTGGAGCCGCATCAGAACTTCACCGTCGTCGACTTCCGAAATCGGGCGCTGAAGATCGTATCCTTTTTACTTTATGGGGGACGTTAAGTGGCTCAAACTTGCTTGGTTAAAAAAAAAAACCATCTGTGGATTTAGAAAATGTTTTAAATCCGTCCAGCCGTTTCAGCGTGATGGGGCAAGGGCAAAGAAATGTTTGCCAACAGAATACATAGTATGGCTGGCGCTGTACATCCATACAAATCCTGAGCCGCGCTGTTAATGATAGGGCTGTCACCCGGCATCCTCTCAAGATTCCCGAGCAAACATTGCTGTCTCTATCTCTCCTATGATATAAGGTAAACAGATTATTCAGCTCAAGGTCTTTGTGGATCTTCCAGCTACCATTTTCCCTCCGCTCCGCTTCCAAAATGTTGCAAAATATATTCCCCTCAGCAACAAGAAACTTGCTCTAAATACTATTATCATCCATCAGTTAAACTACAACGCGCCCCGTTCTTATTATCACCAAAATCCTTGAAAGCGGGCATTGCAGAAAAGTTGCGATATGATGATAATTATATTATAACATGTTAATAATAAAAAAAACTTACGCATGGCAAATAATAGCCTTGAAGCGACACGTGTAGACGTTACCAAATATTGGCATAATTCACACTTTATTTATAACAATGCAGTATAAAATTTTGTTCGTAAAAATGTATTGTTCCTCGCACTACTATACTCGGCTGGGCAAACATGGTCGGCGCCGGCCGGGGGGCAAATAGAGCGGATGCGTTACTGTTAGCTTTGATACTGAGATGGTATCGATTGTATTATTCCTTTATGACAGCAATCTACCGAAACTGAGAGAACGGATTTCTTGAAGAATCGGTTTCATACAAATAATACGCTAATTCGATTTAGCATTGAAAATGTTTGTTTTCCTGGGGCCTATGATGGTTGCGTTTATCCCGTGATAAATAAGTGACAAAGCATCTGTCACTCACACTCGCATTTTGTCAAAACGTGACGGATGCTTTGTCACTTATTTATCGCGGGATAAAAGCAACCATCATAGGCCCATAGACTGATCGAGTGTAGTGTCCCGATTTATGAAATTGTGACATTTGCCTGCAGTTTCGCAGATATGAGAGGCCACATGTCAAAATGTGCATCTGCCGGAGGCTTCAAAGAGCCATTTCAATTTCTAGAATTATTCGGTAACTTTTTGAGATTTTCTAAACTTTGACAAAATTTCAAATTTCTTTCCGATGCTGCACTGCAAGTGGGTGCAGCGTAGAAAATTAATCGTTCGGAGAGCGTCTAAGATACAATACATGTATATTATATATCATAACTATCATAAATACAATGAGACATATATTTACATACTATAAGATGTATGTTATACTAATACGATCAAATGTCGACTGCATAGGATGATGGACACTATTCGAGCTCTTGTTCGAGCAGATGCTTACGTAGCATCCGCTTCAAAAGTACTTGCTTGGATCTTGTCTAATAACAACTGTCCAAAGACGATTTGCTTGAACGGCGAAAGAATTGGGCATTAGACAAGAATGGTGCGAAGGAATCGAGAGTTTGAGAGTTCGGGAGGAACGAAGTGAATGTTACACTTTATACTCTCGCGGTTTGAACACATAATTAAAACTTATTGACTGAAACTTATTGATTATTTAAAGACGTCTATCGCGATATTTTGATTTATCTTCATTGCCGGGCGTCTATAAAATAGAATGTAGCTGTGGGAGTGCGTATATTGGCCAAATACAGAAATCCGCAATAGCTAAACATTTGATAACGTCCGGAACGAATCACTGGATCGAGTTGCATAAACCAAAAATCCTTTCCACGGAACGACACTATTATCCACGGATAGTAAGGGAGGCTATTGAAATAAAAACACCCTAAGAATTTCAATCGGGAAGATGGTTTTAATTTATCGCCAACTTGGGGGCCAGTGATTCAAAAGTTCGGATCTGTGCGCGGACATTGTGAGTGTTGTGTGTCGTGCCGGTGATAATAAACATTAACAAATGGGGTATGGGTATGGGGGTAGTCGAACTTTTATCTTCCTACCCATCCGTTTTATTACACATGTCGTCGGGTAGTGATACATTTGGCCGACATCTCCAGTAACAACTCGCTCTTTCATCATTACCATAGACCATAGAGTAAATTATATATGCTGAGATAGAGTCATCAGCTTCCTTTGTGTACTAGCGCCATCTATTGACTGAGTCTCGAGTTATCTGAGTCATGTAAATATGTATACATATTTAGCAATCGCTATGCACTGTACTGTAGGTACTTTCAATACATATTATATGATTCATCTGTACCTCACACTTAACATAATAAGTGGGCTTTAAAACTAGTTATGTTTGTAGGAAGGTATAAAAAAGACACATTTATAATTAATTATTTTTATTTAATTAATTTTGGGGAACATAATTAGAACAAACGCTTACACACAACATTTTTTACTGCTACCATGACTTTAAAATATGTAGTTTAAAACGAGGCAATCGTGATCCATTACACAAAGCCGGGATCGAAATCCTTCCTGGAACTTCTGTCGTCGGAATCCAAGTTAGCGTGAAGGTCAAGAACGTAGAGCAGATTCGCTAATATCCATAAAGCATAGCCGAAGAAAAATTTCTTACACCCGTTTGAATATCTACCAGAAAACAAACTTGTCCATAAAGTAAACTAGTAAACTGTCAAACAGCACTACGCTACGCGTTCCTCTACACCGAATTGTATTAAGTAGTCTTTTAGTTTTCTTTCTACTATTGTTTTTTTACATTTTTATTTTCCATCCCATTTTTTGTGACATTACAGATTATATTTTAAGCAGTTATATGATGATATATAACTGCTTAAAATATAATAGGTGAAATCTAAAAAATAAATGAGTGGAATGGAACGGGGATCTAATCTTAAGCCCTAATGTTGCCTGTAAGGATAAATTAAAATAATGCTTCATAATCTTTCACAATAACTTATAATTATATTTTTATTTAATGTTTATTTATGGATAAAATAATAACATAAAAACAGATTTCAATAATGCTAATTCAAATATTAAATTTAGCTCCATCTCTCGAGCAGATCTCGAACTAAACGCACGCAAGTTTTAATGTATTAAATCTGTAAAGTACTGAGCGAAATGCCCTTGATCAGTACGCCTGGGACCACGGCACGTGAAACCGTGTTGAAACGTCAGGCAATGAAGGTAAATCAAAATATCGCGATAGACCCGGTTCAATAAGTTTTAATGAAGTGAATGTTTTTTTTTTTACTGAATTTTGCAAGTCTCCGCTCCGCTCCGCTTCTGCGCACAGGCAACCTGAGGCCAGGGGCGCTTTATTTGATCTATAGCCGCATCATCTATGCATTACCCTCAATCGACCAACACCTTCATATTAATATAAATAAGGATTAGTCCGTTGAGTTCGACTACCGTGACTATTCGTGAAATGTCATAGCATCCGCCGGTGTGTTTATTATTTTCTTCTATAAGTGCATTTCATGATCAATTTGAAAAACAGGGTTCCTTATGCTAAAGATGTAGGTAATAACTGCTAGTGTACACGATATACCTACTAGATAAATATTTATTGTCACGCACATGTAAATTTGGAAGGATATCTTCGAATAGCCCTGCGGACTTAATTAGTACATAATTATGCAAGTTTTATAAAAGACCGAAAGAAAGAAAAGAAAGAAGTTTTGTGTTTACTATTAAAGGTCAGGGTACTATAATTTATGGTGCATTGAACTTTAAGGAAGAAGTGTAGGTTATGTATGACTTTCAATATGTATGCGAGTAGAAACAGTATCCTTTTTTGTTTCTTCGTAGTTTGCTGTATCTGGCTACAAATATACCTTACTAACTTTTTAACAAAAAAAAATTGTGCGTTGAGGCCCTCCGCGCGGAAGAAGTGAAACTTCGTAATGTGGAAATGAAAATAGGAAGGGGTAGAAATTGTAATTTCAAAAGAGAAAACCTAACAATCAATTGATATTCGCAAGATACGTACCTTGACATAACCTTAAATCCGTCGCATTGTCCGTGGGATTGTTCCGTTGAACGTTTAACGCAACCAGGGATCGATACCGGTATTCATGAAAACGCTCTAATTTCGCGTTTTTTTTTCGAATGTTATTATATAGAATTTCGTTATAGATATAGATCCTTGAAATTAGCCCACTATAATATAAACATGTGAGCGAAAACCGGAATATAACAACGTTATTTTGTGTTATTTTGTATGGAGCAAAATAACGGTATCGATCCCTGGACGCAACAGTGCTTTCCTACCCCCTCCACGGTAGCGTTAAACGTTTAATTTAACGCAACCTTGTTGGAAGTCGCATTAGAAGTTTCACTTCAATAACCGAAGTCAACGAAACCATGTTATGTTTTATGACAATGGGACTAGAGTATGCTCTTTGAAACAAAAATAGAATTTTCCAAATCGGTCCAGCTGATTTCGAGGAATCGGGGAACATACCTATTGCGTTTTTTGATATTGGTTGAAAACTAATTGGAATCGGCCCTGCCATGTATGGGTGATGAAGTCACCAAAACACATACATACTTACATACAGCTGTAGTGAATAATAGTTTTCCATCGTATTTTGTCGGAAAAGTTCGTTTTAGCATGTTTTCTCTATCAATTTCGGTAAAAACATATAGATGGAAATATTAAAACGAGTTTATCCGACAAAATACGATGGGAAAATATTCGCTACATCAGAAAAAACATGCAAAAATAAAAAATAAAATGTGACGATCTTCAAAAGGGAGTCAATATCACTTTTGTAAGATATCTTCAATCTACAGCTATTTTATTTTTAGGGTTCCGTAGTCAACTAGGAACCCTTATAGTTTCGCCATGTCCGTCTGTCCGTCTGTCCGTCCGCGGCTTAGCTCCGTGATCATTAGCACTAGAAAGCTGAAATTTGGTAAGAGTATGTGTATGTATCACGCCGACAAAACGGTAAAATAAAAACTAAAAAAATATGTTTTTTTCGGGTACCTTTCGTACACCTAAGGTGGGGGTGAATTTCTTTTTTCGTTTCAACCCTAGTGTGTGGGGTGTCGTTAAATAGGTCTGTTAAAAATAATAGGGGTCTCTAAACATTACTTTTTGATAAAGTCAGTAGTTTTGTAAATATTCGCTCCGAAAATAAAAAAAATAGTGTCCCTCCCCCCCTCTAACTTTTCAACCACGGGTCAAAAAAATATGGAAAAATTCGTGGAAATGAGGCCTTATAAGTACTTTCAATGAAAACTATATTGAACAAAATCGGTCCATCCGTTTTTGAGTTATCGCAAAATTTCATAATTTTCTTAAAAAGGACGTAAGTTGACTTCCAGAAGGTAATAAGTAATTACAGGTACTTTGGCGTTTACGACCTTTTCCCGTCTTTCCGTCTTTGACCGTCTCTTGTGAAGGATGAGCAAATACGGAACCCTACACTGAGCGTGGCCCGACATGCTCTTGGCCGGTTTTTTTAAATCTTAGGTATGACATCAAACATCATGCCATAGATAAATATTGGAACTATTTATTTGGAACCCTTGCACGGCGTGCGACTCATGTTTGACGAATATTTCTTTCTTGATTATTGTATTAAGCGGTTTACACTCACGTGACATTGTCAGGAACAAAGTTGCCGCGCCGGTGTATGGGTAGCAGTCCCTGAGGAAGACCTCTATACGAGTTCGAAACATGTCCGGCCGTTCCTGACAATTTCACGTGAGTGTAAACCGCTTAATTCAATGATTAATGTCTCACGAAAGCTTTAATATTTTTTTCTTCACGAAAACCACTCGGAGCGCTTTGTAACCATCGCTTCCATCGCCATGAACTTCTAATTTTAATTAACAGATGCTATCTCCATGGTAATATGATGCCGTTTAATCTAATCTCGTAGGCAATGCGATTAATTTGCAACACTATTCAATGTAGCATGTTTCCTTTGATAAGAAACTCTTTGTGCTTCGGAATAGGACTGATGAAAAGCAAGGTATAGTTTAGGAGCGTTGCTAGTTTACTGTTAACTAATTTACTTTATCTGGTTAGATCTCGCATGTGTCGTACTGAGTGAGTCTTAACTGTGGTAAAAAATGGTCAAGCGTGAGTTCTTCTGCAACGGGTAATTTTAAAGTATTAAATAACCTAAATTCAAAATTTAAATCCTCCCAATACAAGTAGCTGATCATCTTGAGACCCTCATTTAATGAGTGGGATAAATGCTACTAAACCTGAACGTAACAACTAAATTTGGAATTCTAAGTTCAATATTGACTGAGATTAGGTCACTTGTCCCAATTAAAGCTGAATATCTTGGAAACTACTGGTCCTATTTCTATCAAACATAGCTAAGAACCATTTCGACGGACAAGTAATTCGATTAAAAAAACATACACTCAAATTGGTCCATCCGTTTGGGAGCTACGATGACACAGGCATACACACAGGTAAACAAATACACAGATACACGTGTTAAACTTATAACACCCTTCTATTTTCGCTGGGTCGGGGGTTAAAAATGCTATTAACCTGCACATAACAACAAAATTTGGAATTCTTAGCTTCAATAATTGACTGAGATCCTGTCACTTGTTCCAATTAAAGCTGAATATCTTAGAAACAGTCGCAGGTATTTTTACCAAACATTAGCTGAGAACTATCTCGACAGTCAAGGCTCTCGTTAAAAAAAACCTCATTCAAATCGGACCATCACAGACAGATACACATACACATAGTTAAACATATAACACCCCTCTTTTCACGTCGGGGGTTAAATATAATGTTAACAAGTTATCGCAGTCAAGTATTTCATAATCAGCTTTAAATAAAGTTAGTTCTATCATTTATTAGAGTTTACTCGAAAAATCGTTCGCAAGTAATGCGACAGATAGCATACACTGATTGTGCCCATCCATTTAATACTATTTCGCTGTTTGTTTAAATATTGTGCCCTATACATAGCGTCTTCCAATTCCAATTAGGTTTAACAGTGTTATAAAATTGGAAATAAGCCTATTAACATGCCAAATTTGGAAATATAGAAATTGGCAATCGAAAAGAAGACCGTATATGCGTAACAAAATTTGAAAGCGTTACGGAAGTCTCAGCCTACAATCTTATCAGGGGATTATTCTAAATATAAATTGTCAAAGACCACTTTATTTGGCATGATAATTATGTTGAATATCTTCAAGCTATTTCCGCTGCGATGAGTTACTTTGTAATTATTCTGTTCTTATTTTCCCTATGATTTTTAAATTTTTAACTTGTGCCTCCGCTCGGGTAGAGAGAGAATAATTTTGATAATTCTGTCATAATGTATAGAATAGAATGAATAAAATAAAATAGAATATTTTTATTTGCCGGAATACGTATGGTACAAGATGACACAGGATGATTGAATGTATCAGTATTCAGACGAAAACACGACACGACATGCAAATCATTCGGAAATTAAAAATTTCACAATACGTAATTAATTAAAAATAGGTTATAATAGTTAATGTTTTCAATGAATTATAATTTAACATGCCGTACAAAAAATGTCCATTTCTAAGCAAGTTCCAGCAAATACTTTCGATTTGGCTGAAATGATGATGATGATGATGATGACTTTCGCTTTACTAATTGACCGAGTGAGCGAAGCGTTTATAATTCAGCGTCGCCATATAGATTTTTTTTGAAAAAATTAGTCCATAATAAAACATAATTATTGAATCTGCTCACAAAATTTCACAAGAATCGGTTGAGACATGTGGACGATCGAAATAATATTTGGCCAAGCTGAAACAGAGTCGCTTCGCTCGCTCGGTCGAAAAAGAAATGTGATTTCGTAACTTCCTTACTATATTAATTCAGATACAAGAACTAACGGATCAAGGAAAGATCCCAATAGTCGTTGGAGGGACAAATTACTACATGGAATCCATTGTGTACAATATTTTAGTAGAAGACGTCTCAGACTCTGAAGAACTTCTTTGGAATAGAAGCACAAGAAAGAGAGACTATGATGATGCTGGTACCAGCAATGATGAACCACATACGAAGAAACCAGCGACAGCTGAAAATGAGCAAATTAATGATGACGAATCGCTGGAGCCTGAGTCTAACAAAATCGAAGAATGTGAAACTAAACGGGAGCCAATTGAAATTACCGATGAAATAGATATAACAAAGATAAAAGATGAAGTTGATAATGAAAGGCTATTGACAAACGAAGATATTCATTTGAGATTGATGAGCATAGATCCAGTAATGGCGGATAGATTGCATCCAAACAACAGACGGAAAATGTTAAGGTAAGTGACAGTTCTTGTAGTTTTTATGACGGCGGGAGACGGCATTTTTATGGGCGTTTTCCTATAAGGTTACCATGTTTGTTGTACACGTATTTGAACTTACGTCAGTTTTTTTTTTTTTCGTTTTTTCTCTTATCAGTATCAGTAGTAGTGGTTTTGTTCATACAAAACAAATATCAACCCTACCAGTAACAAGAGCCTTTCAAATTAGATGCTTCTCAAACATCAAGGAGGCACAGAATCGCAAGAAATCGGCTATAGTTGATTCATGATCATGACACTGCCATGAAATAAAAACCATAAAAAGGTACTGATACACTTAAACTGGGCATCCGTGACAAATTCATTCATAGATCTAATCTCAATAAATCAGCGCATTGTAACTGGTTTCTTGAATAATTTGAGACTGTCAACAAACGTTACCATTACATAGTCGCAATCAAATCAATTAATAATCGCTCTTACTGCTTTAGCATTAAGTATTTTGGTGGCTTCTTTTTAAGCCGATGATTTAATTTTCTTATCTAAGTGAATTGGAAGTGAATGTCAAAGTTCAATTGATTCGGCCATTTTTAAACTAGCTGAATTCTGTATTGATTCCACGGTAAGTTACGTTGTTTTTAAATTATCTATAAGTTTGAATGCGTCACTGGTCTTCCTTTGTCTAGCTTCTGAATTATTATCTTGACTTGTCATATCGTTTCTA
The DNA here is from genome assembly GCA_905147355.2 of Apotomis turbidana. NCBI lineage: Eukaryota > Metazoa > Arthropoda > Insecta > Lepidoptera > Tortricidae > Apotomis > Apotomis turbidana. Next base: position 6,178,153 of record LR990294.1, on the reverse strand, counting down.
TTTCCTGTTGCCGTTATTGTTAGTATGTTCTTTCGACGTTTTTATTATTTCTAACGCTGATGATTACATTTGTATTTTTAGCTATACCTTTGATCTTGTGGAGGAAATTGATACAATTTTGACTACGATTGACATTTAAAAAAATATTTTGTATGTAACCTACCTTAAATCATTGAAAAACTTTAATTGTTTTTAAAACATACTATCGCGATAGTAATTTTTAATTAGGTATGTCTGTCTCTTTTGATTAAAATTACTCAATTGCTTCGATAAATAATCTAGTTGAATTTTTCTACCTGTTCTAGTTTCCAGTACTTATATCTTTTTTGTGGCTTTGTGCAGTAAAATCTAAATAATAATAAATACTTGGTCTTTCATTTCCTTCGAATCAAGTACAGTCAGCATCAAATGCAATTTGACATACTAACCGTACAGTCAACCAATTTGATTTCTAGGCCACTATAGAACCTTGTCACAATGACAATGATATGAGATTTCATGCGGTTTTCATATTGATGTTCACTGTGACAAATTGGTTGACTGTACGTATAATTAGTGTAAGTCATCCGGGTTTCTGTACCCTTATGAGTTTACAGTGACCGTACAGAAATAGTGAACAATAGTTTTCCATCGTATTTTGTCAGAAAAGTTCGTTTTAGCATGTTTTCTCCATCAACTTCGGTGAAAAAGTTGAGATGGAAATATTAAAACGAGCTTACCCGACAAAATATTATGGTAAACTATTAATGAAATAATGAACTTTATTCTACAAGTAGGCCACAAGGGCACTTTTACACCTATGAGTCTACCGGCATTTCACAAGAGGAGACCACTGTTGAGAAGAAACGCCGAAAGAAACTCAACAGTCAGTCATTTTTTCATAAAGGATAAGTACTTAACTATTACAGTAATATGAACTTAACTATACGTAGTTCTCGAAGAAAAAATATTAAAAGTGTATTCTAAGATATAAATGAGGAAAAGTGTAAGAATAAAATATAGAAATTACAAGAAAGTATGACGGTTTATCACAATTTATGTACGTTTGATATGCTTTCTTATTAGAACTGTGTCCCTTCAACTAGTTAGGTAAAATCTAAGGAGTCAGTTACTCGGTTTCTGGTTCAGGCCATGCATTTTTGTCTGTCAGATAGTCCTCTAATGTATAATATGCTTTTGACATTAGATATTATTCACTACATCTGCACTCGTTGGCGACTGCGTAAACGATTTGTATGGAGAATTCTACAAAGTAACCGCTATGGGCTATTCTCCATGCAAATAGTAAACTACGCAGTCACTAGCGAGTACGATCACGTTAAACTGCCACGGTAACTCATGGCAAGGGTTCAGTTTAGTAATACGATACGAAAGATTTCAAACAGTCAGTAAAGTAACATGGACACATTTAGAAATCGTAATAAATTTCAATAAGTGCTCCCATATCCAAAATGGACCGAGACACTCTAAACGATAAATCAATTAAACTCCATATCCGCCCGAAAACTACCCAATACTAATAAATTATTCTTTCGACACCCTACATACATATTATCTACAAATATTGTAATGGATATCCAAACAGTGGGCATACTTACGATTTAACAAGAACTAAGCCTTTGTACATGTTTTTTATTTTTTTTATTTTTTGAAGTTTTGTGAATTGTTTTTGTGTACAATAAAGTGATTACATACATACATAAATATACTAATAAATAAGTAAGACAAGTTTAGTCAAAAGTGAAAATTATCTCCTTTAATCTCCTCTCTCAACAAATCTTATCTCCGATCCGAATTCGACGAATATCTCCAATTGTGCAATACCTCGAGCATATCACCGCCATATCACGGTCATATGTTTCAGTTTCAAGTGTCATGTCAGTTTCTTTTGGTAATTAACTACAGCAAACGTAATTCTGTAGCTAGCGCACTAGCTAGTACACACCTGGCTACTCGGCTCCGCCTTCTACATTGTTCGGGGGATATTCACAAATTTAATTGATTGGAAATTTCCTACCTCACCTTACAGTAATATAATAAATAAATATCGGACAACCTCACGCAAATCATTCTAGTCCCACAGTAAGCTCTAGTAGGCTTGTGTTATGGGTAGGTACTAGACGATGATATAAGTACTTATATAGATAAATATATTTTTAAATATGTACATAATATAGAACAACCATGACCCAAGCACAAATATTCGAGTCCATCACATAAATATTTGCCCTGGCCGGGATTCGAACCCGGGACCGCCGCCGGCTCAGTAGGCAGGTGTCTACAAACAAAGCCAAACCCCTCGTCAAATATCCCGTCACGGGCTTAGTTTCTTCCGTGTATGCACCTGTCACACCGTCAATTGATGTCACAAACGTCTCTATGATTCAAAACCGGCTTCATCTTTCGCCAATCCGTTGCATGCATACTCTATGTCTTGTCGTATTTATTCTGAGTTTCGCGTATTGTGGAATGAATTGTCGCTTGCGATATTTGCAACGCACTTGTGACTCCTCTGGTGTTGCAATTTGTTTGCTCGTTTGCTGACATAAAAAAAAACCATCAATAAAATACAGTTCTAAATCGTTTTTTTTCTGCGCTTTTGTACAAAGTTTCTTCGTTAAAAGCAAATAATAAACAAAAAACTGCAATAAATGGCTCGAAGGGAAGAGGGAAGAATGGCGGCGTGTTGTGAAGCTTGTCACCAACATCTGAAATGATGACCACGACCACTCTGCCAAGAGTGAAACCGACAAAGAAAAAGAAACAAAAAGCAAATTATCTTTGGTTACTAAGTAATCTTACACGTTCGGCTTTGGCCTCGGCACTTTGTGTCCTTGCGATAACAAAGTTCGCACGAGTAACGCAAGATACTTTTATCTAATCGTCACAATTGTTCAGAAGACGCCATGTTACAAAATATTCATAACTTATTTACATAAAGATAAGGAAATTGCCAAAATGATGTGTCAAACATGATTCAACAGTTATTCAAAGATAGGAGTTTAGAATTAAAACTTGACATTTGAGATAAGGTCATATGGGACAAGTGCCTTAATTTTGTATGAGAATTATTCTCTAGAACGTTCTCTTCTCATAAAAATCGGGAAACGATCTTGAAAACGGCACATCTCTACTCTTAACGCCATCTTACAACGACGCAACTATAGTTAGTTGGCAAATATAGGTATAATAATTTTCAAAATCACCCTACTGAATCCAATCATTATAGAAGCCGATCACAAATAAAACAAGCGATACTCAATGGAAACCTGCCAAAAATATCCATACAATCAAATTATACCCTATCAAACGAAGGCCGTGTGATACTGTGACATAAAACCAAGCGCCAGGAACCAAGACCTTCATGGAACTCAGTTTTAACAGTGTATGGGGGTCAGAATAAAGTGGACAGCAAGTATCATACTTCCGTGGGTCTCCGACCGCTCTCAAGGTCGACGTCTGTATGCCGCGACCTTGACTTGACTATTAGATGTTCGTGTGACCATGATTATTATGGATTTCGCACGAAAATATTAGGAACCTGTATGTTTTTTGCATTGTTCGAGTATTTAAGTTTAACGTTGGTAGTTCGTAATAGGTGAAATAGTAAACCAGTTTGTTTAATTATTTAATTTGCCATAGACAATAGGTAGACGTTAAAACAGACGTGTGAGGTAACCGTATTCGTTGGCATATAGTTTAGCCAGAATACATTTTTATAGATGTATTTTTTGCAACTTAATATTTTCTCTAAAAGGCTGCAATTTTGTAAATGCGATAGATCAATAATTCTATATACGTACTGTATCATTATCATTACTAATATCACAAAAACTCATATCATACAAAACTAAAAGTACAGTCGAATTCCTAATAGGCTCAAAAATGTGATTTAATTTATCTGAGGCGAGTTTAAAATTTTTGATCATTTTTTTTAAGTAATAAAGAAACAAGTTAAAGGAATGTTTTTGTTTACCTTAAATAGCTTTTTAAATACCATTATTTATTTAATTAGGTATTATCCAAATAAGTTATACAGCATTACAGAAATAAAACTAAGGCACTGTGAACTATAAAGATACAATGGCGTGATTCCGTTGTGTCGTCTGATCTGATTATGTGTATCTATTTACTATAATCTATTATTTATTTATTTATCATTACATTGAAGCCCATTTTAGAAATTAATGAACTCCAAGTCCAAGTGTCGCAAAAGTTGCTTGTGATCACTCTAATAGCTGCATAGCTACGGAATAAGGTAGATCAATCATATTTAGCAATTTTCCATATTTTTATTTTGCCGATTTACATCTATATCATGAAAACATTTACCTAATCCTTTAAGACAAATCCGTCGCGGTCAAATTTTTTTATGATCAACAACGTTATCCAGAAAGCACAAAACAGGTTATGTTGATATAATTGCATCTGGCACCCGCTTACCAACTGTCACTTATAAATAAATTAATATCATGTCAAATTTTTCGTAATTTGCTTGTCAGAGCTATTTGAATATGTACGAGTTTTATGGAATAATTAATGTACTTTTTTATAGAACTCGGTCATGATGCCCTGCATATGAGTACGTTCCTGGCCTCTAGATTAAAAATGAATAGAATAAAGAATGTTCTTTTTAGTGGAAAAGTGTTCATAGGCTGTTCAGAAAAAAAAGAACTTGTAGAATGATAGAAAGAGATTTTTAATAACAAAATTCTTGTAATCCAGAGGTACCGGGTTCAAATCCCGGTCTCTTCCGCCGCAGCAAAAAAAAATGTGTAACCTCTTTAAAAAAAATATTTGTATCAATGATTCAATATTAAAAAAATGGAATGTACCTACATTAAAAATAATGAAACATTACATGTTTCATAAATTTAGAAACAACCCTACTTCAATGTCAAATCGGTGATATTTTTATGACACATATCAGTGTCAAGCCGTTGAAATTTTGACATTGACCAAACAGCGACGGTTAATTTTTTTATTGGGTTTTAAAGGCCCTTCATCCAATAAAATTGCAAACTATCGTGTCAAACATTTCACAAAATGATTTGAAATGGTAAAGGAAAAATTAAAGAGCTGCAGTTTGCAGATCTTCATAGAATGGAATGATCGATTTTTTCTTAATAGTCTTTATAAAACTTTAGCTCCCTATTGTAGTATATATATTTTTTCTCAAACATCCAAGGAAATGTCGTTCTTATGATCGTGGTAATAGAACGCGAAATTCGTCTTTGTACAGCAATTGTTGAAGATTCGTCTAATTCCAAATTAGAGGTCAATAAAGTAATTTCATACAACATTATTGGCCGTGGCCAACAAAGAGATTGTATTTTGTTTCAGTGGGGTTTATTTCTTTTATTGATAATCTATGGCATACTGCCAATAAATAAAAAACGTAGTTTGTGCATGTATATTTACGTTTTGTTTCTTATATTTAACTAGATTATTTAATTAGATTAAAACAGATATTTAATAAAATAAACAAGGAATCACGTTTATTGTTAAAAAATATAACAATATCTAATTAATAAGGTGTTGTATTTTTTTAATAAATAGATTCATCTTAACATTTGGTGGCAAAAACATTAAACCAAACAGCTTAAAAAAATAAATTTTGAAAAAAGTTAAAAGTTGGCGGGAATAGTAAAAATATATGAATATATAAGTTGAACATTTGTATTATTTCCTTGGATTTTTTTGAGAAAAGCACTATACAAGCCTCGGCGCCAACAGGGATTGTAGGGCCTCTGCAGTAATGTACTATAAAGTGTCCGGTTTTTTTTCGTATAATGATATTAAATCAGTACCTATATCTTAGCCGTGTTGTAGGCTACCACTGCTACCAGTCTATAAAACACAATATTATAAGCTACTTACACATAAACAGCTTATTTAATTACCACCAATAACGCCATAAAAATCCATAAACACGTTAGAAACGTGGACACCCTAGGCACGCGTTTGCGATAACGCGGAATTATTTATTAGGTGATTATTAAACAGACATCCTTAGCCGGCCCTTCTAGGGTTGGCAGTTCCGCTCTACGAAAGAAGTCACTGGACGTTGGTAAGAAGGCTAGAAAAAGTTGCTTGGTCATATATTTTTGGAATCAACACATTGTAGGCTCCTACTATTACTAATAAGAATACTAGGGACCATTATGGAGTTGTAAAAATTTACTATATTTTGAACGAAATATTGAATTGAAACTCCCCGAATCAGAATATTAAAATTTATTTATTATTATATTAACTAAAAACCGTTTTGAATAAGTTGGATTATATAAGGGTATTAGTATATTACATTTTATTGTGTTTTTTTTATACAGTGATATTAAATGTCCTCAAATTTTTGGTCTGTGATCCACCTACTTCACGTGTTTTATATCAGGTACGATCTGGGTGCGGCTTGATTCACAATTTCAGAATGCACTCCTGTTAAGTACTTAGATAAATGTAATGGAGTCTAGAGGACCTTGTCACTGCAACGTCAAATTAGGGGATTAAATGAACGAAAAGCCCCTACGCGTAACCGTTCAGTGTTGTGAGAAAACTGTTCTTGTATTTACAGAAATAATCCTAAAAATCTAATAAATGTAATCTCTGCCAAGTTTGAGGTATCGTGTACCAAACAGCCGTATATCACTAGCCTGTATGACTGTAGAAATAACCTCTTTAGATTTTCATAAATCCCTGCTAGATGGGTACCTCTTCCGACTTGAGGGATTACTCTGAAGTTGGAAATTTGTAATTAATTTCATTTGTCTCGCTCCTATGTTAAACTGTAGTTGAACAACGGGACGCAGTCTCACAAATTGTCATGTCATCTCCTAAAAAAAACATTCAAACATTTAATTTAGCCCAAGTTATTTAGTTAGTTAAATGAAACGTTTCATAAAGCATATGTGTCCCAGCGCTCCCGAAAGAGTGGCAGCCCTACTTGTGGCGTGTTTGCGGAATCCAGTTGCGTACCCTTTATTCCGCGTTCTATTACGCAATGGCGCCTAAAGGGCAGTGGACGGTGACAGGCGCGAGTGGGAGCGGGTTTTCTGACAGTCTAGCATATCTTTGACGCGTGAGTCCATGGCGCGCGAGAAATACTCCCGTTACTTTCCTTAGAATACCGTGCGAGCAAGACAGGAGACGTTGACCCGCGCGACAAGCGAAGCTGCGGCAAGATATGCCAGCCCTGCTGATAGTCTAAATACGAAAAACGGATACGAAATAGGAGAGACTTTCATCCATCTGTTTTATGTATGAAGAGCATTTCACATCCAATTTTGTATGTTAAAATATATGTATCGCGAATGGGTTGCCTAATTATTCATGGCCAAACTATAAGTACTTAAAAATACTTTTTTTATCAATCAGTCCACTCATGAGTATATAACTAATAAATGTAATACCAGCCGAAAGTATAAAGCTTATATACACAACCCAATGTATTCTATAATCTGGGGAAAATACGAAATATAAGCACTCTATAAATATCCTGGGGTGGCTTCAGCAGCGCGGCAGTGTCCAAGATAGTAGAGAGAGGACAGTTGTTTTTTTTATTATGGCATAATATATAAAAAGTGAGTAGTTTTTAGAGTTTTATACGTCAAAAGGAAATACTAAATCCTTATAGGATCACTTGTTGTACGCCTATAGATCCCTGCACGTCTAGCATCTGTGACGCGACACTTTGTCGCCCGACTAATACTACCTATCACTTTCCTTTCAATACCGTGCGAGCAAGACAGGTGACGCTGAGTAGTGCGACAAGCGAAGTCACGGTAAGATATCCTAGCGCTGTTGTTCGATGTCTCTTCCCACCAGTTGCCGAAAACTCTATTTAATCCAAACACACGCAACCGCTTCCGCCTCCGCCCGACCACAAACCGCAGCCTTATCTGTTGCCATGCGGCCTTATAGGCTTATCGTAGCTTCCGCTAGCGATAAGATACGTTCCGGGTTCAATCCGGTGATGCCGGGATATGTGGGAGAATGGGGTCAGGACGGCTAAGTGTATGACACCACGTGTTAAATTTTAGATTAGCAATGTCCACAAGGGAACTTTGAAGTGGTTACCTTATTACCTATTTCGTTTATGTTGCTATGCGCCAGGGGCATGGCGAGAAAAGTATTCTAAGGCTTTTTTTCTACGGGAAGAGCAACTTAATTTTTTTTTTGTGATGTAACCAAATATTAACCCTAACACCATTTATAACCACTCACATTCAAACACTAAACAATTTTGAATTTTGAATTTTGAATTTTTTGAATTTAACAATAGTTACCTACACATTTTTGTATGTATCCTGTTATGTAGACACGTGTGTCAGGAGGACTCGCTTCCTGAGGTGGTGCCTACAATTTGCTTTTCACCCACTATAGTTAGCGTACAAGTTATTATACATAAACTAAACTACTTATCTATCTATCAGCCACAGACGTCCGCTGCTGAACATAGGCCTCCCCCATGACTCGCCACAAAGTGCGATTCTGTGCAGAGCGCATCCATTGATCCGTTACCCTCACGAACTAAACTACTTATATGTAATAATATGCTTGGCTTTTCTGTAATATCAATATTTATAAATGTGCTCAAATGCGTTTTAATGGGCAAGCCAGTGGCAATCGAGTTCTATGGACGCCACGCCACTTCAATGTAGAAAAAATGAGAATTCATTTATATTATATTCCATACATGATTATATTGATGAGACGATTAATTATTAAGACGGAATTTATGCGATCTACAAGAGGGATTCGAACCTACGACCCTACTAACTTACAAACTGTTATGGCTAGGAAATGGGTAATGACTGGCTACCGCGTACCAGAACGCAGCGCGGGAAGGTATGTCTCACCTGTATTTATTTACACGTGTTTGTTATCAAAACCAATGTTATTTAAATGTATTAAAAGCAAACTTTTTTTTTTTGACAACCTCACACAAATCGATCTAGTCCCAAATTAAGCTCAAGAAGGCTTGTGTTATAGGTACTAGACGACGATATACATACTTATATAGATAAATATATACTTAAATACATAGGAACAACCATGACCCAAGCACAAATATTCGAGTTCATCACACAAATATTTGCCCTGGCCGGGATTCGAACCCGGGACCGCCGCTCAGTAGGCAGGGGCTTGCAAACTGAGCCAACCGCGTCGTCAAATTAACTTACTAGGATTAACATACGAATTATAAGTTACTTTCATTAATGATCGTGTGCTCTCAATTATCATTAGTACCTCACATTCTTTCTTTGTTCCTGAAGGTTGACTGGTAAAGAACACAATCAAAAAAATCTAAATCAAAATGTTTTATTTGTCAAACACAGGTGTAGTATGATTATTTTTTATACACACATTTGACACATCACAGGACCCATATAACGTAATTCTGCACGACTTATTGACCAAATCTTGCGTTTCGATTCTTGTACTATTTCCGTAAATTGGTAGAAATCGATTAAATCGATAAATTTATCAATTTATAAATTGATAACCTGAAGAAAGAACAATAAAACAAATTAAAGCTCCAGTGAGACCGACGACGGCACGCAGCTCACAAAAAAAAATATTTAAACAAAATAAAGAAAAATATATGCGAGTTCGGTAAAAAGTTCGTCGATAAAATCAACCATTCATAATCGTCAGATTTGGCAAACAATATACGTCTTTGCTACATCACTATACTCACATCAACGGAGAACTGTCAAATGTTTGTTAAAAAATAACCACACTGTAGGTAATAGTTACAATTATGACAGGTAACAGGTACCTTTATGTTTAACCGTTAGGCATACAAATATATATTTATTATATCATAAGTGGTATTATAAGAAAGACAGTGGTAGTACTTATTTACAAATCCGCTTCTTTTGTGCGGTGATGAAATAAATATATACATAAACCTCGTAGAAGTATCGGGCGAGGTTGTTGCGAAATGTATTCTGTGCCTTGATGCTTTGTCTGAACCGCCAAGGGCGCCTATAACGTTGACCTTTGGGTCTAGGCGCCTGAGGTCATTCGTCTACCAAGTTTACTAGCATTCGTTAAAAACCGGCCAAGTGCGAGTCAGATTCGCGCTCCGAGGTTTCCTTACATTACACTTCTCATCTTAACTGGTCGGGTTAAATAAGTTTGCACCTGGTATGTATGGCGCCGCATATAAATGAGGTGCAGTTAACGCAACCGATCACGTTTGTTGTACTCCCAGCCCCAGTTGAATATTTATTTTATTCTGTTTTTAGTATTTGTTGTTATAGCGGCAACAGAAGTACGTTGTCTGTGAAAATTTCAACTGTCTAGCTATCACGGTTCATGAGATACAGCCCTGTGACAGACGGACAGACGGACAGACAGACAGACAGACAGACAGTAATAGGGTCCGGTTTTTTAGCTTTTGGGTATGGAACCCTAAAAACGATTGATATATTTTACCTTGTTCGCAAACCGTTTTTGCATAATTGTTAGTTTAGTAAAATAGACAAATTAATTCAAGGGTCAGGGCCGACTTTCATACATAGTCCGACAAAAAATTGTTGAAATTAAAAAGTGGCAATACTGTATTGTCCTCCCTTTCTATTGAATATAAGAAAACGGGGACGACACTGCAGTATTGCCACTTTTTAATTTCTAATTCTTATATATATCTGAGATCTCGGATGTATCTCCGAAGTGGCGATATACCTACCCAATCAGCATACATGATACATAAACGCATATAAATTAATAAATAAATGTCGGACAACCTTACACAAATCGATCTAGTCCCAAATTAAGCTGAAGAAGGCTTGTGTTATGGGTACTAGACGACGATATACGTACTTACATAGATAAATATATACTTAAATACACAGAACAACCATGACCCAAGCACAAATATTATGAAATATATGAAACCATTAATACAAAAATCAAAGCTCAAAGAAAAATTGAAATGTGTAACCTGATGGAAGACACCGGGAATCGAACCCGGTACCTCTGGATTGCCGGTCCAGCGCGTTAACCTGTCCGCCACCCTAATGCCCAGGTAACCTTTCGGATTTTTCCTTGTGCTGTGTGTCGATCTTTATTTCATTTTAAAGAATGACAAGTTTTGGTAAGCCACGGCCCGTCACGGGCTTAGTTTCGTCCCTGTACGCGTACGCATATGTCACAAGCAAAACGTCTCTATGATTGGTTTGCAACGCACACATAAAACCAAAACCGGCTTCATCTTTCACATATCTGTTGTATGAATACTCTAAAAGAAAAACATGTTATAATAACATCAGCTAGAGTGACAGTGAGGTGGTGGCGCTTTATTTTGGTTTAAAAATAACTTACGTTCAACTTCAAGGAAGTCTGTCACAAGAACAATTTGTATTAATTCTATGACAAGCATGTCATGTGTAATACGATTAAACTTAATATGTAGCCAGTACATATACGACCTCCAATATACTCTAGGTCTAGGCGTAATATTTATTCTGAGTTTCGCGTGTACACCCAAAAAGAAAAGCCGGCAGCCCTAACTCGTCCTTCGGCGCGTCCTGCTCCAAGGATGACGCAATCGGACAATAAGGAAACGAGTTCAATTGCAGAGCAGGTCCGCTCTGTCACTCGCGAATTCCGCGCCGCGTTAGTCATTCATAATATTTTTTTTATAATATGTATAAAAAAAAATATCAGACGAATTCACAAGTCAACCTAGTCCCAAATTAAGCTCAAGAAGGCTTGTGTTATGGGTACTAGGTGACGATATACATACCGACGCTTAAGAATCAATACCGTCTAAGTAATATGTTTGTCGTTTTTCACCTTTTAATGCAGTTAGGTACAGAAAAAAAAACGAATAGAATGCCATAATCGAAAAAAAATAATTTTTTTGTTACTTAGACAATATTGACTCTTAAGCGTCGATACTTATATAGATAAATAAATCCTTTTTTTTATCCATGACAAAGACACAAATACTCGTGTTCATCACACAAATTTGCCGTTGCCGGGATTCGAACACTGGACCGCCGGCTCAGCAGGCAGCTGCTTTACCACTGCGCCAACCGCGTCGTCATACATATATTGTTATTTTTTTGGGGTTTGTACCTCAAAACGAAAAAACGGAACCCTTATAAGATCACTTTCTTGTCCGTCTGCCTATCAAGACCCTTTATCTCGGAAATGTGTGGAGGGGAGGTATCGAGCAGAAATTTAAACCTTATCCCGTCAGGCCGACAGTCCCTTGAAGCTATGAAAAAATCAAACTCAAAAAAATAATTATTACAGCCGTTTATGCAGCAAAAAACGTATAGGTAATAATATTTCGTCACTCTCAAGGGAATCAAAATTTATAGGGTATTTTCCGTTGACTTAGAACTATGAAACTTAGCAAGTAATGTAATACCGTATTATACTAAAATATAGTCCTTTTCTAAAATCATATTTGGAGAGCCTGGTTCCGTTAAGTTTGCACCTCATTTGTATTCGGCGCCATACATACCAGGTGCAAACTTAACAAAACCCGGCCAGTTTAAGATGGGATAAATATTTGTACGGCACCCTCGGTGTGCGAGTCAGACTAGCACTTAGACGGTGTTTTTTTTTAAATATTATAGTGAAAAAAAAAACATTTGGTTTACGCTTACGTTATTGCTTCAATATTAATGTTTGTTTTTTACTAATACTGCCACCATACCAAGCCAATAAAAAGCTGACCATCTTTAAAGGGCTGAAATTATATCACGAACAATTTACGTTAAACTTATAGAACTACTTTTTTGCGGCGGGATTAAAAGATATAGCTCAGAAAATTCTACGTCTATAGTTTTCGATGAATATTGAATAGATTTTGAAAAGAAACTTCGTAATAAGTGTAAAATATTCATTTCTAAAAAGCTATAAGTATTTAATTTAATCAATCACACTATGTTTTTATTCAAAACAAAATATTTGAGCTGTACCAAATGGAAACAGTTTCAGAATGGCCCGCCTAGCTTAGAAATGTGCCTGATATTGAGTTATTTATTGCCATTATAATGCTATGAATGTGCGTAGAGGCCTTGCATATAACTAGACATGGCATTAAAAAAATTAAAAATAAGGGGATTTTTTCGCTCATTTGTGTTTAAGATGTTTGGGAAGCTTCATGTTAAATGTTTACAATGAGACGTTAATCCTCTGACGTATTAGTTTCTTTGTGTGTTTGTTTATTTTGTATAAGTAGGTATTTAATTAATTTATAATAATTATATTCTGACATTTTATATCTATTAGTTAGCATGACATTGAAACGGATGTCTTTCGTTTATTGTAATTTATTATTTAGAGTTATTTTAGCAATTGTACATGCATAGAAGCTGAAGTAAAATATTGTACGCTAACTCTGGCTGATTGTGACGGACATCGACTTTTGTAACACTTTATTGTAACCACTCACTTTCTGACAATAAATCATTCTATTCTATTTTAACGAAAAATATAAAAGTTTAATGGTTCAGGACTTCATCTTGAGGCAGGATATTTTTTTTGTTTTTTTTTTTTGTTTCTATGTAAACATTTGGTTATCGCTTGCAGACATTACTACTTTAATAAATAATTAGCTTCATGGTTGCTAATATATGCCATATAATCCGCTTAAAATGAAAACAATTAGGTTATTATTGGTATTTTAAGTCAGTTAAATAAAAAAAGCCACTCAAGTGCGTGGCAAACACCGAGGGTTCCGTACGAACTATGAAAGCACTCCGTATTGCACTAACAAAAAGATAAACTGAGCGACTAATTGAATTTAACCGTTGGAAAACGGTTTTACGTAACTTTAAATAATGACTTTTTAATTTCAACTCGATACCTCCATGCGTTCCTGAGATAAAGGGTATCGACAGACGGACGGACAACAAAGTGATCTTTTAGTGTTCTGTTTTTTTCCACTTGAGTTACGGAACCCTCAAAAATACCCTCAATGGAATTCCGTATTTTTGTCAATGCCATATCTATTCATAGTAAAGCCCTCGCGTTGGGTTTATGAGTGAGCATTATTGGGCGTAGCACAACGTACTCGAGTAATGAAGTAATGAATTCTACGAATTGGCTTTTTATTCTTTTGTATAATTTTACATACGAATAGTAAATTGTACGATAATAAGGAGCGTCCTACACGCTCCTCCCCTTTTTGGCTAGCTGTAATGCTTCGTATTTTTATTTTTGTAAAACGATAAAACCTTGAAAAGTGAAGTACCTTGACCTCAGTATTAAGGTGAGTTCTTTATAATGAGGCTTGGGACTTTTCACCGCTCGCCGTGGTTGTCCAATCCATGGAGTCGTCATGTGATAAAAAAATATATTCAAAGTCATTAAAGTGAAAGATTAAAAATTTAATTGTTGTAGATAGTAACCTTAGTTGTGTCTAGACTTTTTAATAATTAAGTTTTTTATAGTTATGTCATATTTTAAATTTACTGTTACACTTTCGAATATACATTTTAACCGTCAACATCTTTTTCTAATTTCTATTTACCAAAATCCTTAAATAAATATACTCTTCAAGGCTCTATACCCCGCGTATTTCAACACGTTATCAGCACGAAAACGCAGAAGAGTAAAAGGATTTGTGTAAAAATTGTGAAAAAGTTGTGGTTTTTTCATTGTGACTGAAAATAGTGATAGTAATCGAAATGTCACATGAAACTGGAGACTCCTCGAGTGTCAATAAGTCGAATTCCCCTATGAGTTCATCTTCGATTCCATCTTTTTGTATAAGAAATAAGGATGGATATCCTACCTGGAAATTCAAGATGAGGAGTTATCTTTTACATGAAGACCTGTGGGCAACAATATGTGGTTATCCGGAAGATGACACAACCCCCGCTTCGACAAAGGTACGAAACGATGCAAAAGCGCTAGCAAAAATTTGCTTAACAGTTGACGGTGCAGCTATCACGCACGTCAGATGTGCCAAAACTGCAGCCGAAGCATGGAATTCTTTGCAGAAAGCTTTTGAGGATAAGGGAATAGGTAGAAGACTAGCTTTAGAACGAAAATTGTACAGATTAAGCTTGTCGGACTTTGAAAACATCGAACTGTACATTAATGCAGTTATGTCAACCGCACAGGATCTTGCGGATATAGACAAGGTTATAGAGGACACATCGCTTGCAGCCATACTTTTAGGAGGACTCACCCCAAAATATGATCCTCTCATTATGGCACTAGAAAATTGTAATGTCGACGTGACCACTGACTTGGTGAAGACAAAATTGCTGAACGAAATGTCTAAGGACGCAGCTGTACCCGGAGATTCGGTTCTACTTACTAAGAAGATGCCTAAGTCAAAGAAGAAGGAAGTTATATGCTACGAATGTAAAGTGCCTGGCCATAAGAGACCAGACTGTCCGTTAAGGAAGAATAAAGAGAAGGTTAATGTAGTAAAAGTAAACGACGCCACATTTACCGCTCTTAACACTTCTGGAAGCTCAAACAAGGACCAATGGTACGTAGATTCGGGTTGTACAAAACATATGACGTCACGACGTGATTGGTTCCAAGATATTACGGCTCTCAATAATGGTAGCGTTACAGTGGCTAATGGTGAACGAATTAAATGCTGCGGAATTGGAGACATTTCACTAAACACACCCAAAAATGTTATCAACAAGATAAGTGATGTTGCTTTTGTACCAGATTTAAAAGCGAACTTGATTTCTGTAAAGAAAGCTGTTGATAAGGGTTTTATTTGTGTTTTTGATACTACTGGTTGTAACTTTTATAAATCTAATACTTTTCGTTTTACAGGTGATTCCGTTTTACATGCCTCGCCCTGTGGTGGATTGTACGTTTTAGACGGTACTGTTAATGTTCCCGAGAATGTGGCGAATAATAATTTGACACAAGATGTGCACTCTGGCTGTCAGGACAATAGTTATAAGCTCTGGCACAAGAGGTTAGGACATTTGTGTCGTATAGGCATGAATCAACTGAAGAATCACGAGGTAGGCGTAAAGTTTAGTAAAGTAGACAAAAGTAGTTGCATCGCTTGCGTGGAAGGTAAACAAGCAAGGAAACCTTTCAAGAAAGTAGCGCATAATAGAGCTACTTCTCCTCTAGAGTTGATCCACATGGATTTGCTAGGACCGGTCTCTACAACCTCCTTTCAAGGAAATAGGTATATGTTGACTATTGTAGACGATTTTACGAGAAAGGTGTTTGCTTATTTTGTCCCTTCCAAAACTGAAGTTAAGAATAAATTCTGTCTGTTTCAAACATTTGTTGAAAATCAATTAGACAAGAAAATTAAAGCGGTTAGGACTGACGGCGGAAAAGAGTTCGTGAATAAAGAGTTTGTTGATTATCTTGCTTCAAAAGGTATCGAACATCAAACGACGACGCCGTACAGCCCTCAACAAGTTGGAGTCGCAGAACGTACTCACCGTTCCATTACTGAGAAGGCGAGGACGTTGTTGGCTGAAAGCTCACTGCCAAAAGCTTTCTGGGAAGATGCTTTCCAAACTGCCGTATACCTAAAGAACAGGTCACCTCATCGAGCTTTAGGTGGACACATTCCATATGACAGATGGTGTGGTCGTAGAAGTGATCTTGAACATCTGAGAGTGTTCGGATGTAGAGCACTTGTCCATGTGCCTTCGTGTCACCGGAAGAAATTGTATGTCAAGGCAAAGGAAGCGATTTTCGTCGGTTATTCTGAGAATCCAAATACATACATGTTTAGGGATCCAGCTAATCCTCGAAAAGTTATTACTTCCAGAGATGCAACCTTTTTTGAAAATAGTTTTACAACGTTGAAGCAGAGGCAGAGTGAGACTGTGGCACAGTCCGACTCCGTGCTGATCTTTGAAGAAAACGAGCTCCGTACTGAGCACGAAGATCCTCAATTCTTCGACTGCATTGGGAATACCGAACCTGAGGCTGGACCATCTTCACGGGTAAATCCGGAGAGCGCTGTAGAATCAGCTGATATGGAAGATAGCGAGTGCGAGTCTCTCCATGAGTTACCTCATAGTGTCGATGTGGAGCCAGCAGATGTGGAAGAGGAACAATATATTCCTGAGCAGAGGTACCCCTCAAGAAGTAGGAAACCACCTGATTTCCTTTCATATAATGTGTCGATTGATGATTCTGACCCTATGACTTATTATGAAGCTACTCATGCCAATGATGCCGAAAAGTGGCACCATGCAATGGCTGACGAGTATAAGTCGTTAATGAAACTCCATACATGGAACCTGGTGGATAGACCGAACAAGAAGGTTATACCATGTAAATGGGTTTATAAGAAGAAACGGGACGCTCATGGAAACATCATCAAATATAAGGCTAGACTGGTTGTCAAAGGTTTCAATCAAGTCCAAGGTGTGGACTATACAGAGACATTCGCTCCAGTTCTTCGTCATTCTTCCCTCCGCACGTTGTTTGCCTTAGCTGCAGAAAAGGGCTTAAAAATGAGGCACTTAGACGTGGATACGGCGTTCCTAAATGGGGACTTGGATGAAGAGGTTTTTATGGAGCAACCTGTTGGTTACAGAGAAAAGGGCAAGGAAAACAAGGTTTGTTTGCTGAAGAAATCTCTTTATGGCCTTAAACAGGCGCCCCGTGCTTGGTATAAAAAGTTGAACGAAACGCTTTTAGAAATTGGTTTTACAGGAACTCCTTCCGAGCCTTGCGTTTATACGAAACTTTTTAGAAATGAACTTATTATTTTGGGTATTTTTGTCGATGACATAATTGTCTTTTATAAATCAGATTTGACTTTTGACAATGTCAAGAAAGATTTGTCTACATATTTTTCTCTGAAAGATCTCGGACTATTAAAATGCTATTTAGGTTTAGAAGTGGAAAGCAATTCCGAGTATATAAAAATAAATCAGAAGAATTATATTCTATCTTTACTCGAAAAGTTTAATATGAAGGATTGCAAGACAGTGGACACTCCTTTAGTGAAAAAGACTATGGAACGTAGAACGGATGGTCAAGTTGGTGAGTCTTATCCTTATCAGAACTTAATAGGATGCCTCATGTATTTGACGGTAAACTCACGACCCGATATTGCATACGCAACAAGTTATTTAAGTCAGTTTAATACGTGTTTTACAAAGGAACACTGGAATGCTGCAAAGCGAGTCCTGCAGTACCTGAAAGGTACTTTAAACTATTCTTTGGTTTATAGGAGAACAGGAGAACCTTTACGAGGTTACTGTGATGCAGATTGGGCGAACTGTGTAATTGACAGAAGGTCATACACTGGTTACACTTTTAAGTTAAGTGGCGGTCCAGTATCCTGGGAGTCAAAGAAGCAACCGACAGTTGCGTTGTCGTCCGCGGAAGCCGAATACATGGCACTAGCGTCTGCTACAAAGGAAGCTTGTTACTTACGTCGCTTTATTTATGAAATAACGGGTAAGTTTTCTTCAATTAACTTAGCTTCTGATAGCCAGAGTGCCATGAATCTCGTTCGAAATCCTGTACACCACAACAGGACGAAACATATAGATACGAGATTTCATTTTATTAGGGAAAAAGTATCTAGTAATATTGTTAATTTAGAATATGTGCAAAGCAGTGATATGCCTGCAGATGTCTTAACAAAGCCACTTGGGCCAATTGTACATAAGCGATGTATAGTTAAGTTAGGACTAGGAACTTAATTTTGTTTTAGTCTTTTTGGCACAACTTCGATTAAGGGCGGCTGTTGTAGATAGTAACCTTAGTTGTGTCTAGACTTTTTAATAATTAAGTTTTTTATAGTTATGTCATATTTTAAATTTACTGTTACACTTTCGAATATACATTTTAACCGTCAACATCTTTTTCTAATTTCTATTTACCAAAATCCTTAAATAAATATACTCTTCAAGGCTCTATACCCCGCGTATTTCAACATTAATGTTTTTTTAAATGTCATAATTTATGTTGTTACATTTTTAAAGGGCACGTTATAATAGTTTGCAATTCATTTTATTATAAATCTATCGGTAATTTCATAATTATATACCTAGTGGTCACAAATTATGCATCCTTTTTGATAGGTAGATACCTACTTGTGTTGTAATAGACTACTCGTACTGACAACTTTTCGCAACTTAAAATTAAGAAACATTTTGAGTACTTTATAAATTGTACTTTGTTCCATGCAATATTGCAATTAACGAGAAACAAACATAGATCTAAATAAGAATCATTCACATTTCCGGTCTTCTTTTGGTAATTTTGGCTGTTAAGGGGCTCCCCGCTCTCAATGACCTTCGATCTGTTGCGATAGATTTTCCCATATTATAAATAGCTAATCATAATAACATAGTTTTTCCACAACAAAATACCGTATCAAGTACCTTTCACATGTCACTGACTTTGAGATACAGGCCGTCAAAGTTTACGATTTTTTCGTGGAAAAAGTTGTGGAAACGGTTTTTTGCGTTTTACTCGAAAAGTATTGAGAAAAATAGAAAAAGCTTCACAACAAATTTTGTGGAATATGGTTTAGAACAATAAAATGTAAGATATTTTCTACATATACACCGGGGATAAAAGTAGAAACGCGATTAGTGTATTTTTGGTCCTTCACCGAATATTTTTTTATAAAATACACAGTCGTTAAATCGAAATTCGGGTCACCACAAAGTGTTAAGCATAGACCATACTACAATATATATTAAATAGGACATTATAACTCTATAATCCACAAACTAGATACGATGTAAAAATCATCAAATTGGCTGATTTCTGTAGGGAGCCCCTTAACATGCCATGGATTGGACAACCACGGCGAGCAGTGAAAAGTCCCAAGCCTAAATGGCTAAGTCAAGTCACGCGAATTCATTCAAATATTAAACATGATTACAGGCTAGTATAAATACTCCAAAATAAAAATTAATTTCTGATATTTACTATAGGCTACGTGAATTTCTCCGATTTTTGTGTTGAGTGAATTAGAAAAAGAAATACTTTCAACTGAAATTAAATATAATGCATCATAGTCTAATATATTATATTTTTATGAGTTATGCAAAGATAACCATGGTCTATAGATATAAAGTAACAGTAGTAACACCATAACCATATTTTTCATTAATATATGTATAAGCCTCATTAATGGCGAGTAACTACCGAAACGCGCCTAGTCCCTAAAACAAGGAAAATATATAATGATAAAACCGCTCAAATTACTCATCTCTCAACAAACCATGTCGTGAACGATACGCGCAAAAAACTCAAAACATCTTTTTTAATTGCAAAAGCAATACGCAATCTCAAATAAAACATAAACGCCTGTGAATAAAGTTAACTCTCGGACGCACCGAGCAAGATGGCCGTTGTAGTTTATGAATGAGCGGCGCGGGCGCAGTGGGGGCGGATGTGACGTCACGCAATGGCGGAGGCGTAAGCGCCGCGCGCACCCTCTCGCGTCACGCGCTCCACACTGTGCCAGATGCTGTGCAGAATATAAATGTACCATTTGCATAGGTATTTGATCATGGTTTATATGCCATTAAGTGTACGACAATAGTACATAACTGCAGACGCCGTGAAAGAAGGGCTTGACGGGTGAGTAAGTATACACGGATAGTGATACGAAGCCGGGAAGCCCTTTTCACAACTAAGGGATGCATAGTACTTTTCTCAAACATATGCAATGAAATAAAAAATACACCACTCTAAAAAATATAATTCAACTGTTTTGGCATGTATGAACACAGATGCCATGTTTAAAATTGTTCTGCTCAGTTTTTAGTGGTACTAATTTATTTTACTGGCTAACGACAATTTATTTTTTGTAAGTTTTGTAACTGACGTTGAAAAGCCAAAACTATCCACGGTGATGAAAGTTAAGTCTTTTTTTAATACGATTCAGTATTTATTTCAGAAGAAGAACGAAGGATTGAGCAGCATTCCGATAAACAGTGTTTTGAATTTGTATAATGACATATCGCTATTGGCATTTTATAATGTATGTACACTATTACCATAATTATGAAAGCTGTTTGAAGCGCCACTATCCCAGAGCAAAACCGCAACTTTTTATCAACACCCAAATGATTATATTTCAGCCATAAAAATAGGTTTAAGTATTTCAAATACTAATGATATGTAATTGACCTTATTTTTTTACTTCCTCATGACGATGACATCACTCGTTATCTCGTTTGCATAGATTAAGAACAAATAAAATTCAAAAAATAAAATTTGAGTAATTGGTTACAAGCACCACATTTTTAAGCTTAAGAAGCCTATTCCTGGAAATGGTTTAATTATTTTATAGGTTATAAAAAAAAACATCCATCCCAATTGTAGCTTATATTATATACGTAGGTTTGGGAATGCAAACAAAATGCATGAATAAATTACCGGTAATTTCCATAGAAAAAATTACCGGTTTGCATTCCCTAAAACGTAGGCATAAAAGCGCGTCGTAGCTCCAAGTGGAGCACACCGTTCACACGACAATCGTGCAGCGTGATTCACCGTCTGCGAGTGCATTTTTTAGCGTCTGTAGTGCGCGTACGCATCATTCAAATAGTGCAACTTTACGTCATGCTATCGCGAGTTTTATCTGTGAGATTTTACGCTTTTACTATACTCCCTCGCTATCTGATGAATAGTTTTTTTTTTTATATCGTATATTCTAAGCGTATATTTTACTATTCGTATGTTATTACATTACTTACATACCTAGGGCATTGAATTCGTGAATGTCCCAGACCGTAGATGTTTGTGGCCCGAACCCAAGGTGAGAGCCATAAATATGCGATCTGGGGCTTTTGCGTCTTGCCTTGGCCAGGATGTGAGATTTTCTCCCCGCGTAGTAATTGGCCAATTCGCAGAATTCGCAGAATTGATTACTTAACAAGACAAAGTACGCACTATACTTATATAAATAATATCGCGGCTCGGCAACTAACAGGCCTGGCAGACAGACGGGTTACTCCGAACTCCGTAGTTCGGAATTCAACGTACGAATATCGCAGCGTCTCGCTTAAGAGGAAATTCATAGAAATCGAGGGTTTATTCTCTAATGTTTCCTCCTCCAAAACTTAATTAATCGTGACGAAATTTTGGAAGTTCAGTGGAAACAAAATACTCTTTGTCGGTCCGTTCGATTCTTGCTTTATTAGGGTTCCGTACCCAAAGGGTAAAAAACGGAACCCTGTCACTAAGAATCCGTTGTCCGTACGTCTGTCGCCAGGCTGTATCTCATGAACCGTGATAGTAAGACCGTTGACATTTTCATAGATGATGTATTTCTGTTGCCGCTATAACAATAAATACTTACTAAAAAACAAAATAAAATAAATATATAAGGGACAACCATACAATAAACATGATCGCGTTAACTTTGCACCTAATTTGTATCCGGCGCCATACATAAACTTCACTTAACCTGGCCAGTTAAGATGGAATAAGTGTTTGTACGGAACCCTCGGTGCGCGAGTCTGACTCGCTCTTGGCCGGTTTCATATATTAAAATGTGTATACTCGTATTACGCGTCTGTTTGCGGCCAATTTACTTGACCGCTTTAAGCAATTTTTGAAGTAGCCTAACATTTATAAGAACAAATATATGAAATGAAATGAAATGAAATGAAATGAAATGAAATGAAATGAAATGAAATGAAATGAAATGAAATGAAATGAAATGAAATGAAATAATTTATTCAGTAAGTAGGCCACAGGGGCACTTTTACAAGTCAGATTGTGAATCTACCGGCATTTCGCAAGAGGAGACCGCTGTTGAGAAGAAAGCCGAAAGAAACTCAACAGTAAGTCATTTTTTCGTAAATAATACTTAAAACAATTACATGATACATTTGTGTTATAACTAATTACACTGGTACACGTAATGGAGATGTTAGATACTCCAAATCAATGTTAAGTAGGAACATTAAAATTAAAATTTAATAAATTGAAAATATTAAATATACCCAGAGATGTATAAAGTCTCTGGGTGTCACAACATGCAATAAAATATAATTACTTAATTAATTTAATTCCATAGATATGTATAAGGTCTCTAGGCGTCAACGTGAATAATTTAGAAAATAATTATTAAAACTAAATTTCTTAGAGATGTATATGGTCTCTAGGCGTCATAACATGCAATAAAATATTTTGAAATTATTTAATTTCCTCAGAGATGTATAAAGTCTCTGAGTGTCATACTACACTAAGCTGTTTCTTAGAGATGTATGATAAAACAAAACGTGCAGACATATGTATAAAACGATGATATCGATCTTAGGTAAAAATAAAATAATCATCTAGGGTAAAAAAACAGAAAGGATACAGTCGAGAACGTTTGTATTATCAAAATTTATTTATGGAAACGCAGACATTATGTTCATTTTAATTTTGCAATGTGTAAACTTATCCGATATTGCAGGTGATTTCTGTAGGAATATGGGCGCAGTCGTAAAACCCTTGCCGTGTTCAGGGTCGGAGGGTCTATAAAATCGTCGTAATAACCTCCTGGCCCTTGAGGTCGTTGTATCCAACTCTGGCCTTGGAGTTGTAGGCCTGTTGTAGCATGTTGCCTGTAGCGCCATCTTGAAGAGGGGTTTTTTAATGTTTCTGTGGTTGTTAATGTTGTTATTGGGAGTTATTTCATGTAAAACATCACGTTTATCTTATTGATTTATCCAGCCTACCTATATCTTTAATATTTGTATTGGTATATTATGAAAACGTGCCTAAAATTTGTACTATGTGCATACTCGCCGGCAGTTACCCTGTCATAAGCGAACAATGAATCCTTCTACCACGAAACTCAATTTCTAAAAACGACACTTTTCTTTCAGAAATGATACTTAGTGAGAAGCACCATGAAACTCACCTGTTATTTTTCTTGATAAAAAATATAATATTAATGACATACAAATATTAGTGCCACAGGCAAATATGAAATGAGACATTTTACCATGTATGTCGTCCTTATATCCATTAGATTCCAATTAAAAAAGTGCTTTTCTTTTAGAGATGGTCTTCTCGGGGTCTTGGTCTTTATTTTGATGTTAAAGTTAGATAAAATATAAACGTTGAAATTGTTATTAAAGAGTAGAAATATTTTTCTACTCTAATTCGCCTTTGAATATTCCCATTTTATTTGAATACCTACTGATAAATCATCTACGATTCGTCTCTGAACTCCGTTAAATAAAATATAAAATCACGAAGTATCGCTCTAATAAATAAAGTCGACCTATAACAACGTTAGCAGCACTTCATTTCATTTTCTTTTCAGACCCGCTCTACTCTAGCTGGGTTGAAAGTCAGTCGGGAATTGGCCTAATTTCTTCTAAGAACTCGCTGATAGTTATTAAATGGATTTTGTTTCAAATAGACTGTAATATCATAAAACTGTAAAAATGGAATGTATGTGTAGGTACTTTAAAGATATTGTACAAAAAACGGTAATAGTTTTTGTATGTACTGTACACATGTATGTATACTGTGGCCTATCCTTACGCCAAAACGGCTTGATAGATCTCAACTATTTTTGGTACACGGATCGGTCGTCTATACTATACATGATTATACTTAAGGTAAAAAGTATTTTACCCGACTATAGTGAAGCAAAAAAGAGGGGTGTAATTTTTTCCCCAGCACGAACAAAGTTGCACAGCATCTGCTAGCATTTAATTAATCTTGTAAATAATGCTAGATGAGTCTTTTGAGGCCCGAGATCTTAATTTCATTTTAGCCTTCAATTTTATTTAATGTATACTGTATGGTTTGAATTCAAACTATGACAAAAGTTTTCTATTCTCATTTTTCTCACTCTTTTTTTCCGAATTGCCGTAATTTTTTGTACGTTAATACTAATCATTCATGAAAATTAGGTACTTTTAGGTATTTATTGACTTCAACCGTCACCATGTGGAACAGCCAAAGATCAAAAGCTTACACAAGTAAATATTTCACAACGTATTTTAATCAATACAATTATCTGTTTCGTGTGCCCTTGGGCCTTGGCGTGGTGGCTGACCCGGCGATGTAGCTTCGCATTTTTTACGCTTCCGCCAGAATCGCGGGCCCTAGCCGCAGTATAAATAATTTGACCAGTTTTTTCACTTAATACAAACGCCTGTACCTTTTGGTTAGCTCTATTCGCACGTGAGTACTTTAGCTATTATAATTACTTTACTAGTGTAGCTAGATGATCAAGGGCCCCGGGGAAAAAAAAATATGTTCCATGGGGCTTTCTCTAGGCTCAGGCTCAACGGCAGCGGGGCACTATATCAGTTAACTGTTGGATAGCTACTCATGACTATTTTATTTGTAAATAACCTCGCCCGCGCGGATGAAAGTCTCAATCCTTTTTTTTTTGCTTGTCTGTAGTAGGGACACAGTATCCTATAATATAACTTAGTCGTCTAGTCCCCATAGTACAAGCGTTGCTTAGTTTTTCTATTTTGTGCTCTGCTTAGTGGGTTAGTTGATTTTATATTGAATTGATGAGTGCCCACAGGCTCCTGTAACAATAAACAAATTGACAATATCTACCCAGACACACGATTCGGCTACATATTTACATATTTATATTTCATTTATTCATGATCATATTACATGGCATATAATATTCATTTCATCAGTTACAATGTCCCTAATAAGTTTTACATAAAATTACATTAAACAATTAAAATAAAAAAAATTAAATGACCAACATTCATACAAATTAACAACAATCGTGTTGGTAAACAATCATAAAATATAATAAATACATATGTACATAAATGCGTAGAAAGATACA
The DNA here is from genome assembly GCA_905147355.2 of Apotomis turbidana. Taxonomy (NCBI): domain Eukaryota; kingdom Metazoa; phylum Arthropoda; class Insecta; order Lepidoptera; family Tortricidae; genus Apotomis; species Apotomis turbidana. Next base: position 6,152,415 of record LR990294.1, on the reverse strand, counting down.
TACATAAATACACTAATATTTAATATATGTTTGAATACTTGAAATCAACATACTGCTCTTATGTCACTGTGTACCTACTTACTAAAACCTTAAGCAAGCTGAGCTCTATTCTAAAGACATAAGAACTGGTTTGCGGGCCTGTTCACTGAACTTAAATATCATCACAAGGGCACATTTTACGACATCTTCACGTCTTATACACGAGTAACGTGGTTAAGTGAGTAAGTAACACACTGGACAGGTAATCCAGAGGTACCGGGTTCGATTCCCCGTCTCTTCCGCCAGATTAACCATTTAAATTTTTCATTGTGCTTTGAATGTGATATATGAATATTTGTGCTTGGGTCATGGTTGTTCTATGTATTTAAGTATATATTTTATCTATACAAGTATGTACGAGTATATCGTCGTCTAGTACCCATAACACAAGCCTTCTTGAGCTTAATTTGGGACTAGATCGATATGTGTGAGGTTGCCTGATATTTATTTATTATTTATTTGAACCTTGTATCACTGGTTTAATATATTAAAAAAAATGGTGTGTACCCACATTAAAAATAATAAGACATTACATGTTTCATAAATTTATAATGGATGTTTGATTCAAGAAACTCGAGCACAAACCCTGATATTTATTCACGTTGATTAATTTGAATAAGGGTTTGAATTGAATTTTTAATAATAATTTGTTGGAGACATCGCTGCAAGTGTGCTTAGAAATACGCTTTATTCTACTTTCAATAAAAGCTCGAATAACAGAAATATATGTATTTGTTGTATTTATTATGGGTGTCAGTCGTCAATATTATAATGCCACTCGTTAAAAAGTTAAGGGTTTTTGTAGAAAAAGAATATTTATAAATTACGCTAGTACACTTACCCACTTTAGATAGAGCCATTTTGAAAATAATTTCATATAAGTTGTATCAAAATAATAAAATGTTTCTATGTATGTAAACACTTTACTATACACAACCATCAACAGGTTATAAATACATTCATAACAGAAAAACAATACAAAGGCGAACTTATCCATTGAGCCATTGAGAAAATAGGTATTCGAACAAAATAGGCAAATTACACTGAGTACAAAAAGAGATATTTATATTTGCTTAAATATAAATATCTATTATTAAATGTTACACAATATTTGAAAACATTCAGTCGGTTTTCATTTGTATGTTATTTTAATGCATCATCGATTCCAAAAATTTGCCCACTCACAGATTGGATTCACTCGAAACGTTCCGTCTCTACGTTTCCAACGAGGTCAATTACATGGGATCCCAATTGGCCCAACAACATCTAAACCCGACTCTATAATCAAATGCATAAGTATTCCTTCACATATTTTCGGACCTGTCTCGCTAATGTACACATTAGGAGTTTATAGCACTGCAAGCAAAAAACAGATTAAAAAGTATCACATTTTTACATCACATGTGGCGAGTACCGAGTGATGATTGTTATGCGAACGTTACCCGTTTATGAATGAGCCGGCCTTGGCAGGGCCTCAATGAATTGCCGGCTAATACTCGCACTCAATACACCAGACAATTTTAACTTAAGAACGTGAGAATGAGGTATTTTTCTTAAAACAGCGAAATTGGTGGTTAAATCTTTTCTGAATTTGGAAAGAATTCGAAAACGAAGCAGTTCCATATTCAAACTTTTCTCAAGATAATTCGGTTTAAAATTATTCCTTATTTAATTTTGTTATTTATTTTACGTGTTTTTTATTTGGTTTTTGTACATAATTCTAAGCGATAAAGTTTATATGAATTTATCATAGCTTGCGACTTGCGGCTTTTATTTGTGGATCGTATTATAAGTATATGTTTAATTGATTAGTTTGCGTTGTCGTTTTAATTATAATGGCTTGTATTTAATTTGGAATCATTAATGAACTCGTTCGATCGTCTGCTGTCGAGTTTTTGCGCATAATTTAACCGTTTAATCTAATTTAAATTATTTAAATTAAGTTAATTATATACGACTGTGCTCTTGAGTTTTATTAACCCTTTTGAGGCTCCTTATGACTGAATAGTTGTCACGTAGGTATTAGAATATAACGTCAATCATTGAGATCATTAATCTTTACATATTAAACAGTTCCGTTGTCGTCTTGACGATTGACAAGACGACATATTTATCAAATGCTATCATGGTTGTGACCTTTTATAAAAAAGTAAGTTCTTATATTCAAATCTCAAAAAAAAACATTAAAAAAAATTACAACTATATGCCAGATTTTTATTTTTATTCATTAATTTATTCATTTGACATCAAACATTACAATAATCAAGTATGTATGTGAAATATTTATCAATGAATGTTTCTTTCTTACTCAAGACTCGTTTGAAATCAACTAAACAGACTAAATTAACAAGCATTTACCTCGAAGGCCCCGTAAGCATCATCATGGAAAACTTGGTTTTAAATGACGTATCTTGTTGACTAATCACCAAAATGATTTAATCTGTTAAACGGACACACGCACCCCTAAACTGGATCACTCTTAGCCGCGGGGAAAACCACCCCTTTATTGTTCCAAATTTGAGGCGTGACTCAGAATACCTTGGAACTTTATTTTTGTGTATAAACTGAGTGACTCATTCTATATTTGGACCTTTTGGTGAATGGGATTGAGTCAACTTGTACCCTACAGTGTATGAAATGAATCAGTGGTCTATGAATAAAACTTGCCTGTAAAGCCTTCTTGAAATTTGACGTTATGTTGTATCAGCGCCCAGACTAAAATGAAGTACCTACTTAGATTATTTAAGTCATATTTTGAGAGCATGCAAATTATGTAAGTATACACTTTAATTGTTATAATTTGGTGGTAGTTACATATTTATATTTAAGTATGTGTTCGCTTTTAGGTTATTTTTTAGTGTTGTCGTTTGTCGTTGATTGGGCTTTATAACTATTGCACTACACCGGCTATTCAATTCAAACGAGTGTTTGTTGCTAACTGTGTAAATGTTGCCGGAGATTTCGTTATTTGGGCGTTTTCCAAAAAAAACAATCCCTGTTTCTTCCAGAACTTGACGTTTTTGGGTTCATCTTACTCAGAATTGATAGAAATTTCAATGTAACTAAAAGTCTCCTAAATTTCCATTACGTTCTTTTTTTATATCAAACAACCTCACACAAATCGATCTAGTCCCAAATTAAGCTCAAGAAGGCTTGTGTTATGGGTACTAGACGACTATATACATAATTATAGATAAATATATACTTAAATACATAGAACAACCATGACCCAAGCACAAATATGAGTTCATCACAGAAATATTTGCCCTGGCCGGGATTCGAACCCGGGACCGCCGTCTCAGTAGGCAAGTGCTTACAAACTGCGCCAAACTTGTCGTTCGAATATGAACTTTTTTTTTGCACGTTTATTTGAAAGTAAAACTCCCATACAAATATTGGAACACTTTTTTTATTTTTCACATTAAACATGCCATCGATTCTGAGTAGAATGAATCCAAAAATGTCAAGTTCTGGAAGAACGGGATTCGAGTTTTTTTTGGAAAACGCTCATTTAACAATTTACCTCTCCTTATTTATGCTTGTATCTCATGATTTGAAATTCCTGCGTATTTGATCATTTTGTACTGTACAGCGGTTAACACACTCAAGTGTACATACACATAAATATACAATGTAGATATAGTGTGGTGCATCGTTCCCACGCCTGGCGCAATCCTGTCGCGCGATAACGACGGACCGACAGCAAAACAAATATTTATTGCAATGATAATAAAAATATTTTACAATACGTTTACAATTTCAGCTTCTCTTCCATTTTATCCCCTATTTTGTAACTAGTAAAAAAAAAAACCGGCCAAGTGCGAGTCGGACTCGCGCACCGAGGGTTCCGTACAAACACTTTCCATCCCTAAGTGGTTAAGTTAAGTTTGCACCTGGTATGTATAGCGCCCCATATAAATTAGGTGCAAAGTTAGGTATTAAAAAAAAAAATATGGTTTTCGTAATTATTCCTTTATCTATGCTATAAGACGTTGCTTCGTACCAAATTTCAAGATTCTGAGTTCACGGGAAGCACCCTGTAGGTTTTGATTCCCTTGCAAGTGTCGAAAATTTGCGGCATAAACGGCTGTATCTTTTGATTGCGTTGGCTTAGAAGTTTGATTTTTTCACAGCTTCAAGGGACAGTAGACCTGAGTAATTGATATAAATTTCAGCTTCATACCTCCACGCGTTCCTGAGAAAAAGGGTCTTGACAGACGGACGGACGGACAGACGGACAACAAAGTGATCCTATAAGGGTTCCGTTTTTTCCTTTTGAGGCACGGAACCCTAAAAATAATGTAATATTAAGATATAATCCCTCTATTTAAAACTTTCGTGAGACATATCGCAGTCCCTGATGAAGAGCTCCGTATGAGTTCGAAACATGTCGGGCCATTTCTTACAATGTCACGTGAATGTAAAGTGCTTAATACAATAAAAAACATATATTTTAAATCCAGTTATAATTGAATTTGAGCTGAATAATTTTCTTTCATATTATTCAAGTGTATCTATTCGCCGACGACTCAAGACGAAAGTCTTCAACCAATGTGTGTTACCAGTGATGACTTACGGCACCGAAACGTGGTCTTTCACTATCGGCCTCATCTCAAAGCTCAAAGTCGCTCAACGAGCAATGGAGAGGGCTATGCTCGGGGTGTCTCTACGTGATCGAATCAGAAATGAGGAAATCCGTAGACGAACTAAAGTGACCGATATAGCTCACCGGATTAGCAAGTAGAAGTGGGAATGGGCAGGCCACATAGCACGCAGAGCAGATGGCCGATGGGGCCGAAAAGTGCTCGAGTGGAGACCTCGGACCAGCAAGCGCAGCGTAGGACGTCCACCTACAAGATGGACAGATGACCTTATAAAGGTCGCCGGAAGGCGCTGGATGCAGGTCGCTTCCAACCGGTATATATGGAAGTCCAAAGGGGAGGCCTATGTTCAGCAGTGGACGTCCTATGGCTGAGATGATGATGATGATGATCTATTCGCCAGGTTATTATTTTACCGTTAAGTAAGTTAGACTATAAATTTAAATAAAATATCAAAAATGAAACAACGACAAAATAAAAATTTCTGATATCTTTTATGAAGAAATATACCAATTTAAAATAGATTATTATCGTGATTTTCATTTGTATTCGCTTTATTAACCCTCGACGAAAAAAAGAGGGGTGTTATAAGTTTATTTTATGTAAGGCTTCCGATTCATCGAGATCTCAACGTAATGAACAAATACGCGGCATCATCCATTTTATGAATTGTTTTATTAAAATTATGTGAGAACGGTGGAATACGAAGAAATTATCAAGAAATATGACGTTTCTGTTGTCGGTCCATAATGCCACAGACGCCACAGTATGGCGTGTTCACAACAATCAACATTAACTTTCAGATTATACGGCTCTTTGGCCGTGGACTAAATCCACCGCGCCCGGCTAGCGCACGTAGTTAAAATACTGCAATTATTATATTGTTGTACTGGCACATATTGTGATCATAATTGTATTATTAAGTATCAGGGAACGTGCAGCGTTTTTTTCACAAGGATATCCACAATGAGTAAGCTACTTTCATCCAACGGTTTCTGGCGATCCTGACCACATCACTGGTCCACGGTAAAAACAGAAACTAACGAAAAAAACAGGTAAAAATTAATACTCGAGAATAAAAAAAAAATATATTAGAAAGTTGAAGATAGAGAAACATGGAAGTTGCTCCACCGACAAGAGCCCAGCTCTTAAATTTCTGATGATAAAAAAAATATCAATATCGTAATTGCGTAGGTAAAGTAAGTACATAGTAAAACATTTAGGATATATTTTATCATTACATTATAATCAAGCAATTGCAATAAATGATAATATATATTATCATAAAATCATTCAAATACTTACTTTATTAAACCTCACACTTCCAAAATTATATCAATCAGTTCACACGACGGCGCTCTGCCGCTTAACCAGCTAATAACAAATTTCGCCGCGACAGTCAGGAGGCGCCGTGGCTTAGTTGGTTAAAGCGCCTGTCTAGTAAACAGGAGATCACGAGTTCGAATCTCGTCGGGGCCTATAGTGGATAAACTTTTTGCGTTTTTTTTAATATAGTGACAGATGATCAGTTTTTGAAATAAAGCCATTCATATATTTCTTCTTCAAGTAAAACTTAAAAATATTATTGCTTGAAGAATGGTATTTTTATGTTATTTAAAGTAATTTATATAATATGGGAAAATCAGTGCACCCACTATTTATGAAATGTTTCTAAATGGTGGGGTTGAAAAAACAAAAAAAAACACAAATTTCCGCTATTTCGAAATGCCTACTTACAGCCGTTATAGTTTTTAACATATTTGTTTTCTTATTTACGCAAATGGGCGAATCAACTTTCGAACAAAAAAATATTTATTAGAAACCCGATTTCTTGGTAACTATAGATACATTTTGAGTAACGCAAAAGACTCAAAAGTGTCGACTATCAAGTTGATTTGCCCAAATATATTGGGCGCGTTGAGTTGAAGACGAATTTTACCCTACTCGTATTACAATAACTACGCTATGATAACTTCTATTATATGTACATTTGTGCGCCATGCTCGTTAGGTACAACACAAGTACAAGTCAAGGTGACAGGAAATGTAAAGGCCCTTATTGACATAATGGCTACGATATTCCGTGACATAGACACTCTTCGAGTTTTAGGAGTTTTATTAGGCTACTACTATTTAGATTGTAGCTTGTAACATAGTTCGTCCGGAAAGAAATGTCATATATACGTAATCTCACGTAAAAAGAGCGGTGATCATTTGTCATAATCATTGCGCAGTATAAATGGCCTGTCGACAACCAGAGTAACAAATAGTAGTTAAGTAACAAATATCTACTAAAAACAAAGCTCGTATATCAGTATCAACCTACAAACAAGATAAGAGATTTTGAAACGTAGTGACAGAAATTTTAGTGAGTTATGGTTGTCACCAGGCGAAATAATGACTACAGCGCTCATAAATGGAATTATAGTTCGTGTTATGCGGGTTTTTTTTTTATTTAGAAATTAGATTACATCCCACTCTAAATATTTATGTACTTAGTTAGATGTTCTGTTTTTGTAAACATATTTATTAATAGTTGCAGTGCCCTGCAGGGTTTCATAGCGAAATAAAATTCTGTATCGTCCATCTTATGTAACCTATGAAAGCAATAAATAAACTGATAACTGATAACTATTAAATACACATTCAAAAATATGGGGAATAAAATAAACTAACATATAATTTTGGATATTATATAATTATTTTTAGCTAAACAAACATTCAGAACTTCTTGTGGCTACGTACGTCTTTTGTCTATTTACTGATTTTCGTGACGCCATATGCCAGTATCTTCATAGAAACTTCATTCTAACGAACCGTTTTTGACTTTCCAAAAAAGTAGGTGAAATGAACTGTCATCAATCATCATATATGAAATACTTCCCTTTAAGGGCTATCACACTTTGCGATTTGCGAGCGAATTTTGTATGAAAGCAAACACTATTTTAATAGAAAACTCGCTCGCAAATCGCAAGTTTGATATAAAGCCCTTATAGACGTTATAAAAATGTACTTCAGTGTATGTTTCAATTGTATAATTGTATAAGTAGATAGCATTAAAATAAGACTATAGGTAGTGTCGACATTTGACCCAAATAGGTACTTGGGTTTTTATTGTTAAAGAATGAGCTTTGTTTTTCAGATAGATATTATTATTATATATAGACCGACAAAAATACATGGCCTGAACGAGAAACCGCGTAGCTGACTCCTTAGATTGTACCTAACTAGTTTAAGGGACACAGTTCTAATAAGAAAGCATATCAAACGTACATAAATTGTGATAAACCGTCAGGTTTTCTTGTAGTTTCTATTTTATTCTTACACTTTTCCTCATTTTTATATCTTAAACTTTTAATATGTTTTCTTCGAGAACTACGTATAGTTAAGTTCGCATTATTGTAATAGTTAAGTACTTATGCTTTCTGAAAAAATGACTTATTGTTGAGTTTCTTTCGGCGTTTCTTCTCAACCGTTGTCTCCTCTTGTGAAATGCCGGTAGACGCAGACATGTAAAAGTGCCCTTGTGGCATACTTGCAGAATAAAGTTAATAAAGTTCATTGTTTCAATATTACAGTGGACTGTACTGTATTGATGGGATTTACCGATGATATTTAAAGGTATTTCGCGTAAAGCGTTTAGCTATACCTAAATGTCAGGGCTATGGCTTCGCCACAATGGGTCTTCCTCGGGCTAGAAAGCATCCGACAGACAATAGCTACCGTTCACTTGTAACCCATAATTATATATAATAACCTATAATCTTATTATATTTGTCTAATTTTATAGCATCCTCATTTTGTGAAACAAGCCGTGTTTCAAGCTGTCATTAAATAATAACTTCCAAAGATACGTTTGCTCAAATTAGAAATGTATTGCAAAATCACTACATAGTATACAACAAAGTCGCTTCCTGTCTGTCTGTCCCTATGTATGCATAGATCTTTAAAACTACGCAACGGTTTACGATGCGTTTTTTTTAATAGATAGAGTGATTCAAGTTGATGAGTATACCTATAATACATGCATAATTTATCAGCATGGAACCCGTGTGAAGCCGGGGCGGGTCGCTAGTATTTGATATTTCGTAGCGGACAGTTATATCAATGCTAAAGCTAATGCCGCTATAGCGCTAGAGTAGCAAGAAAGTATGAAGCAACTCCAAGATTTAGGCAATATGAACTGAGTCGAATTGAAAATTTTAGGTTACCAGAGTAATTCGTACATAGTTCCTTTAAGTATATACAGAAAAAACGCGTAATTAAGTCTTATTTAAGTTGTGTAAACAAAACGTTGCGGAACAAAACAGAACTGCAAAACGGAACTGTTTTCAGCCACAATAGCCACCTTTGGATATATGAAGATGCTGCTCCTCCCCTACTACACTTTTTTGCTCTTATTACAGGCCACACCCCGTATGATCGGATGTGTATAATGAACATCGGACATCTTTCGGGCTACTGCTGAATACAGGTGTGCCCTAAAGATTTCCACACTGACCGTACCGTACAACGTCGTAAGGCTTCCCGCGATCTTCATAAAGTCGTCCATCCACCTTGTTGCAGACTTTGTCCTGGATTTCTGGCACTCGCCCTTCAAGAGGTTTTCTGCCCCAACCATTCATCGGTTAGCGTTGAATCCCACCTAATATTATAAAAGCGAATGTATTTGTGTGGATCGATCTGCATATGTTTGTTACTTCGTCACGCTGAAACGGCTGGACGGATTTGAGTGGAATTTGGAACAGAGATAGTTCCCTTACTTAGGAAGCGGTGGTAGCCTAGTGGTTAGGGCATGCGACTTTCAATCCGGAGGTCGCGGGTTCGAACCCGGCCCGTACCAATGAGTTTTTCGGAACTTATGTACGGAATGTCATTTGATATTTACCACTCGCTTTTCGGTGAAGGAAAACATCGTGAGGAAACCACCTAAGCCCAATAAGGCCTAGTTTCCCCTCTGGGTTGAAAGGTCAGATGGCAGTCGCTTTCGTAAAAACTAGTGCCTACGCCACATCTTGGGATTTAGGTAGCCGACCCCGATTGAGAATTCATTCTCAAAAAATGGGACAAAGGCTAGGAGGATGATGATGATAGTTCCCTTACTTAACATATAGGACTACTTTTATCCCAAAAAAAAACATGGTTCCCGTAGGATTGTGTATAAAGTGTTTTAACGCGAGCGAAGCTGCGGGCAAAGGCTAGTATTATAAAAGCGAAAGTTCCTGTGTGTGCGTTAGGGTGGATCGCTCTTGTATGAGAAAAAAAATCCTTACATATTCAACTTCTAATAGTTCTTGAAAGTTGTAGCATAGTATAAAGATGCGAGATGATTTTTTTTATATTTTTAAAATAACGTTTTTTGCCTCCGCATAAAGAATTTCAAAAATGTGGAAATTGGTCCAATTTTCAAAAAAACACTGAGAAAGAATTATTAGCCTTAATGATCACAAGATGAAAAAACATTATGAAGAGGATATAAATTCATTAAATTAACAATAAGGGTTATTCAGAAACTATTATTATAAAACCCATTCATATTACTATTTTGCCTAATTTTGGCATGATTTTTCTTGAGGTTAACTTTGAAAGAATCAGGCCTTCCTTTAAATGAATAACTATGTATTTAATGAGAATAACTATAGTAAACCTCATATATATAATTATAAATGCGATTAGTTTTGAAAAATTTGGGTCTAGTATAGGTTTTTAGGAAACTTCAACGACAACGACTTCCGATTGCTATCGTGTAGAACTAAATCTTAATCGTAATCCACTAGAGCAAGTTTTAATTACTATTAGAATATTTAATTCCAAAAATAGTTATTTGTGCAACAAGAGAGCAAAGTTGTTTTTTGTTATGAGTGCTGATTTTGAGTCCCGAGCAAGCGAAGGATTCTACGTTTGAATCACGAGCGTAGCGAGTGATTCTATGTTAGAATCCTGAGTGTAGCGAGGGACTCAACAGCACGATATGCAAAAAACTTTGCACTCATGTAGCACACACAACTTTTCACCTCATCAGCGAGAACATATTCGACATTTTGTGTTTTTTGTTCCAACGTATGTTTATAGTCTTTGTTGCGGATTTCAATAATATTATTAATCAGAAAATAGATAAGTGCTGCTTAAAAAGGAATAACAATATAATTTAATTGAAATTATAATCAAATAACCAACACAGTTATTGTCATTATTTGATCAAATTGGAAGATTTAGCAGATACATGACGTGTTTATTTATAAATACATTATTATATTACGAGATTTTGTTTATACATTGATTAATATTTTTACTCCTAAAACACCAAACAAAATATATGCAAAAGAAAATAACAATTACAATATGAACTCGATATTTTTTAATGTACGTTTCGAATATGCATCTATGATAAATGGCGAAATTATAAATTATATTTTACAATAACTAAATATAATTTACAATAAGTAATAAGGTGAAAAATCTTATTATATTTGAGCAATGATCAATTGTTTTATATAAAAGGCACAATCATTTTAATTTTCGGTCGTTAAATAAAAATATAATAAAGAAAAAAAAATACGTTGGAATTAAAACATTTTCGGGTGTTTTTAATGATTTTTTTGGTATAACGCGTATCCGAACTGTTCTCAATCGAGGTCGGATTCGAAAATCGAATTTCGAATTGATATGTTTCTATCCCTCTCTTTTATATACATATGAAAGAAACAGAGTGCATCGAGATTCAAATGATTAGAATTTTATAATTAACCTTTTGCTGAAGAATGACAATTCGTGGTCAGATATTGAAAAAATTAAAAAGCTACTTTCTACTCACGCTCGAAACAAAATCGCATTTTGTTCACTGTTATCTGACAGCAAAATCGCCATGTTTGAGCTGGTGAGGTGAAAAATATATTTTGATCCACCCTAGTGTGCGTGTGTGTGTTGTTTTGTTATTTCCTCTAGCTGAAACGGCTGGGCGGATTTGCAAGAAAGGAACAGAGAAAGGGTGTATCCTACCTTAATAATAGGCTAGTTTTTATTATGAAAAAGAATGCTTCCATAGGCTAGTGTAAAGTGTTTTAACGCGAGCGAAGCCGAGGGCAAAAGCTAGTAGCGAAATAAATAAAACCATTCCCATGTTAAAGCGATTGTCATAATTTTTAAAAGTCCGAACCACCGCGCTATCAATAGAACAATCTTAATTTTAATTAACACTTATCAGAGTCTTTGCTACGGATCGCTCGTGCGTGAAATAACATTATTAATGTTTTTTTAATTAATTTAATAAACGAAAACGTTAATTAGCGGTTACGCTTTAAAAGGAAGTTGTTATCCTTTTAGATGTATAACTCAAGAGTGAAATAAAATGTACAGGGACAAAAGTCACGTGTCGCTTAAATACATAAAGGTGTAACTTGAGTTACTACATTGGATCGAAATTCAAGCTTAAATTTATAAAAGCTTAAAACAATGATAAGAGCAATGAAATGAGGCACCAAATTACCTACTAAGTATATTCGATAACCAAGAGCATGTCGCCTGGTGACAATCATAACTCACTATAGTTTCTGTCACTACTCTTCAAAACTTTGTTTGCTAACAGACGATATACAATCAACAATCATTAAAGTTTTAAAAGAATCCGCAGATGCGCACGAGTCGAGTAGATCGCGTGCGATATGCAAAATGTATGCTTCTCTTCCGGCTTCCTGACGTAGCTGCAGCTGCATGGTTATCATCCGCATGACATGGCTGTACCCATGATCCAAAATACAAGGTCTGACAGTGACACTAAGGCTAACGATTCTTACTTTTCCACTGACTAGTTGCCGCATAATTTTAACAAAATAAGGATAATCATTGCACCCGTCACTCAATAAAAAATATTTATAGTTATACGACGCGTTTGGCTCGGTTGGTAGACACCTGCCTACTGAGTCGGCGGTCCCGGGTTCGAATCCCGGCCGGGGCAAATATTTGTGCAAATATTTGTTCTTGGGTCATGGATGTTATCTATATATGTATTTATATATTATGTATATCGTCGTCTAGTACCCATAGTACAAGCTTTGCTTAGTTTGGGACTAGGTCGATTTGTGTAAGATTGTCCCTTAATATAAAAAAAAAAAAAAAAACATTACAATTTTGTTTGAGTAAATCTTAGTTTGGTGTAATAATTTATTTAAAACGCTAACGGTTTTATAAGATCCATACAGGTTACAAGGGAATAGGGGAGTTATTTTTTATTTATTTATTTCATGACAATGGAACAGTGATGACTTATGCTAGAGTTGCCGTGTCGGAGTAGCACACCTGCTCGTCTAGCACAACTGGTTCGCGACTCGACAGTGCTGTACAGAAAGAGATACAGTGCCGGTTTTAGCACTACCAGCACCCTGGGCGAGGTTTCTACGGCGCCCAGTAAACATAACGGGTTTTTCGCAAAATTTTGGGTATTAACGAGTAAGAACGCCTCGCTCAATGAGCGAGAGGATTTAGCCTTTATATCCGGCGCCTTGGGCGGTCGCCCTACCGCGCCCTATTACCCTAACGCCGGTACTGAAGCGATAGGCAGCATAGAAATATATATAGGTAGTATATCTCGCACGAGAAAGAGTCGCGGGTCACAGTTGTGCTAGGTGCTGGCGGAGTTGTTTATACTAGGCCTGTACCGTTGTGTTGTGTCGCACAATGCAAGCTGAACTTACGTACCATGGTTAGGGGTTACTTTCGTCCGCGGACTAACATTAGTCACTAGTTTTTTAACTATAGGAAGCTAGTTTTTGAACGCGTTTATGAAATTTCTTGGTTAGAGTAGGCAACCTCGACAGAAATACATTAGGTATGATTTTAGAACTAGACGTATTCATGCTTAAAAACTAATGATCAATTTTGCCCCGTGGATCAAAGTAACCCCTGTCCACGGTACTCTTAAACACCCGTGGTTTTAAGTAACTCCGCTATAAGTGGATACTGACCACAGTGAGAGTTGATTGGATTATATTTCAGAGAGGATTTGCACCTCCAAAACCCATAAACCCATCTCTACCGCCCAGTAGGCCCATCTCTATTTTATATCCATTTACGGTTTATAGTTTACGATATAATAAAGAGTGTACTTTATATCCGAATGGCATTCCATACGCGGAAAACACGTTCTTTGCGTGCACTTTCATTTACTCTTCCTTTACAAGTAGGCAAATGTCTTTATTAATTAAACGTTTGACGTGATAAAATAAAGATGAATATTTACATTCTAAAATACTACATAAATCTAAACCGCAGTCGGCAATAATTTACGTTAATTTACGACTAGTTGGCTAGCCCTTAACCGCCAAGTTTCCCCATAAACATCTACAAAATTTTACGACATAAAGGCGTAAGTCTCAATAATATACCATAGTAACTCGCCTTTTTGGAAATTAGACATTAACATATTCATTAAAGGGCGAATGTCCCCGGACTATAGTACCGTAACTCGCCGTTTTGGAAATTAAGGCTTACGCGTTATTCAATAAGGTCGTACGTGCAATATATCTTGTATCGTAGTTACGGTGTTATGAGCTGTAAGGGTCGGTAATTGGGCAAAAGCGACCGATTTGAAACAATTAGCCGTGTGTAAATAATCGAGGTGATTTATTGCTGAGCATAGAGCGGCATGCATACTTTATTAATTAGAAAGTAATAGTGGCAGCAATCCGTGACACAAGTTGAAGAGGAACATATATCAACTAATTACTTCAAGCTGATTAGCTAACGCCACTGACGACCGAAGAGCAAGGAATTTACAACAACTTCAGACTATGGAGAGGGGTATAGTCTGGGTTACCTTTCGAGGTCAAGCCAGAAACGATGATGCAGGATACCAAAGTAACTGAAATAGGCAGAAGATTCGTCAAGTTAGTGGCAGTGTCCTGTAACAGAATGTTCTCGAAATGCCTTTAGAAGATACAGGCAAGGCATCGCCAATGCATTGACTAAACCATAATCTAGATCCATAATAACTCTGCGAAAGAGTGTCTAATGAAGACGAGTATACGACCTCTACTCTTTATTTCATCTTATTTTTTTCTAATTTTTTTTTCATCTTATTATTATTGAATTATGACTTATAAATAAATAAATAAATTTCCGACAACCTCACACAAATCGATCTAGTCTCAAAATAAACTCAGCTTGTATTATGGGTACTAGACGACGAAATACGTACTTATATAGATAAATACTTAAATATATAGAACAACCATGACCCAAGCACAAATATTCGAGCGCGGGATTCGAACCCGGAACCGACGGCTCAGTAGGCAGGAAACGCGCCAAACGCGTCGTAAAGTTATGAATGGCTGAATTTGTGTATTTTGTTTTTAATATAGACGATCACAGTATGTTTTCTTCGTTTCGCTCTTGTCAGAGCGGTCTTAGTCTTCATCAGGGTGGGTTGGGGGCTGCTGTCGCCCGCCTGACGATATCTCGCTTTCTTGTCCAGTTCGCACCACTTCTGGTACATTCATGCAATGGACTGCCTACAGTATATAATGTGGATTCCTGTTAATTAACTTTGTGTAATTTATGATGTAATGTGAAATAAATGTGATCTAATCTGATCTAGTCCAAAAGCAACCTCATTAACGAGATGCGAGGTAGCTGTCTTTATCGTGAGTTCTAGAAAATAAGTTGATATTCCTGTACTTCTCGGCTTAACAAACTTTTAAATCTTGAAAAAGATTGTACATTTAGTATGTGACGTTTCTCGATTATTTTCTTTTATATATATTACATATATATACAATTACGCCACTTGGACGACACGTTTGGCGCAGTTTGTAAGCACTTGTCTACTGAGCCGGCGGTCCCGGGTTCGAATCCCGGCCAGGAAATATTTGTGTGATGAACTCGAATATTTGTGCTTGGGTCATGGTTGTTCTATGTATTTAAGTAGATATTTATCTATATAAGTATGTATATCGTCGTGTAGTACCCATAACACAAGCCTTCTTGAGCTTAATTTGGGACTAGATCGATTTGTGTGAGGTTGTCTGATATTTATTTATATGATTTATTTATACAATCTATTTCAAATTTACATTGCGCATTTTAATAGAATCTAACTCTATTCTCTAAATTATTCGAACAAGTTTCTCAAGATTTATTAGTGATGAACCAAAATGTTCTTCGTTTTGAGGGCGCTTTGGTGCAATATGCTTAATTTCACGCGATGTGCGTAACGCCGCGGCAGCTCAGGCGTCAGAGCACTACTCCGGATAAGCAGAAGTCGTGGGTTCGATCCCCACCTGTAGTGAATCGCGTCAAATTTTATATAAAAAGATTTCTGAAGATGTTTGAATATTTATAACAGCTACTAAGTCTATTACGGGACAGTAATCAACAATGACGTGTTCACGGATTGGATTTGAAAGTCTAATGATACCTGTCCTCATTTTGCGTCAAGATTCCCTAAATAGAACACACCTACTGGATTAATGAATTAGGTACTAAATAAAATAAATAATGGATGATAATCGTACACTAAATCGATCTTGTCTAGGGTTGCCAACTTGCCACAGTTTTTTATTAAAATATAGTATTTTTTGTAAATTTTTAATGAAAACAATATTTTAATTGCTAACTCACTATAATATAATAATTACTATATTATAGGTACTATTTATTTATTTATACTATATAATATAGTTTCATCGTTCATGAGCATACATCGGGGTTTTCGGAGGACGAATGATTTAACACTACGCCGTCAGTATTAGGTAGGCGTCAAACCATGAATCATGAGATACAGCCTGGCGACAGACGGACAGTCTCTTTGGGTACGGAATCCTAAAAAAGGCCCATATATCATAAGTTTCATGTCTGTTATTAATTAAAAGCACATACCCAGTCGTTTTTTTTCCTTCGAGTTAGAGAACAGTGTGTTGTATTTTAATTAAATTATATTTGCCACTTAACGCAACGCAAAATGGTTGCTTCAGAAAACTTAAAGGGTTCGTCAAATTTTGAGCCTAATTCCAAAAACTGCCTAATTAGAGGCTTGTTCTCACGTCAATTACATACTAAAAAACTTAAACTGCCGAGTAGGGAGATTATCGCGCATATTTTATAAACAATTCAGAAGCAAAATGGCGCATGTCAAGTTCGTTACGTTAATACATCCGACCAAAAGGCACTAAAATACAAATTTTGGAAACAAATTATCACGACCAGTGTTATTTGAGCTCTGGGATTGTCTGGTAGTATGGTCATTGTACGGGGAGAGAAGGGAGGCAAGGGTCTCGTGTTAATGGTTTTTAGTTAGATATGGCGGATCGAAGCGCGTCGCCCAACGCGAGGCAGCGGTGCGGTAAGCTTTAAAACTAGGGTCGCCATGTTGATGGGAATTAAACGGGATTTTAATGGATAAGAACTTCTTACACCCAGCCCAGGCCCAGCCACAAATTGCCAACCAACCAGCGAAACGGCAAGCCGCGACCATAGCTTCTCGCTGAGGGTGCACCAGTTGCAGTCCCGCCGCTACGTGCACTTCAGCTCGTTTGTGGTGCGCGTGCCGCGGCCGCTGCAGGACGCCATCGCAAGTGCAGACTTCTGTCCGAAGGGTGTTGTATTTCGGCGGTTCCGGGGCAATCTGCCGAATCCTGTGCCAGATCAGACGACGCAACGGAGCCACGCTGTTGGAGATTTAAGTTTTTTTTTAAATTTGATTTTGTAGTATACAGCGCCTTGGTTTAATTACTGTTATGCTGTGTAAGTAATTTGAATATGTAAATAAATAGCTCCTAGTTGAAGGTCCAAGAGCGGTGTCTCGCTTTGTAGAAGTTCAGCCCGTCTATCACAACTAGGCTTCGCTACTCTTGTCGCACGACATAGCATCACCCGTCACTCTCTTTCAGTACTGCGAGGAAAGAGATAGGTAATATTTTTCGCGCGAAAAAGAGTGGCGTGTTACAGTTGTGCTAGAGAGTTGTACAGAGGTGCAGGTCATGACGTTAAACGCATGTTTGTGTGTATCTTACTATCCAAGTATTCACTGTGTTAAATTTCCATTCAGTACCCGTTAGGTACCCGTTAAAAGCAAGTCATCTTTCTAATACTTTCTCGTAATAAAGAATAGTAATGCGACTGTTTGAATGCGTGAAAGCAATTGCAGCATATACATTAAACATGGATTACTTATTGGCTTGATGTTTCATTAGCAGTTAACAATTTACAATCGTTTCTACTGAAACATAAACAAAATACGACTACATTTTACTACTGTAACAAATGATTTTATTTGCGAGCCATTTAAGAGCGTGGCCGCGCTCCATTTGTCCATAGAATTGCAGTCGAGTCAAGCGTTTCTATTTTATAAAACCTAGGCTTACAATAGCCATGCCCCTTTTTTTTATATTACAAAAATGAATATGAGCGTCCAAAAGCCAAATAAAATGCACAGACTACCGCCATTTCCATTTTTTATTTTTGTAAATGTATTTTAGTGTGAAATAAAGCGTATTTGTATAGCACAACGGGACTGTCCGGAATCACCCATGCTTTGTGGACACTGCGGCACCTGTTCGGACTGTCGGCGCGCGTCAAACATTTTATAAGTCGCCACGGTTTAGTGACGCGCGCATTATTGCGCGTGCGGCGCCGGGCACGAGCGACAAGCGTTTTTGTAACTACTATTTTTATTTTACTTTTATTGCTGTTCACATTAAAATTATCCACCTAGTGGACACACGTCGAGACACTAGGGTCAGCGCAGAATTGTGATCTTCAATTCAATTCAGCAATTTATCGGTTTTATCAAGGCACTATATCGGAAACACATTATTTAAAGGAGTTTTTTTAAGGAAATATGGTAGATATAGACATATTGCTTGCTCGTGGCTTTTGTACTTTAGCGATATTACTCGCTATTTTGAGTTTGAGCGTTTCAAAATATAGTGTCGTATCTCTATGATGATAGAGAAAATGTCACTACGGTAAAAGTCGAATGACTAAAATACTAATATACGAAAATACGAAATTGCAGCCACCCCTAAAATGTGACTATAATCAAAATCTCTGTAAACGTATGATCCGCATTGCACACAAAATCATACTCGTTATAAGAACCAGTGAAAGCTTCGCATTCCGCTAAGGCTCCACACGAGGTGCTTTCTCATATCCATACACAAGCATATACAGAGTGGAGCTGCAGCTGGACCTACAGTCAAAGTCAAAGTAGTTTATTCTTCAATGTAGGCATAATTACAATGCACTTATGAATGTCAGCTGTTTTGCAAAACAGTCAGTATATTTTATACATAAAATAACATTATATTTTACAGTTAGCTACGTATATTTTGTGTTTTTGGATGCGATAGATTACTCGTGAGGATGTTATCACTGCCAAACATCCCTATCCATGATATAATCACTTACTTTATAATAAGCTTTTGATTTGAGTTTTTGTTTCACCACTAATTTAAATTGACGATCGGTAAGTTCGTTAATCTGTTTTGGAATTTTATTATAGAATTTTATACAATTTCCCAAGAACGACTTCTTTTCTTTTGCTAGTCTGTAATAAGTAACTTTGAGCTTCCCTGTATTTCTGCTAATTTTTGGCTTATCTGTGTTTGTTGGTAAATAGTATAAATTCTTCCTAACAAACATTATTATTTCATATACGTTTAGCGACGGCAGTGTTAGAATATCTATTTCCTTAAACAGTTCTCTCAATGACTCACGCGACCCTAGATTATAAATTGCTCTGATAGCCCTTTTTTGCAAAAAATAAAAATCGTTTCAATATCCGCGCCTGATCCCCACAAAATAAGACCATAAGTAACAATACTACTGAAGTATGAGAAGTAAACTAACCGTGCCGTCTCTATATTGGTAAGCTGCCTTATTTTCCTGACTGCAAAAGCAGCGGAGCTCAACCTATTTCCTACTGCTGTCATGTCGGAACCCCACTGCAATTTTGAGTCTAATGTAATACCTTAAAATACAGTTTCTTTTACAAATTCTAGGGTTTCACCATTAAGTTTTATGTTCGAATTCACTAGTGAGAATTGTTTACATTTAGTTTTTTTTGGCTTCAACACTAAGTTATTAGCAGCAAACCAGTCAGATATCATGGAGAGGGTAATATTAGGTTCAGTGAGCTCAGTATCCTTCCTATTAACCTTGAACAGTAGTGAAGAGAAGTGTCATCAGCGAACATGATAATTCCTGATCTTCGGTTTACCATATACGGAAGATCATTTACATAAACAAGAAACAAGAATGGGCCTAGAATAGATCCTTGGGGCACTCCCCTCTCTACCACCGTCTCTGAAGAAATGGCTCCGTTTATCGCTACCTTTTGATTCCTCTTTGTTAAATATGACTTGATGAGATCCAATGCATGACCACTGATACCATAAAAATTTAGTTTACAAATTAAGGTATCATGATCTACACAATCAAAAGCCTTGGAAAGGTCACAGTAAAATTCCAATGGCGTCCCGTGACTCTTCCCAAGCCTGTAAAATAAATTTAATCAGGCTTACACCGGCATGAGCCGTAGACCTTCCTTTTGTAATGCCGAACTGTTGTGGGTGTAAAATACAATGCGAATTAAAGTGAGAAATCAGTTGCATTAGCATTATTTTTTCGAATATTTTGCTAAACGCAGGTAGGATAGAAACTGGACGATAATCTAAAGGATTATCCCTATGGCCTGACTTAAAGATTGGAACTACTTTACTACATTTCAATAAATCTGGAAAAATGCCATTGTCTATACAACTATTAAAAATAAGAGCTAAGGAGAGAGCAACTACTTCAAGAATTGATTCCAGCACCTTGACTGATACGCCCCATAAGTCCTCCGTGCTCTTTATTTTTATCAGTTTGAAGGACCTCAGTACATCCGACGGAGAGATGTGATGAAACGAACGTGCAAACATTAGTCGTCTAAATATGGGTCTCTATTGACTGCCATGAAATTGACAGTCAAAATATAACAACAAACAAAATCTCTATGAGCTACTGACCTGGACTGCACACAAAATCATACCTCGTTATAACAAGCCAGTGAAAGCTTCGCATTCCGCTAATGCTTACACGTTCATATACACCCAAGGTGCTCGCTCACGTATGTGTGTAGGTATGGATATACACAAACATATACAGGTTGGATCTAGATCTACCACGACATCCACTAAGATCACCTGAGTTGATCACCCATCATCATATCAGCTGATAGACGTCCACTACTAGATAAAGGCCTCCCCCAAAGTTCTCCACAACTATCGTTCTAGCGCCAGCCTCATCCAATTTCTGCCCGCGATCCTAACCAGGTTGTCGGTCCACTTGGGGATCACCCATCCATGTGATTATTAGTAAACTAGTTGCCCGCAACTTCCCCCGCGTAAACTTTTTTAAACGTAGTCGCGTAAAACGTATTCTATCACCATCTTTGGATGTCCAGCTATTCCTGTACCAAAATTGGTTAAAATCTATTTAACCGTTTCAGCGCGATGAGAGGACAAGGAAATGTATACAACAGATGGCGCTGAATGAAATTTATTCCAAGAGATGGCGCTGTATGACTAAGGCCGCACGCCCATACAAGTCCTGGATCGCGCTGTTAATAAGATTTTTCCTGAAATAATGACCCATCTCCATAGAAAACAGATTTTAAATTCAATTTGACGGCGCGGTTGGCGCAGTGGTAGTGCAGCTGCCTACTGAGCCGACGGGCCGGGTTCTGAGTCCCGGCAAATAGATAAATAGAAATAATAATGTCTCTGTTTGACCTTGTGGTTGACTGGTAGAGAATGTCTCATGGCATTAAGTCCGCCATTTGTACTTTTACTTAAGTATTTAGTGCAATAAAGTTTAAATAAATAAATAAATGAATATCGGACAACCTCACACAAATCGATCTAGTCCCAAATTAAACTCAAGAAGGCTTGTGTTATGGGGACTAGACGACGATATACGTACTTATATAGATAAATATATACTTAAATACATAGAACAACCATGCCCCAAGCACAAATTTAATATACGAGTTCATCACACAAATATTTGCCCCGGCCGGGATTCGAACCCGGGACCGCCGGCTCAGTAGGTAGGTGTCTACAAACCGAGCCAAACGCGTCGTCAAACATTTGTGTGATGAACTCGAATATTTATTTTATTTTTATATGTATTAGTCTCATCAGGCAAGCTCAGAGCAAGGTCTCCTTCAAGCGCATGTTGCGCAAGCATCTTTTGGTCAGTATCTCTTCCTAACTCTCTTCGAAATATTTTACTTTGGGTACATGATATATGTATGTAAGTATATCATATAAAGTATTCGTTTAAGTTTATGGTAATTAATTAATTATATATACATTCTTATATATATCTTTAGGTAATTGATGTGTGTTGTATTACTGTTTGTCTGTAACCTTTGATCCTGCACCGACTACATATTTCTGCTTAACCCAGTGGTTGACTGGTAGAGAATGCCTAAAGGCATTAAGTCTGCCATTTGTACTTTTTTTTGTATTGTGCAATAAACTTTAAATAAATAAATAAGTACCTACTAGGAGGTGTATTTTTTCTTTATCGTAAACGGATAAAAAGTATCATATAACCATCTTTGGATATCCCTGTACCACACTTGGTTAAAATTTGTCCAGCCGTTTCGGCGTGATGCGAGGACTAAGAAAATTATGAAAACAGATGGCGCCAGGTTGGCATGGCGCCGCGCGCCTATACAAAACAAATGACGATCCTGCATCACGCTAATAAGATTTTTCCTGACCCCTCTCCATAGAAAAATGATTTTCAATACAAATGTTGAACTTTATAATAGTATAGATGTATATCGTCGGCTCCACCCTGTATAACGAACCCCAAGGTGTGCTTAATTGGTGCAAGTATTTGAGTTGCGATGGCAGGAGCTTTGGGAACTTTCATGGGCTTTTAGCTAAGAAAACAAACACGCTTATCATATAACTTAATGGGTGTTTTCTATAATTATACTTCGGTTCTTTAATTTAACTTAGTAGTTCAAGGATTAGGCACACCGTTTTTAAATATACACTTAAACATATGATTAATTGTTATAATTTTATTTTATTTTATTTTATTTATTTGTGGCATCAACAGCAATGCAATTTGTAATAATTAACAATAAAGTAAAACAATAAAAGCCAATAAAAGATGTCCACAAAAATACAGAGTAGAACAATAGTTACAAGAAAAATTAAACAAACATTATGGTATGCTCGTGTATAATAATTATGATTAATACAGAAGGATTTCAAAATGTTGTTTTATAAGTTACCTATAGTTGAAATTATGAGTTTTCACAATTTTCCCCTAATTTATACTTTAAATACCTTGCTTCTTGCCAAATTTCATGATTCTACGATGATTGACGATTGATTGAAATTGGCTGGTGTATTGATTTCATGATTGAACGGGAAGTACACTTCTCTACAGATTTTGAGTCCCTTTTCTTGAAAGACAAATAGACGCACATCAAAGTGATTATATGTATAAGGATTCTAAGGATTATTTTTGTGGTACGGAACTCAAAGCATAAAATCCACTAGAGAGGATTAGGTATGTCAGTGATTAGGAATGTCCATTAAAAATCTTTTTTGCAAATCTACGCCTAAGTTCAATTAAGTACAAACTGATAGATTTTATTACATTCCAAAACTAAATTACTGTAATACTAAAATAAATAATAAGTAAAACTAGTTATTAAGCTAGAAGGGAACTATGAACAGTTCCGGAAGGTGCCTGGCTCGAAAGTCCCTAGAATACTAGCGGAGTTGCCGCGCACTATAGCCAGGGAGATCCTTTGAGCCAAGTACTCGCCGGAACGGGGGTCCACGCCTCGGTCTTTCAGCCTTCGCGCCAAAGCCGCGACAAACTCTTTAGCCTCAGCGCACCATGGCCCACCAGTCTCTACGGCAACCGGGACGAACTCATACACTGGTTCCAGGTTACTGTACTTCACGTGCTTTAGTTTAGCGGCGGTTTCGGCAGCCCCACCGGCGGCACGTGTCGTATCGGCGAGGTGAGAGGGAGCAAAGGTGCTGACGCAGGTTGCGTCCCATATAAGGCTGCGACCCATGGGACCAGTGTTAGCCCGTCCGGTCTTTTGCCATCGGTACGACTTAAGCCCTGGGGTTCTAGGGTACATGGGATGTTTGCCGCGACCATTGCTCGACGGATGATATCATTCAAGGCGTGATGCCTTGAGAAACGCCCAGCAGCGCGTTGGCAACTTAGGCCGTGATGGCCATTGGCCTCAACTGTCGCTCCACAAACACAGCGGTGTGGTTCGCACACTTGGCATCCGAGTCTGAGGGCTGCGCCTATTCTTAGGGAGTCGTTATCAAGGAGGGTTCCCAGGTGGGGAGAGGGCAGTGCGTGTAGCCATGCTCCAGACTCGGATGACATGGCGGCTTTCAGTCGGGCCACATCGCTGCCCATTGCGACATTCAGCAATTCATTTCTTCTTGTTTTGCATAAGATCTCGTCCCACTGGCGTTGGCATTTAGTATTTTCAGGTACGTCAGCGCTGGGGAGTCGGACTGACCACAGTTCAAGCGCCTCGTCTTTGAATGCGATTGCAGCGTTGTCACCATTAAAAGGTAGGATCTGAGTGACAAGTTGTTGAGTGGCATGTACAGAGGCGATAAAACCGATCAGTCCGATGTCTTCAGCGCGACGGATACCCAAACCACCGTGCCGAATGGGAAGCGACGCTTGTGTCCATTGTGTCGTGTTGCAATTTATATTTAAAATGCCCTCTAGAGCCCCTTGAAGTGTACGGTCAAACATTATGATATCAGGGTACGACTTCCAGGTGGGAGATGTTCTAAGGGTGTATGTTAGGCGGGGCATGGCAAAGCAATTTCTTAACAACACTAGAGAAACGTGAGCTGAAAGTTGCTGGAGGTGTGGAAGGGATGCAGCTAGCTTTGATGTCTTGTTTTGAATTATGGGGCTAACTCCGTCGGAGATTATTTTTATTATAGATTGATATGATATATTTACAGTCATAGTCTATAAGTCAATGTTTAATTATATTAAGTAGACAATACCAAAACGAAAACTTATTGGCCATAAAATAAGGCGTATTAAATATGTAGGTATACCTACCGAACTAACCCGGTAACCTTGTTCCCTTCCTGCTAAAGTTAGATATATCACTAAAAGGTCGTATTTGAATAGAAATAACACGGTTCTTACGCCGTTTACGCAAGCAGGGCAGAGTACGTGTATAAACTTCATATATGACTATGTACAGCACATATTTGTATGTACATACACATTCGCGGGGCGTACTTTGACGTTAATATCATTTGCATACAACGTTTGGTTTTTTATCTAGTGTTTTCGAGGGGGTTTGCTCGTCTATTGTGAATAGGACAGTTACTTAAAAAGAACAGTCACTCAATTAGATTGTCAAAACTTTGGACATTCAACTTCTCTCTCCTTCTTCTCCATTAAACTTCTTCTCGTGTCGAAGGTTTTATATAAGTAGTACGGGTACCAGAAATCGAACGATATGATAGTTGGGGCCGACTCTAGTTTGTCTCTGAATTAAAAAAAAAAACTAAAACACCTGCCAGAAAACTTCATTACCGCCATTACCTGGTAATATTTCTCGTAATGTGCGACTCCTGAATGCCTCATGGAGGCTTATGATATGTGGCTAGATAAAGTAGTGTATGTAACTGTACATAATTCGGCATTGAAACACTCGTGTGATGTTATACTCGCCTTCGGCTCGTTTCATAAACCGACACTCGTGTTTAATACCCTTCATTATGTACAGTCACTATAATATTATATTCAAATTAGTTTCAGTATTTACCGGAAATAATTATGATACACAGTATGAACAGTGGTTTCCACACTTGGCTATGCCTACGGAGATGCGACCGCGGCAGCGGAGTACCTACTCCCTGTGTCTCGCTCACTCGTTATGCCGCGTTCGGATCTCTCGCTCTACCGCTTGCCGCGCCGCTGGTCGCACAAAGGCATCTCCGTAACTTATCTAACTATATTTGTGTGATTGCCCCCTATTGTATATACTTTTGTATGTGATTAGAACTCCCATTGTCTCTTGCAAGATTGCTTTACCTGTATACCATGAACAGATTCAAAGTAAATTTATGAAACATGTAATGTCTCATTTTTTTACCCACATTAAAAAATACACATTACATGTTTCATAAATTTATAAAATAACAGCGCCCTCTCTCGCTTGCTCGTTCACTGCTCTAAAGTGGTGCGGTAAGGTGTGAATATTAACGTATTCACATAGAGGTCGCTAAGTTGTAAAGCCTTTCAAAATAAACAATGCAAAGATCAACACACAAAGCATAAGGAAAAATTCGATAGGCTGCTTGGGAGTTAGGGTGGCGAAATGGTAAACGCACTGGATCGGCAATCCAGAGGTACCTGGTTCGATTCCCGGTCTCTTTCACCTGGTTACTCATTTTAAATGTTTCTTTAAGCTTTGATCTTTGTATCAATGGTTTCAGATTCAAAGTAACATTTTAATTTTCGGGACCGGAATTCGAACCTTTTGCACAATTGGGATACATAATCTATTACTTATATGGATCGGTGACCAGCTTCCATCTAGGGTACCCAAACCAAATACATTGTACGGTTTAACACGTAGCATGACAGTAAAGATTACCACGATAACATTTTATTGAACCACCGAGGCCACAGACAGACATGCAGTAGAAATATAATACCTATACTATTTTCTGCCTGCGATTTCATCTGCGTAGAATTAGTTCAATTACACATATCATTCTTTAACCCACAGGTTTATTATGTAAAACAATCAAACGCCCTTCCTCGGGACTCACACTATCGCCATGTAAAATTTCATCTAAATCGGTTCATCGGTTATTGAATCTTTTTACAAACGTCTCTCCCCCTTTTCGACCCTTTAAAGGACGATTTCTGGACACTAGACACTATCTCCATAACAAATATAATCTAAATCAGTTTAAAGATTATTGATTGCCCCATACTATTTTCATCCCCCTTTTCACCCCCTTAAAGGAGGATTTCCAAGACAAAACTTATCCTATGTCCTTCTTCGGGATTTAAACTATCTCCATACCAAAATTTATCTTTTATTCAGCGGTTATTTATTCTCCACACAAACTTTCACCCACCCACTTTAAAGTATGATTTCCGAGATAAAAGCTCTTTCCTTCTTCGGGATTAAAACTATAATTATATCAATTTTCATCTAAATCGGTGCAGCAGTTTAAGCGTGTAGAGGAAGACAGACAGACATTTAAATTTATAATATTAGTATGGATTGAAGAGGTTTTGCGAATAGACGAAACACGAAGGCCAAGTCAATGGACTTGCGTAAGGACGCCGCCGTTGTGAATGACTAAATGTCGAGTTTGCCGTCATTTCGCATATTAATGCAGCACGTGAGTTAGGAGAATATATTACATATCAGTTTCTAAATATTAATATATGCAAAGTATGAAAATACTAGAAACCTCGGTGCTTGGTTTTTACAACCCGTAAAGCACTTCGCATCTCGCTAATTCGAAGAATCCATCCTTTTTTAATCGGCTGTATCAGAAAGAATATCTTAGTGTAGGATAAATAAGTTAGATAGGTATGTGTAGTTTAGTATGTAAATAATCTTCTCTGATTTGTGTATGTGTAGTAATGTGTAGTAATATATAATTTTTTTTATACTACGACGACGGTGGCAAACAAGCTTGCGGCCCGACTGATGTTAAGCAGTTACCGCCGCCTATGGAAGCTTGCGACGCCACGCCAGGAGAATCACACGCGCATTGAAACCCTTTAAGAACCTATTTACTCCCCCTTGAAGAACCCCATGCTGTACCCCGGGGAAAACCACGGCAGGGACCTCATTTCACATGCGGAGCGTTCGCGGTAGGAAATTCCTCTGAAACCGACCGTTCTTGACCATTTAGGTTCCAGTGTGTGAGGATGAACACGGTGCCGATATTATGTACTTATTGAATTTAATACGACATCGGTAACTGTCTACGTTGCACCTCCTTTTTGGTAGTACATCATAGATTTGGTGGCTACGAAATGAGAATCTTTTGGTTTTATATCGTAGCCAAAGTTGGTAGCTACTGTCAAAAATAGGTGACTTTATTCAAATTCAGGTTCAATGAAATAAAACAACATCCACACCGCAACCGGCGATGTTAACTTTAAGTCGAATTGGATCCAAGGATAAGATCCGAATGTATATTGCCAATAGCGTTATAACTGTTATAAGTAACTTTTAGTAACTAAGTGTGTAACGAATAAAAACATATGTATTTTATTAGCGTAGTTGCAAATATTAACTGAACGGTAAATATGTAAAAAAACGTGTTTTTTTTTTTAAATTAGACGCAGAATGTTGACAACGTTTTTTAAATAACAATTTGTATGGAAAAATTGATGATTTATTGGTTAAAAAAGAAATCCCAGGTCAGTCCGTCAGTACTTTGTTATATCACCGTTTGCAATTACCTATAAATTGGGCAACTTTTGTACAAAATACACCAATATGATGGATTTTTTCCGGCTTTGTCGTCATTCAATTTATTTATTTATATGCTTGAACATACATTACATGAAATAAATAAATTACATAAATGCATGGTCCGCCACAGTATGGCATGCAAATTTACTTACACTAATCTATAATTAGCCTAAGGTTAATACAAATAAAATAAAATAACTGCACTTAACTAACACATGGACTAAATCGATGTCAACATTGTCAAGTCCAATTAAAAAATAAAAACAATAATAATAATGATTTTAATAATAAAACAATTAATTAATTAAAGGGTATAGCCGTGTTTGTATGGGGCATCGGCCCCAGAAGCCAAATCGATTGCCGTTTTGCTAATATATTAGCCCAGATGTAAGATGCTATTTTACAAAAAATGGACGCTGAAATACTTCAGGTTTTTGAAAAAATAAAAAAAAACGAAAATTGGTTTTTATTTTCTTTTATCTAAACTACTCAATAGATTTTTTTGTAACTTATACACATTATGTAGGTAATAAAGATGTATTATTTAAAAAAAAAATGGATTTTCAAATATCCTTATAAGTAGTGAAATTTTCCCTTTAAATTTTTCAATATTTTTTTTTTAATTTTTGAGATAGGGAACCCACCAATTTTGGCTATATTATGTATAAACTAATATTCTATAATATATATTTTTTTCAAAAACATTCACTTGGATCAACATATCCAAAATGAAACAAACTTATCGCCTGGTGACAGTTTTTCAGACAGTTCTTTTCAAAACCTCGTATCTAGTTTGTTGATTGATACTGAGATACGAGCTTTATTTTAAGTAGGTATTTGTTGCTTAGTTTGGTTGTCAACAGACATTATGGTATACCATACATTTGTTGGACTTAATATGCCTAACTACTCGTACAAGAATCGAATAAAAATAACATATAAGAGCATCTTCAAAATAAAATGTCTTTACATAGAAAGCTTTTTTTACATAGAAAGCTCCAGTGAGTCCCACGGCTCGTAGCTCAAAAAATATTGATTTACACAAAACACATGCAGATTCGAAAAAAAAGTTCGTCGATAAAATCGATTCGATCAATCGTTAGATCACTACAAACACCAACAGAGAAGTGTCAAATGGATGATTAAAAATAAATCAGACTGTAACTGGCCATCAGTAGGCCTTATGTCAATGTTCATAAGGTCTACCGATGGTCACTTAGATGCGTTTCTGTTTGTAGTACATATAGACATTATATTTCGATGATGCTCTTATGTTAACAACCAAACTAAGTAACAAATACCTACTTAAAATAAAGCTCGTATCTCAGTATCAATCAACAAACTAGATACGAGGTTTTGGATATGTTGATCCAAGTGAATGTTTTTGAAAAAAATATATATTATAGGATATTAGTTTATACATAATATAGCCAAAATTGGTGGGTGTCACAAATATATAAAAAAAAATATTGAAAAATTTAAAGGGAAAATTTCACTACTTACAAGGATATTTGAAAATCCATTTTTTTTTATAATACATCTTTATTACCTACATAATGTGTATAAGTTACAAAAAAATCTATTGAGTAGTTTAGATAAAAGAAAATAAAAACCAATTTTCGTTTTTTTTAATTTTCTCAAAAACCTGAAGTATTTCAGGGTAAATTTTTTGTAAAATAGCATCTTACATCTGGGCTAATATATTGGCAAAACGGCAATCGATTTGGCTTCTGGGGCCGATGCCCCATACAAACACGGCTATACCCTTTTAAAACATAATAATAATTACAATGTTTGCCATCTCTCTCGCAGTCTTCACACTTGCTGTAAAGCAATGGGGATTGGGGATCGTGTGTGTAAAACGCACATCCTAGGGTATGGCTAATGCGCATAAGCATTTCAAAAAACATATATGACGCAGAGGGCGCTCCAGTGGCGTAAATAATTAAGGGATGAAAGATTTGGTGTGATTGACGTAGCGGTCGGATAGCTCAGTTGGGAGAGCAATGCGCCGGAAACGCAGAGGTCGCGGGTTCAAACCCCGCTTCGATTGTAGTAGATCGCATTCAATTTTTCTTTCTTAATTTACCTTTGTGTCATTATTTATAAAAATAAAAATGTGGTATTACCACATAAAAAAAAAATAAAAAAAAAATAAGAATCGATAAAAAAAGATTCTATACAAATAATTAGAACAGCGCCATCTCTCTCGCAGTCTTCACACTTGCTGTAAAGCAATGGGGATTGGGGATCGTGTGTGTAAAACGCACATCCTAGGGTATGGCTAATGCGCATAAGCATTTCAAAAACATATATGACGCAGAGGGCGCTCCAGTGGCGTAAATAATTAAGGGATGAAAGATTTGGTGTGATGGACGTAGCGGTCGGATAGCTCAGTTGGGAGAGCAATGCGTCGGAAACGCAGAGGTCGCGGGTTCAAACCCCGCTTCGATTGTAGTAGATCGCATTCAATTTTTCTTTCTTAATTTACCTTTGTGTCATTATTTATACAATGTTTTATTCATAATATTTGTCGAAAAATTCATTTAATGTACAAAAAGGTCTTATGAGCAAAAAAGTTTTAAGTTTATTCGAAAATTCATTTAAATTATCTCATTCTTTTATGTCATTATTTAGAAAATTATATATTTTTATAGCACTATACTCCAGGCTTCTTTTAAAATGAACATAGTTATTACACTTCGGCAATTCTATATTGGTGTTGTTTCTTAATGCATGTATCCTACTGTTACCTTTACACTTGTATTTACACCTATTCTTGTGAATGTACGTGCTTGTTAAGTAGATGTAAAGTGAAACTACTGTCATTCTTTTGTGCTTTATAAACAATGGGCGACAATGATCTCTATATTTGGGTTTTGCGACATGTCTAACAGCTTTTTTTTGCAAGATAAGGACTGTGTTAATACGCTGTTACCCCAAACCTCTAGACCGTATCTTAAAATGGTTCTCTGCCTTTTCGCCGAATTACGTTTCGTCAAACGTTTTATTTCGCAAAATTTTCATTCCGCCAAAAGCATTTTTAACTTAAACTGTAAACTATTTCGAATTGTTATAAAACAAACCTAACCTAACCTAATCTAAAGGATGATATTTACAACAATCTGAAATAGTTTACAGTTTCAGTGAAAAATGCTTTTGGCGAAATGAAACTTTTGCGAAATGAAACGTTTGCGAAACATAATTCGGCGAAAAGGAAGTACACATCTTAAAATACCTTCAAAATAGGCGAAGTACAAAAGACAGTTGTCTTGAGAACTTGTGTTTTAAGTATTTTCGATAGATTTTTTTAATGTATAACAGGCACTAGCCAACCTGTTTCGTAAGGTGTCTGTTTAGTTTAACCAGCGCGACTGTTCATCTAATTGCACTCCTAAAAATTTTACACTATTCACTTTAACTATTGGTAAAGGAAGCTCATAGGATATGCTATTTGCGTGTCTACGAAAAGTTAGATATTTTGTTTTGTCAACGTTCATTTTAAGACCATTAGATTGAAACCATGATAAAAGTTCCATCCAGACTTGATTAATTTGGGCTTTAAATGTTATAATGTCATAATGTTTGAAAATTATACTAGTGTCATCTGCATAAAGATAGATTTTGCCATGCGTTATGTTACTTGGGAGGTCATTTATAAAAATAATAAAAAGCAATGGGCCTAATACAGATCCCTGTGGGACACCGCAGTGAATTGTTTTATCTTCGGAATCGACAAATTCTACACATCCTGAATTATTTATATTCGATATTTGAACGTATTGACTTCCACATGCTAGGTATGACTTTAATAAGCTCAAAATAGGACCCCTTATTCCGTAATATTGTAATTTGTCAGTGAGTATCCGATGATCGACACAGTCAAATGCCTTGCTGAGATCGCAGAAAATTCCAGAACATTTGTAATTACTATTTAGATTATTCATGACCTCTTTTACTAAATCAGTTATCGCGGTGGTAGTATTTCGATTTTGTCGGAATCCAAATTGATGGGAACAAAAGTAATTGTTTTTATTGAAGTGATCTATAATTCGTGAAGCGATTGCCTTTTCGAAGATCTTGGATAAAACAGATAAGAGAGAAATAGGACGGTAGTTATTTTTATCTGTTTTGCTAACTTTTTTATGTAAAGGAATTACTTTCGCCTTTTTAAGTTGTGATGGATAAATTCCATCACCAATACACGTATTATAAAGGTTACATAATGGAATACACAAAATTTCTATATTTGATTTTATAATGTTGGTGCAAATATCATCGTAGCCACAAGAACTAGTATTTATTAGCAATCGTACTATTTTTATTATCTCTACTTCGTCGATTGGTGACATGAACATTGATTTTGTATTGTTTATTTTATGATTACGCAATAGCTTATTATAATTGTCTTTATATTTGTATAGAATCTTTTTATCGATTCATATTTTTTTTTTTTTTATGTGGTAATACCACATTTTTATTTTTATAAATAATGACACAAAGGTAAATTAAGAAAGAAAAATTGAATGTGATCTACTACAATCGAAGCGGGGTATAATTGTCTTTGTTTCTTTCATTGATTCCGGAAGTTTTACCCATATTTACGAAAAAGTCATTGAATATATTACCCACTATTTTTGGATCCTTGACGATGACATTGTCTTCTAATAATTTAATAGACGATATATTTGAAGTAACTTTTTTACCAGTGTTTTCGTTGCCAATATTCCATATAGCTTTACTTTTAGATTTAGAATTATTGATCGCACGTGTTCGCACCTCAATGTTTTCTTTAAAGTGTTTTTTATACTTTTTATAATATTTTTTAATTTGTGTATTACATCGATTTTTACGTGTTTGTATTAATAATGATCTCTTTATTCTACATTATATTTTTATTCCACGTGTTATCCATGTTTTATTATAATTTTTCAGCTTACATCTTTTCTTAGGGAAATGTTTATTTATTAAATCATTTAGTGTCGCATAAAATATGGTCAGTTTTTCCTCACAGTTGTTGACAGCATATATATTATCCCAACATACACTTTCCAGGTCACGTTTAAAACCTTTAAATGATGCACTACAATAAATACGTTTAAACTGATATCTTTGATTGCTAGATCCTGTTATAAAATGGTCATGAAAAACCACAAAGTGTGCATTCGGCATATTAACGTATAAACAGCGTGAGTGACACCGATATTACGTGGTAACTGTCGGTTTCTAAATATTTTTTAACCGTCGATTGTCATTGTCATTGTTGCGCTGCGTTCGGCATACGTTCAATTTTGACTAGGAGTTGAGCAATAGCATCCTGTTTCGTGCTTCGTAATATACATACGTGATATAGCCTATACAGTGCTCAAATTACTTTAATGTTTAAATAAAAATTACTATCGTACAACCTCACAAATTGCTCTAGTCCTACAGTATAAGCACTACCTATAGTAAGCTTGTGTTATGGGCACTAGATCCAGAGATAACACCTTAATAGATAAATATATACTTAAATACATCCATGACACAGGAACAAATATTCGAGTTCATCACCCAAATATTTGCCCTTGACGGGATTCGAACCCAGGGCCGCCGGCTTACTAGACAGCTGCACTTACCATTGCCCCAACCGTGCCTTCAAAATGTCAATGTTAATCAAAAGCGCTGGTCCTATATTATCGCCTGCATATTGATTTAAAGTCACATTATATTCATACATTAATTAAAAAGGTATTTATTTAATTACCTCGACGTTTCGGACGTAATGTTACGTCTATGTACTCGAAGGGACCACGATTAAGTCCCGCTTTGTTGGAATAATTATCGTCTACGCCTGTAGCCGTCATAATCATCTCAATTTCGTTTTTTATAACACGATGGTTAGCAACCATCACCATCGTGTACAAGCATGCGGTCCGCGTCCTCGATTGACCCATATTTAAATACCTATGATATGATATATATATATATATATATATATTCTTCACGGCCGCTTTCGGCCACGACGACTGCGGTTAACTCCGATTTTTTCGCTGGTGAGAACGCATGTTGGCTCACGTAGCCTACCTATGAAAACGAAAGCTTGAAAGAGGTAAAAAGGATTGAAAGTTTGTATAGGTACATTCCATTCCTCAGCGCTAACGAAGCCGTGAGGAAAAGCTAGTTTTCTATATTTAGATAAGTAGGTATATAGTAACGGTTATTTCCTAAAGCAAATGTATCTGCTAACAAAATCCAAATGTTATATTTTTTATTTAACTTTTATTATTAGGCTCCGTATCCGTTCAAAAATGCTGATTGATTTAGACATTTTTCTCTATGATCAAATATGTTTCTTAACATACTATCAATGATTTACTACTTAAAACAGGGCTATTGAGATTTATTTATTGTTTTATTGACTATTTTTGTTTCAAAAACTACGCGAAATTGACAAAATTCACACGGAAAACTGCTTTTTTTTTGCAACTTATTTTCGACTGCACGCAATGATATTTAGCATGAAATAGCTATGTTACTTTCTAGAACTCAGAGAAAAGGATTATTCAGTTTAAAAATTTGGTTGAAATTATCAATATGTTTGTCATAATATGAAAAAAAGGAAAAAGAGGCCTATTAAGATTTGTATAAAACCGTGTCTGTCTGTAGGTGTCTATTTATA
This sequence comes from Apotomis turbidana, assembly GCA_905147355.2. NCBI lineage: Eukaryota > Metazoa > Arthropoda > Insecta > Lepidoptera > Tortricidae > Apotomis > Apotomis turbidana. The sequence continues at coordinate 6,117,585 of LR990294.1, read as the reverse complement.
TGGTACACGTATTTGAATTAGGCTGTTAAAATACCTCCCATGGCGATATAATGACCTCGACCGGACCTTTATAAAATAGGACCAATTTGGGTTTCGTTAGTTATGCAAACTTCCGTCTACGCTATTTATTAGATTAACAATGCTATAATAACTGTATTATATTTAGGAATTTTTATTTTATTAAAACAAAAATACTCTTGACTCTGTTATATAATCTATAATTATATTACATACACATCTACACAAACCAATAACATTACCTAATGAGTACATAAAAAAAAGTATCTATCGATCAGTCCCAGACGTCCACTGTTGAACATAGGCCTCCCCTGCAAAGTGCGATCCCGTGCAGACTGCGTCCATTGATTCCCCGCTACCCTCACGAGGTCATCCGTCCATCTAGTCGAGGGCCCTCCCACGCTGCGCTTTCCTATACGTCGTCACCACTCTAGGACTTTGCTGCCCCAACGGCCGTCCATTCTCCGTGCTATATACATGGCCTGCCCCAATGGGCAGGCCATGTATATACTCGTAGCTCTCAGGATTGCACGGTTGAAGTGGCAATCCACTTCAACCGTGCAATCCTGAGAGCTGTCGGTTACCTTGGATCTTACTAAAAAAAAGTATAAACCTTAATCTAAATAACCTATACATATATAATAACATCATATTATACCGAACAGCTTGGAATATTCATGAAATAAAGACTTAACTTGTTTTTCTGTAATAACAAAAATCTTTATTAAAAATAGTCTTTCAAAATAATCTTGAACAAGTAACCTACCTATAACTAAATGAAATCAATCTTACCTGTAATAACAAAAAAACAACATTTAAAGCCCTTACTTCAGGTCTTCGCAATCCTCTTAATATTAAATATTATTTACGTAAAATTAAAATAATTTTCTCATTTCTAACATGACACATTTGTTTGACGTGACAGCTTTTGACGATGGCGCGTCAAATTAAAGAAAAGCAAGAACAGCCAGTGTACGGATTTTCTTTACATCTCCCCTCCTTGGAGTGAACAATTACAAGCAAAAATGCACGTAATTGTTCAACTATCATACATCAGCGGGGACAGCTTCGTAACATGATAGAGATTTGATTCCGCCTTTTTATGTCCGGTATCAACTTCATATATTGAATTGGAGATTTTTTTCAGTATTTTGTATGGTCCAATCCTCAATTCATCCATTTTCTTTCTATTTAGTCGATTTCCATTTTCTATGTAGACTCTGTCTCCCACTTTCAATTGATATTCTTCTCTGTACTGATCAATTTTTTTTTATTATAATTGTGAGATTTCACTGTGTTTTTTAATGCCAGCTTCCTATCTCTTTTCAGGTCTTCATTTGTACATTTTGATTTTAATTCTAGTGGCAGAATATTTACATCTTCGCCTTCCAAAAGATATTTTGGAGCAAACTTCGTAACTGTGTGCTCTGTTTGATTATATTTTTCTACACATTTGTGTGCAATAGTTGTCCAAGCAATTTTCTTTTCGCTTTCATTTATTTTGCATCTTATCTTATTGACCAAAGTTTGATTTAACCTTTCATTAAGTCCGTTTGAAAATGGTGCATCCACAGCAGTGAATACCATTTTTATATTTTGCTCCTTCAGATACTCTTTAAATTCTTTAGAATTTATACCCGGGTATTGGTCAGTTAATACCATATCAATAGTGTAGCTTTGAGTCACATTTTTTATTAATTTAATAAAATCACTAGAGTTCTGATTTCGTGAAGTGTGAATATAGGCATATCTTGTAAAATGATCAACTAGCAGGTGTAAATACTTTTTTGTTGAGCGTGATCCTCCAAAACCTCCTATGGTATCAATAGATATAATTTCAAATGGCCGTGTTGCTGGACCTAAGTGAGACATTAAACCATATTTTGACTTCCTCCTCGACTTGTTTTTAATACATATTTCACATTTTTCACAAAACTGTTTTATGTTCCCGATCATATTCTTTGCTGTATAGAATGGTGTTATTTTATTTATCATCTGTGTTCTTCCAAGGTGACAGTAAGTATCGTGGACATCTCTTATTAAAGTTTTACTAAGGTTTTCTGATAGTATGATCTTTTTCCTTCTTTTATTATTAGTGAAGTATATTTCTTTATCCAGTATAAATTTATTTTTATTATTTTGTAGTTCTAAATTCGAGTGTTGGTCATTTTTTATATCTTTTAGCTCTATTAAATTTACTACTTTCAGAAAGTCATCAGAATTTTCATAGGGTTCTAGTACCGGGTTTCTGCTCAAACAGTCTGCTTCTTGGTTTGATTTTCCTGGGTTATATTTTATTTTAAAATTGTATTGGGATAAATAATAAGTCAAGTCCCCAAGTTCCTCGTCAGTTCTAGCCTTTATGTTCATATTTTCTAACGGCCTATGATCTGAGTATACTATAAATTCCTTTCCCATAAGCCAGTGCTGCCAATATTTCACAGCTTCTTTTATTGCCAGACATTCCGAATATATTGCCTTCTTCCTTTTTTGCGATTCAGTTAATTTTTTTGAAAAATATGCGACTGGCTTACTGTCTCCATTTTCGTCTTCCTGTTTCAATACGGCTCCCACGCCTTTAATACTAGCATCCGTGTAAATGTTTATAGGTTTCTCAGGATCGTATATTTTCAAAATGGGTTCTGAACAAAGCAGTTCTTTTATTCTATCGAACGATTCCTGACATTCCACAGACCATGTGAATTTTACATCTTTTCGTAATAAATTATGTAACGGGTCTAGAATAATTGCGCTGCGTGGTACAAATTTATGATGGAAATTTACTTTTCCTAGGAATTGACGTACATTTTTTCTCGTTTGTGGAACTGGAAATCCTTTTACTGCAGTCAAATAATCTTTCAGAGGTCTGACTGAATTATTCTCAATTATGTGTCCTAAGTATTTGGCATAATTGTTTGCGAAAGAACATTTTGAAAATTTTAGTCTAAAACCTTCTGTTAGTATTGCTTGCAGTAATCTTGATAAATGTTGTATATGTTCTTCAAAAGATTTTGAAAAAATTAAGATGTCGTCTATGAAATTAACTGCGAAACTAGAAAGTTTGTATTTTCTTATGATACTGCTCAATATTCTTTGGAAAATGGCCGGCGCGGTTTTCAGTCCAAATGGAAGGCAAGTCCATTGAAAATGGCCCTCTTGTGTAACAAACGCAGTTTTGTGTCTATCTTGAATTTTTAAAGGAATTGACCAAAATGCAGAATTTATGTCAAATGTTGAAAAATATTTACAGTTTACTGTTTTTATCATTAAATCTTCAATCAACGGAAAAGGTTGTGACTGTGGGACGACAATCTTGTTCAGTTCTCTGAAATCGATACATAGCCTCGTTTTCCTTTCATCTTCCTTTTTATATGCTAGAGTTACAGGAGCCGCAAATGGGCTGTATGATTCTTCAATTAAATTATTTGTTAGTAATTTTGATATTTGGCTTTCTATTTCTTTTCTATCATCATCTGTGCATCTATATGGACGTTTGCAACAGTATTTATCAATCATCAAGTCGATATGAGCTTCGTAATCTCGTACAGTACCGATATCAAATTTATCCTTCGCAAAAACTTGTTTGTATTTTTCGATCAACTTATCAATTTCTGATTGTTGATTTAAATCTAAATGGTTTACAAACATTTTGAATCTGTCAGGTTCGATATGCTCATTGAAATTTATTTCACATTTATTTTTTAATTGTTTCTTTTCTTGGTTTACTACCTCAGAGCATAAAAATAACTCTTCTTCATCTTTGTCACCTAGTACATCAGGAATTTCGACAATTGGTAAATTACTATTCTTTAGATATTTCTTCTCATTTCGATTGTCACATTGTATGATATTCAACTCCTCAGTTTGCATCAATTTGAATTTTTTTATACAATCCAAACCAATTAGGAAATCGTAGTTAAAATGTTCATTATCCACTACAAAAATGTCCATTTCGTTTTCAACATCGTAGATTTTTATTTTCAATGTTACCATACCTTTTGTTTTTTTTTTCACCATTAATAGTTTTCAAGTTTACTATTTCTATTTTATTTGTATTTTCTTTTTGTTCAATCTTTAATAATTTAGCATTAATTAATGACACATTAGAACCAGAGTCATATATTCCAAAAACTTTTAAAGTGTCATTTAACAGTAACTCTACTTTTATTAATGGTGGTACTTCTAGTTTTTTGGATTCTTCTCATTAAGTTCAATCTCTAATTCAGAGTTATTTACACTTTTCAGAATAGCTTTTTGATTTTTTTCTTTGAACCAGCAATTTTCCTCTGGGTGATAACGTTTCCCCTTGTTCTCCTTGACACAAATTCGACACGGAGCCTTTTCTTCAATTTTTTTAGTTTTGGTATCAGTATATGTATGTATTTTTTTATCATATTTGTTCTTCCCAACAAGATGTTCCAATTTTCCTCTTTCATTGTATAGATCTTCCGTTCCTTGTAAACTTTCTCTGTCAATTTTATCAGCCACATAATTAGGAAGACCAAATGCTATTAGGTCTATAATTGTGCCAGAATCAATTGTTTTTCTCACTTCTAGTAACAATTTTTCCTTTTTCAATGCATACTCTAGTAACGAGCCCGCTTGGTATCGATATGCGAGAGCATATCTAATGGGCGACCATCCTTTATTCGCAAACGTCTCACAAAAATTCTTCTCCCAAATACTCCATTCTGAATCCACTGTTAGTTTCATTAGCATACAGCTATACCAAACTAAACTCGAATATTCCAAAAAATGTTTTAGGGTTTCAATCTTTTTTCTATTTTCATCAATTTGGAAATGTTCACACTCTTTGTTAAAATTCTTTATCCATTGGTATGCATTTGAGTTTCTGCCAGAAAATTTCTCAATCATAAACTCTTTTGCAATTTTACCTAAATTTTGGGTTTCATTTTTTTTATCTTTGCCTTCGAGTATTTTTTCTAAAATCTTTTCCAAAGTTTCACTTGAGCCCATAGCCGTAGTTCCATCATTATTTGTTTGTTCTATAATTTCTTCAAGGTAAATATCATTAAACTGCAAATTTTGTTCATCATCTAAATACGTTTTTGATATGTCATCTGTTAAAGTTATCCATATTTTCCTTGTTTGGTGTCTTTTAGTTAAAGATTTTCTCACTTTACTATAGTTTGGAGTATTTGCAATTGCTTGGTGAAAATGAGCGGGTTGGTACTCACCTGGTATCCCAAAAATCTGTCCATCAGGTGTAGCTATTGATGTTATACATATGATGTTGGATTTCCCGTCTGCTGTCGGTTTCACACAAAACTCAAATCTCAACTTCTCCATGTTTTCTTTTTTAAATAAGTATGTTCAATAAATGTTGTTTTATAATAACATCATATTATACCGAACAGCTTGGAATATTCATGAAATAAAGACTTAACTTGTTTTTCTGTAATAACAAAAATCTTTATTAAAAATAGTCTTTCAAAATAATCTTGAACAAGTAACCTACCTATAACTAAATGAAATCAATCTTACCTGTAATAACAAAAAAACAACATTTAAAGCCCTTACTTCAGGTCTTCGCAATCCTCTTAATATTAAATATTATTTACGTAAAATTAAAATAATTTTCTCATTTCTAACATGACACATTTGTTTGACGTGACAGCTTTTGACGATGGCGCGTCAAATTAAAGAAAAGCAAGAACAGCCAGTGTACGGATTTTCTTTACACATATAATGAAAAAACCGACCAAGTGCGAGTCCGACTCGCGCACCGAGGGTTCCGTACAAACTTTCACTTATCCCATCTTAATTGGCCTGGTTGACCGTAGACCTGGCTATATGGTGTTTTCAACTCGACACCTCCACGCGTTCTCGAGATAAAGCGTACGACAACAAAATGACCCTATAAGGGTTCCGTTTTTTCCGATTGAGGTACGGAACCCTAAAAAGTGGTCATGTAGGTACATAATTACACGAGAAATTTAAACATTTGTTTTGTCGCTAGGCGGGGCTACATTATTAAACAAAAGATCCAGAAGATTTATTTGACGTCATCTCACAGACTCAATATGAAATTCAACATCGCAATCATTAAATATTTAACGTTCAAATACATTTAACATCGCTTAGTAAAATCGTTATACAGAATGGAACAGATCGAAGGACTTTTAAGCAAACACCAAGGAACTATGTAAATATTTCTATCCATTTTTGAGATACAGTTAGTTAGATACTAATACATTAGTGTAAAAATCTGCACATATCAACCCTAGCATCTTTTGAACATTACTTAAGTTAGACAGGTGTCAATTTAAAATGTAAATAAAACTTTTGAATTAGTAGGGTTGTCACTGATATTAAAATATTTTATTTTGATGAATTTTTATCTTTTAAATCCAGCTTTACAATTATAGTAGGCCGATTGTAGATCACTCAGATGACATTATCCTGTCAGCTCAGTCCTTACAAATGTTCCACCCTGTATACCGAGTACCGACTTCTACTAAATTATAAACAAAAGTCTCAAATCGCGAAATTCGACAAACGCTATGCGCTTTGTATAGATGTCATTTGGACCAATTTTAATTTTATACTTAGTTGATTTTTTTCTCCCATTTTTAATTTTTGGTGAGTTAGTAAAGTTTTTCAATTTCACGCTATGATCTACCAATTTTTTCATTACGTTACACATAACTTATGGAGATTTCGTAACTTAACTTCGGATTTTGTACTAAAACTTATAATAATAAAATGAGGAGCTCGAAATAATTACAAAAAACACAACAAACTAAAAATTGGCTCATGGCCCAATTTATGCATCATAATTTCTGTAACTCAATTGAAAAAATGTAGGATATAGCGTGCAATTTCACGCACCTTACTGTGGTCAGAATACTTTACCAAATCACCAAATTTGATTGAAATCTGAGATAAAAAGAAATTGACAACAAAATAAAAAATTACCCATTTAACCATTAAAAAAATTGTTTTCCTACAAACTAGTTTTTCCTAAAATAATAACCCCTTTCTGTATAGTATAGATAGATGAAAACATATTATTTATTACTTTTAAATGTGGTATTACTTTTAAATAATAGCCGTTGCAACGACAAAACCGCAAGCACCCTAGTACCTTTATCCTGGTATTGGTATAACGCCCTGCCTACTTTCACATATGTCAGGCTACACTCGGAGCTATTCTAACAACCATGCAGTTCTCCTGCTTCCTCATTTCTGGTTCAATGCCGCTAGGAAACTCCGAGTACAGGTAGCTCCATTACCCTTTGTATGACTATATTCTACAAATGTGACGAATTCACAAATAAACCACGTATATAGTTGCTATACAAGATTCGGATCCGATCACGCATGTAAACTCCGAGCAGAGCTCACTCCATTGCCCTTTGTATGACGATATTCTACAAATGTGACTAATTCACAAATAAACCACGTATCATAGTTGCAATGCGCGCTTCGGTTCCGACCACTCAAGGAAACTCCGAGCAGAGCTCGCTCCAATGCCCTTTGTATGACGATATTCTACAAATGTGACTAATTCACAAATAAACCACGTATCATAGTTACTTTGTGCGCGTCGGTTCCGATCACGCAAGGAAACTCCGAGCTGAGCTCGCTTCAATGCCCTTTGTATGACGATATTCTACAAATGTGACTAATTCACAAATAAACCACGTATCATAGTTGCTATGCGCGCTTCGGTTCTGATCACGCAAGGAAACTCCAAGCTGAGCTCTCTCCATTGTAGTTTAACTACGATGTTCTGCAACAATTGTGACCAATTTACAAATAACTATAGGTCTCTTGGTTACTATGCGCGCTACTTCGAACTTGAATCGAACAAGTACAAGGCCGACTTAATGTGTGTGTCGAAATGTGTTAAACTGTATATAAATATTCAAATAGTTTACATTTGGACTCGATTCAATGTTAATTTCTTATAAGGACGAGAAGGGAAGTTATTAGGCTTATCGTAATTCATGCCTTGGTTCCATCTTTCAGCCGAAGAATTTTAATTTCTTAAACAAAAACTTTTTTTTCTTGAACATTTTTATTATGCCATTTTGTGACTGCCCGAAATGTCGGTGACAGAGGAAAGGTTTTTCAAACTTTTCAGGTATCTGTAGAACATGCATGATTAATTCGTTCAATTCTTACGCTTTCTAAGTATTAATATGAGACCCTTACAATACGGTGCTTTTTTCAGAAAGATATAGGGGGAAGAAGTAACTGGGCAAACCAATAAGGAATTAAACACTGTAAAATGTTAAAGATAAAAGAGGAGGATTAAGGATGTATACTAAAAGAAGTGCTTTTGCCTAGAAATAACAAATGGCGTAAGAAAGGAAATTCCTTATGAGACACGCTCTTCTTCTATTCATTTCAGGAATACGGTGATAAGTAAGTAAAATTGACAAATTACTTTTTTTTTACTGAAATATTGCCGTTTTGGAGTAAATATATGTATACGAATAAGTAAGTATACATACTTTTCGTATAACTATTTTATACACTGTTCCATTTTCTACTTAAAAATAATAATTAAAATATAAGTTCTGTAATGTAAACGGTATCATTTCTGACCACAACTTAAAGTACCATTTTGGTTATCCGAATATTTAATATAATCAACATAAGTAAGGTTACATTTAAGTGCCAAAAACCTACTTCTGGTTTCACACCCATGCCGAATCGGGCTCATTTGAATTAATAAAATGCGCAATAAAGCCGAATTCATGACGTGTACGTTGTATAATCAGCTGAAACGTGTATCGGCCTGCGCAGCACACAGTCCGTGAACAGTAACGATTTCAGTCCTCTCCTGTTGTAATTTTAATTTATCGATTAGTAACTGTATTTAACATTTTGATTTCTATACTAATTTTAATCAGCTGACTTTTATCATGATTGTTGTTTATTATTTTCAAATGGATCTTGAAGATTTTTATGTTTTTTACAATGTTATATTAATTAAGATTTGAACTGATCCGTAATAGCTTTAAAACAAAAAAAAGCACTACTTATTTAGTTTTTTTGCCATTTTAATTTTCACATGCCGAATATTATTTTATTCATTGGCTGAATATATTGGAAAGCTTTTGTAATTACCTGTATGGAACACCTGTTTATGTATGTACCATATTCAAGTGAATGAACTACATTCATTTAAGAGCTAAAGGGCTATGCTCGGGTTCTCCTACGAGATTGAATCAGAAATTGGGAGATTCGTAGACTAACCAAGGTCAGCGACACAGCAAACCAAGCAAACTGGAGTGGCAATGGGTGGGGCACGCAACTCCAAGAACCGTTGGCCGTTAGGGCAGAAATTTTCTCGAGTGGAGACCACGTATCGGCAAGCGCAGCTTAAGACGGCCATCCGAAAAGAAGTCGGACGACCTGGGGGTCTATGATGTTCGCGTTTATCACGAGATAAATAAGTGACAAAGCATCTGTCACTCCCTCTAACTATTTGTCAAAACGTGACGGATGCTCTGACACTTATTTATCGCGTGATAAAAGCAACCATCAGAGGCCCGCTTGTTAGGTTTGCGGGGACTTGCTGTGTGCGGGCTTCTATCCGGTGTATGTGTTATTTTATAATCTATCTATATCCAAACATTATGGTGAGCTGTTTTTTTATGCTACAGCAAACTCTGTTCTAGGAATGAGGGGGTATTCCTACATATAGAAAAACCGTTTCTTGAATTTTAAACTGTTCCCCATTCAGTACTGTTTCTCCTGTGTCAACTGCGTGCGCCGGCGCCGCCCGAGGCCGTGGAAATTTTCTGGTCTCCGGCCTTGAACTAGTGCCGTCCGCTAGCGATAACGCAGACTATCTCGACGCTAAAATTTATAATTCGCGGTGCGTGTGCCAATTCGATATTAAACTATCTAGTAGGTTGGTCGACTTGGCGTGCATTTTGTAACTGACCTACAGTTAAAAGTAATATTTTATGTAGACGCATTCGCTTTTCTGCACTTCCTTCTAGTATTAGTATTGAAAAATTATCAATATTTAACGCCAAAGGTCAAAAAAATATAAATAACTAGACGTACCGTATAGGGCCCGTACAGCGGTCAACAACATCAGCCAGTTCGAAAAATAAAGGCCAGGTCTACAGCTCACAGAGGTATAAGTTTTCACCCTTAGGTGGACGAAGTATCAAAAACGATACTACTGAAATGTCACACGTACAAAATTAACCCAAAGTCAATTCAGACTTTGCCAATCTAAATCTAAAATTCAAAATTGACATGGATGAGATTTGTTATTAAGTCAGTTCAGAAATAAAATGTGGTTTCATTTTTGATACCATATACATTTAAGGGTTATTTCATAATAGATTCCCTAAGCCATTAATGTGTATGGATTTCGACATTTATTTGCCTAGCCTAGCAACAACTACGAACTTAGTTTAAATAGTCTGCGCATGAATGACAATTCACAGTTATTAGTCTGGCCAGACCCACGAGAGTTGTCCAGTTTGATATATTAAACTAACAGCCTCTAAATTACACTTAATTTGTAGTTATACTTGCTCATGGGACTGAACTTTTTATTAGAAGCTTTTAGGGGCACACCCAGATTTCGATTCGCATCTTTCCTGTGGACATATGTATGTAAAGTTAACTCCAGGGCCTTATTTTTTGAATAACGATTAATTCTCTTCTATTATCCTGTAAGATAAAAACATAACAAAATGTGTCTCTCCACAGATCAAAAAGTTAGTAGCTTGTATGCATAAACTGTTAACTTTTGGCCACAGGAGAGGGAAATTTTGTTTTTATCCGTGTAGGTATGACCTTTTATTTAGCTTCACTTATCCCGAATGTACGTCTTATTATTGTTTTCTCATTAGGTGATTCATGTAAATCTTTGAAGAAATACGAGTAAAATTTCTGAAACCACGGCATTGTTGTGGCACAAATGAAGACGAGAAAATCCTTCGTAAAAACGTTGAAAATCTCTCATGTATGTTTTTCTATCCCTACTCAAATCTTGTAAGGTAAATTTGATCCCCTTACCGATTTCTGATAGCATACCTACATCTGTAAGTTTGATGACAACATAGGTGTATTTAGGGGCGTGGCGGGTGGGCCGTGCCCACGCCAATATGGTCTAGTGCACTCTCCAGGATGTGGGGCTTCCGACAGAAATTCATCACTTCATCTCATAGGCCATGGCCAGGCCCCCACCTAGGCCACGTCTGAAAATTAATATTGCTACGACTCTAATGCTACGACGACTAATCCACACGAAAAAATTGCAACACCATGTACCTATCGAAAATTAAGAACTAAATAAAAACGGCTCCTACTCATATGAATATTGCCCCGTAGCAACCAGCTAGCGGTCACTCAGGTGCCTAATACATATTTCATTAACTACCACTGTGGCCACGAAAATGTCATAAACGCCATTCCAACTCCTATGTGGTTACGTCGTTACGACCCAAACGGAATAAATACCACAAGGGCCATCACAAAACAAACGACATAAGTGCCGTTCGTACGACGTTACGTCGTTTAGGCCTATTTGGTACTCCGAAGTCATGAAACAAAAACGTCATAAACGTCAACATGACTGTGGCTGTTACGTCGTTTCGACCCAATTGCGCGGTGGATCTAATTCCGCACAACGACAGTCGCTCGTACACGTGTCTGGTCTGGTCTCGAGACTCGTAAATATAGAAAACCGGTCGTGAGCGATTATTTGATTAAATATTTCGCGGGTATGTACAACAACGGCGCTCATTCGACGGAGCTTTGCGGTGCCTAAATTTTTTTATGATATACCGCTTCACCGTTTCTTTTTTTTTTTAGATTTTATTAGCTTGGCTGTGGAGGCCATGGAAACTTTCCTCTAGGGTTGCCAATCTAGTATTGTACTGTGTGTCCTATTCCTATATAGGGTTTGATAAAAAATATAGTACTTACCTAGATTTCGGCCAGTATTGGTTCTTTTATATTGGGTTTATGGGGTTTAAGTTGTAATTTTTTAAATAAATAGTATCATCTCGTGGCGTTTAGTTTATGGGCATATATCCTCATGTGGCGTTACACTGTTCTGTAGTCCTAGTCTCAGTTTTTTTTTGATGTTGCGTGCAACTTAGTTAGCTACAACTAACTTAGTTAGATACAACTGACATTTGTACTTTTCGATATTTTTATGGTAACCTTACTCAATTCAAACTACAACAATCACGGTACCTGATACTGGAAGTTTCCGAGGACATACCTACATAAGCGCGAATTATCGTCGCTATATGTCTACTTTATGGGTTCTACCTTTAAATGATAGTTTGTCAATATCCCTATGGCCATTTATTTTCCATGATAATTGATGAACCTCGATCTGCCCGAATGTGGATTGCAAAACTGAATAGTTTGACCGATATAGCATTGAAATGGCTGTATGTTAATGTGACTCGAATCAAGCGCCTGAAATGTCCAATTCTTTTTTTACTCTCATGGTGGAACCTGAAAATAGCAAGTTTATTCGTCCAGTGACGTGGCAATGTTTATAGCTGCGCTTTACTGACCAGTGTTGCCATGGAAAGGGGAAAAAATAACGGGAAATTATACAATTGTAGGTATTTTGTTTGCTAATATCTGATCTGGGGTAAAATAGGGGATTAATTCTGTGGTTTGTATCATTTTACTGCTCATTAATAAGGCGATTTGTGGCATACAGAATATGTAAATTAATAATTTTAAGTAGTAATAAGTTTCCCATGGGTAGATATATGATGCATCCAGTTGTAATGATCATATTTTACCTGTTCAAATCTTATAGTAATATTCCACTAAACTTCTCATCATTATTGCCTGTTGAGACGCAAAGAGCTAACTTGGGACAAGGAAAATAGTACCATAAACCGGGGTACTTTTAACACTTAGTTCCCTCAATTTGGTTTAACGCCGACTCCTATTTTTCCCTCATGTTCTTTGTTTTACCCCTTTGTAAATGCTTACTGAATAGTTTCCATGACTGAATCAAGCTAATATAAGAAAATAAGGTATGACACTTCAGGTAGTGAGGTGAGACTTTCTACGTCACTGGTTAGTTGCCACTTTATGGTAACAAAATAATTATAAGGATTTTTTTTTGCCGCCAGTCGTACTAAAAATGATAATTACTTATGCATGACAATTGTCATGTTCTTTGACTTCGTTTTATTTTTTCGTAATATTTGATTCATACAGGTAACAAGGGAATCGGGAAGTATTATGTTACACAACTGGCACCACAGGAACGGATTGACAGAACCAACCAACAAATCAGAGCGTGATGACGTCAAAACTCTCCCTGTCATTGCGGAGTGCCATACCTAATGTTCTTATACCATGCCTAAAAGTATAGAAGCTACATACACCTGGCAACACAGTAGCGTGGGAAGCTCCCGCTGCTAGTTGTAAAATGCCAGTTTATTGCGCTCGTTCTAGACACGCAAAATAAATACACCATCTATATGTACCCACACAATGCTGCATATATGTACTATCGGCTGCAAAATTGCATGGACCCCCTTGAGGCGATAATGGCTTGGACGGCTGTAGGCAAGGTTTGCAGTTAACAAACTAGATGGCGTCTTTGTGTCCAAAGCTGTCGATTTTAATGGCATAATTGAATATAATAGGCTTATAGTCAATAAAAATCTTCTACTATTTAATAATCTAACCGGACAAATTAAAATATACATTTATCATCAAATTGAAAATAGCTTACACCGAAACCGTCCGTCCACCCGTCTTTTTAACTGGCAACCCAGTTCGTTTAACTATGTTGCCCTTCTAAAACCGCTCGCGTTATTTCAAAGAAACCCATCGTTACAGATTCTTTTGACGCCATTTTATACAAAGTAAGTTCGTAATTATAAAATTACGAATGTTTTTATCCACGGTTTCACGGTTTTATAAACATATGCCAAAAAATTATCAGGAATGAATATGAAGTTTACGTAGTTTATACACAAGAGGTGTGATTTAATAAAACTTCAATTAAATCACAGAAAATTAAATGTAAAGGAAATTTAATTATTTAGGCAATATGCGGGGTTATCGTAAGAGTAAGTCATGTTTATCATTACTCTTGTCTTAAAAAAAGACACGACATGAGTAATAGACACTAATTCGTGTCATTTATTTGTATAAAGCTTTCAAACCAAATAATACCTACCAATTTCATGGTTATGAGGTTTTTATCAAAAAGAAAACATAGGCTCTCAAATTAAACATATACCTAGGTAATTTATGTTTGTGCTTAAGATGTTTGGAACACTACAATTGGAATAATACAAATGTGGAAATCAAAATGTTATGTTACATCATCATTTTTAATATAAAAACATAACACGATATTTATGCAGATATTCGTATGAAAATATTGAGTGTTAAATCAGTTAGGATTCTACAATCAACAATTTAAAACATGACCTGAATTCATAGGTATAGGGATCAATCTAATTGTATAATATAGCCTTAAACTCATGTCAAACTCTAAACAGTTAAACAAACTTTTTAATCACTGGGGTTTATAGTCGCAAAGTCAAAATAATTTATTTCAGACAGTGGTCCATAATATGTTAGTTACATTTACAGAAAACCCCACCAGAACGGGCGCGATTTTTGTTACTATAAAATTAACTAAACAGGACTAATAGATCTACAATAATAAAACAACTAAAAATCATAGTTTCTTTATTACTTACACAGCATGTTTTTTGTTTCATGTAATTCAAGGGAAAAACAATACCACTACTTAACGTTTTGTTGAAGGTAAAAAGCTTAATTATTCGTTTCTGAAATCAGAAAGAGGATTGAAGCTTCACCTTAATCAAAACAACATTTGTTTATTTTATTAGTGAATCAATTTTAAAGACAAAACTGAGACCGGGTTATATAAATAGTTATATTTCGATTTTAGTGTTTTAAACGCTTTTGCTTGTCATTTATCAATTAGCTATAGAAAATTCTCGTGATGTAAAAATATTGTAATAAACTCAATACCTATCACAAAATGGTGTAAAAATATTAAACATGGTTTTTCACTCTTTTTGTTATATTAGAAGCAATTATCATGTTCATGTTCATAATAAATACTAAAAATATATATATATATATATATATATATATTTTTCGATTTCAAACAATAATGAATAATGTAGCATGTTGCAGAATTAAAAAAATATTGTTTTATTTACTAATGTAACCCGGTCTCCGCTAATTGCCATCTTTTGCATTAATAACTAGTATAGCCACCATTTTTGTCTATAACGGCTTGCAAGCGGGAAGGCATCGATTCTATTAAATGTTCACACAGTCCCGAACCACGAATACTATCCCATATTGTAGCACAGTGCGTCTCCAATATTTCTGAGGTTCGCTCATTTCGGTTATCCCAACGTTGAACGATAACACCCCATAAATTTTCTATGGGATTTAAATCAGGTGATCTAGCGGGCCACGACACGACATTTATATCTTTGTGCTGGCGAAACCACTCACGCACATTTTGCGAACGATGTATAGGACAGTTATCTTGAACAAACGTAATTAGTGGTAATTCTCCTTCTGGATAGACATTCCTAACAGTTGGTAACATGATTTCTTCCAGCACATTTAAATAGTCACCACTTTTCGCCCTACTCGGCACTCGGACCAATTCTCCCGGATCAGCCGCACTCATCCAACCCCACATGTTCACAGTTATACGACCTGATTCCATATTAGGCACTACGTGGTCAGCGTCATACCGAGTGTTGTCGCGACGCCATAAGCTTAGACGTCCATGTTGACTCGATTTAAATGTTTTTTCATCGGTAAAGATGACATTGCTCCAATCATCATTTAAGTGCTCCCGGGCGAACTTTAATCTCTCTTCTTTGTGATGTGGGGTTAGCAAAGGTTTGACTGCATGCCTACGATGATGCAATCCTTCACTATGAAGGACACGACGAATAGTATCCACACTTGAGTCACATAAACGGGCGTAATGTCTTATTGGTTGAAAGCCGTTTGCTTCATACTCCCGTACTAACATTTCACGCTGCTGTGCATCAATCAGCCGTGGTCGACCACTTCTTTGGCGGTGCAATAATGACCCTTCTTCTCCGAATCTCCGCACCCATAAAGCTACCGTTTTTTTCTGCAACAAAATTTAGGAATATATTATAATAATTGATAAAATATAAAACAGATATCGTTCAAATATAATTATTATGTTTGTATTATATATAAAAATATACTTCGAACCTTAAAACAACTACTTACATTTACACCGGTTTCTCTGGCAATTTCTGCCATATTTTTGCCTTCATTATGCAAGGCAATGATCTGTGACCTTTTCACTAAATCGATATTGCAATGAGAACTCATTTTAATATTCGATAAGTAATAAAAAGCAATAATAAAAGACAATCAAATCAACGGAACTAGCTACTGTTAGCGGACGAACTGTTTTGTAATAAAAACTGGAACGGTATATATTTGATGTTCTAAATCTACCCTCTAAGTAACTATGAGTGTAAGTATGCCAATAGATAATAGTTGCCCATTTCAACAAGAATACCAAATGAATTTACTTACTATTCATTTAATTTGTATTTGTTTAAAATTGCAATTATTTTTTGATAACACTAAAAAATAGATAAGATTTCTTTATCTATTGTTTATTTTAAGTCTTAGTTTTTAATTTTTACTTTAAGGCTTTATTTAAGCTTTTCCTTTGCTATTACAAATTGTTATTTACATTAAAAAAGTATTAGTACTAAACAAAATTCTTGTTTTTCTTGTAAACTAAAGTTATTCTGAGTATGGTAATGAATTTCGTCAGCTTTCATTAAGTCTCGCTGGCTTGGAGGTTGAATACATCTGTCTCGATGTCGGAGGGTCCATGTTCAAATCTTCGCAATAATTATGAAGAAATACAATGTTTTTGGATGTTGTGTGAATCTTCGTTGGTAGATTAAAATATGATTTGTATTTATTCATCCTTACAAAATAACATAAATGGCCGAAGTATAGCATTCTATAATTTCTGGATGTTGGACAAGAAAGAACGACCATAATAATAATATCATGTCAGTTAAATATTGGATTTGCGGGAGAAAACATATTTTATTTTATATTTGGTTTTTATCAGTGCCATCTAGTGGGATCTTATTAAACTAATGAAGTACGTGACATAGCTCAACCGTCTTGACTGGCTTCAAAGCATTCGCGTTTAAAAAGGGGTATGCACTTTTGCTGCCGATAGTACATGTGTACGTCGTTGGTGGGCTTGCAAACTATGCAGGTGGTATTAACAATCTGTTACAGTCCGAACATTCTTTTTTTGATATCTGAAGATGAGTGGTATTGACTATTTTATGAGCCTATTAACATCGAAATGACGTTAATTGCTATCATTGTATGCAAAACGTAAATTTCTCTATATGAATGGTTTTTTTTACGTGAATACGTAAATTGATTTTTGAAACATCCTGCTTTTGAGCTAAATCATACTAGCCTGGCGCCATCTGATGGGCATTTCCTTTGTCCTCTCATCACAACGAAACGGCTGAACAAATTTTAACCAATTTCGGTACTTAAGGACATCCAAAGATGGTTATAGGATACATTTTACCCAACTAATACGGTATGAAACAGTTGCGGGCACCATCTAGTAAACTTATAAGCAAGTATAATAATAACCTCCCATGTTGAAATGAAACTTCCATAAAGTCCCATATTTATGTTGTATGCTCTCCTAATTAACTCAACGGAATGTTCTACGAACAACTTGTCTTCAGCGATTTGCAGTCAAAAATGTGGTCAATTATAATAAGGAATTTTAATTTAATAAAACTGAACTAATTTTCATGCTTATTCCGGAAATTTCTTGTCGATGAGCTACAATATTTCGAACAGTAATAGTTATTTAGTCAGGGAGCAAAATGTATTTGCAATGACGTATGAGAACCATTGAAGGCCCTAGCACTTTAATGAATTTTGCTCGCATTTTACGAACCCTGAATATAGTACGTGCAGGACAGCGTACCTGCAGGGCTAGCCTATCTTGTCGCGACTAAGCGTCCTGTCTTTCTCGCACGGTATTAAAAGGAAAGTGACAGGTAGTGTTTGTTTGACAAAGTCACGTGTTATGGTAAACGTGCTGTCCTCGATTCATAAAAGCTCTCAGCTCCGCTTCAGACTTCTTATACTCTCGCTTGTAATTACTTCTATACCAACCTGCACTTCTAGCACAATTGTCACGCGCGACAATTTCTCGCGCGAGATAATTACCTGTCTCTTTATGTGCAGTAATGTGAGAGAGTGACGGGTAGCGCTGTGTCGCGCGACAAGAGTCGCGAAGTTGTGCTGGACAGGCTGGATTACACAATTTATCGTAAAACGGGGTTACTTTAGGAAAATTTGGAGCTACTTTGATAGATTTAAAACGGTTATAAAAACGCAAATATTCATAGTGCGATTGAGCAAATGAAGTAAGTCATTGGTGAAGGCAGGTATTGCATTGCCACAGATAGTAAAAAATAATAAGGATATGGCGTAAAAACACTTTTTCAAAGTAGCCCCTGTATTTTAAAGTAACTCCATTTTACGGTACCTAAGTCTGTCGGGATAACTTCGCCCAGCGAGATAAGCGTAGGTACCTACCATATCGAAATATAGAAAAGAACATATGTTACTACTCACGCCATCTTAGGTACTTTTGCCAACTAACTATAGTGAAAGATGATAGATCAGATGACGCAAACGAGGCCACGCGGCTGAGTCGCCAATCAAACTAGTTTTTTTTGACCATAACATCATGCTGTAGAATATTTTTTTTTCTTCTATAATCTCTGTCCTGTGTTGGCATGCCTTACTTACTGTCATCCTCTTCCCGCTCTCTTTATTAATTGTACAATCGTCTGTGTGGTCTGTGCCGTCCATAACTTAAATAAAAGAAAATATTTGTTTTAGGTTTTACGCCTTTCTCACAAAAATCAAAATTCAATACCGACCATTCTCCTATCGTGTGGTAAGTCTACACTTTGACATTGGCAAAATACCTCTTGCTAAACCACCAAGAAGTGAAAGCCCCAGAAAAAGAAGTTCCCTATATGTCATTTGTCACAGTGCCTTAGTTTGATGAGTAAAGCTATGTAACTAATTTGAATAATAAATAATAAGTTAACGTGGTTATATGATGCCGATAGACAAATAAATAAATCTGTACTTTTCGATATGATCCCGACTATACTTACTGCATAGATGTCGCAAGACACAGACACAGCATAGCAACAGAATTAGAAAAGTGTGTACTTTCATGTGCTTTACATTCGCCACGTGTAAAATACTTCATGAGCAAAATTAATAGTATTCAAGTGGTCATGGACATGTGCGTAGTTATAGAATACAAGAAGATTCTTTAGCCAAAGGATCATCGCCCTCAGGCCGACGACATAAGAGCTAAGATATGGTTCAGATTATCATGGTTCACATCGCTCGCTATTTAAATTCAAGGTACCGAATCAGACGCAATAAATTCGCCATCACGTTTTAAAAAAATCGGCAAGAGCCAGCCGCTTGCGTGGAAACGGTTCCGCATAGTATTATTAACGTCTATCTGTCCCTCACACAAGTTTCGAATAAACCACAACACAATGTTATGTTATGACTTAAGAGGTTGTAGAGTAAGTTTGCTTTTAACGCAAAAAAACCTTGAACCAAACGTTTCAAAAAGTTTCAGTACTACATGTTACATACATACTTACATAGGTAGCATCAGTTATTCACTAGGGGGTCTTTTCGAAAGAGCTTATTTCCACTATAAACTTTCAGCAATCTCAGATAACCCACAATCCTTTTTAGTAACATTTCAGTACCCAAGAAGCACTGCAATGCAGTTCCTTTTTGTCCCTCATCATTTATACTATCAAGTGTGATAAATTCATACCGCGGGATTTTGGTGATAATAGAAGGACTTGCGACATATTTTACAGATAATCCAGATTCGATTCGCGATTGTTTGTGACGGTTTCTGAAAATGTTTGAACGTAGCTTTGCTTAGCTTTAAACTCTCATTCAGTCAGTAAAAATTGCCAAATGGCATATTCTAAAGATTGGTTCACATTCAAACAAAGATACATGAAGTTGGCACGAAGTAGAAATATACTGAGTGCGCTTAGGATACTAGTGTTAAATCACTCGTGCACCAAAAACCCCGATATGGTGATAAAAGAAGGACTTGCGACATATTTTACAGATAATCCAGATTCGATTCTCAGTTGTTTATGATTATGAGGGTTTCTGAAAATGTTTGAACGTAGTTTTGCTTAGCTTTAAATTCTCATTCAGTCAATAAAAACGGCCTGGTTCGAATCTGCCCCGGTCCTGGGTTCGAATTTCGGCAACGGCAAGTATTTGTGTGATGACCTCGAATAGTTCTTCCTGGGTTATGTATTTACCCACTTATATTATATCATCGTCTAGTACCCATAACACAAGCCTAATATAGGGACTATTACATCGATGTGTGTCTTGTTGTCTGATATTATAAATTATGTAATATATTTAGAAATATATATCAAATATATATTATAAGTGTTCACAAGTACCCTAAAATGTCTCGTATAGAAATTCGCGCGAAGCACGTGATATCAACGCAACGCCCACTGTACTACGAAATATATCATCGCAGAGCAGTGTTATAGTACAGCCAGTTCGCTTTTATTAAAAACGCTCGTCATAGTATATGTGTACATATAGCGGTATTGGAAATGGTGTTTTATTAGTATTTTATTAGACCCTTGCAATACCAAGTTACATTTTATCCATTATGATATTGTTAGTTCCGTTTTGAATTATGTACGTAATAGAGTCATAATTTTGCTTTTTTCAGGTAAGCCTTGGACCTAAGCAGCGTCTAAACTACACTATCCAGCAATA
The DNA here is from genome assembly GCA_905147355.2 of Apotomis turbidana. Classification (NCBI taxonomy): domain Eukaryota; kingdom Metazoa; phylum Arthropoda; class Insecta; order Lepidoptera; family Tortricidae; genus Apotomis; species Apotomis turbidana. The sequence continues at coordinate 6,096,639 of LR990294.1, read as the reverse complement.
AGTACGTATGTATCTCGTCTTCTAAATATTTACGGGATCCTCCTACCTTTAAAAACACATTAATATCATTAGTTTCTACGAAACGCTTTGCATTGTGTATAGGTAGAAAATTTTAGTAAAGCGCCTTTTATATGTAGTAGACTATTCGAATAGGCATTTGTGTTGTTTGTGTTATAAATTTTAAATATTTTTTGTCTATTGGAACAGGTCACAATTACATATAAAAAGTGCTTTACAAAAGTTTTTTTTTTACCTGTACCTGCATACATTACGCGCTATAAGCACAGATTAATATAATAGCTATAAGGTGTTATGTGGTTTCTACCTGAGGTTATGGAACCTCAGGAACCTCGTGCTTATGGAAGCACCATAGCACCTGTTATTATAACGATGGAGTACCTTTAGACTTACTTATTTAATGCTTATTATATTAAGTATATTCAGTACTTACCCCGTTAGCGAAAAGCTCTCACTTGCCATATATATTTTTATCGCAGGGAGTGATTTTTCTTGAAGCTTACCGTATCTTTTCAGACGGGCGTTTATCTGCGAATGCCTTTACGGTAGTAATCTGTACTACGGTCCTACTGACCCAAATATAAAATCAGCTTAGATTAGACAAAAGACGCTAGTATAATTGAGGAAGCAAGCGGATTTATCGGCTATTTGGCCGGTCGCCACTTCTGATTATTGCGACAGAGCAAACTTAACCGTGCCGACGGACAAACTTACAACTAGACACACCTCTATATGAAAATAAATACTGTTTATACCTACAGCGACATCTTCGACTGTTCAGATATGTTGGTTTTGATAGGATTCGACGCTTGTATCGATGTAGGAACCGATTTGATTCAAGGTGAGCGAAATGGCTCCAGGGTTTTTTTAGCGACCCGATGATCTGACGATGATGACAAACTTTATGTTTATGGAAAAGTACCTGTTATATATTTTGGGATGAGTTTGTCTCTAGTCAACCGTCTCGTCACGCGTCGGCTATTCATTTACTTTTTAGAAATCAATTCCTTTGGGTAGTAACAATTTTATAAGATACCTATCTATTTTATTTATTTACCAAATATTAATACACAGATACTAGAAATAACGTACTTTACCTATAACTTTTTCCAAGTGGAAATTTTTATTTGATTCAAATTGAAGAGTAATACTATCATTCAATTCAATAATCAATGAGAAAATCCGTATGAGGACCTATACCGACATAACTCTGAATATAATGTACAAGTTGAAGTGGTAATAAACAAATCTATAGACAAAATACCGAAGGTCGATGGAGTGCAAAGGTTTCTCTCTTTGTTTATTTATTATTTATCTATTTAAATTTTATCAAACATTAATACAAATGACGGACTTAATGCCATAAGTCATTCTCTACCTGTCAACCATAGGGCCAAACCGAAACTAGCTTAATAAAAACAAATGACAAAAACAAATGTCTACTACGTATACGCGCAATCGCGGATGCGATAGAGAGTTATGATATGGGGTAACTTGGGCTCTGCTTTGTTCCGTAACTGTTGTTATACCACTATCTCTATCCCGCATATGCCTATGACTTCTTTAGCTCTCTGAGGTGATCCTCAGGTTAGATCGCTAAAAGAAACCTCCTGCATCTACACCGCGGAAATCGACGTTTATAATGAATGACACGTGTCCGAGATCTCGCCACTCAATAACTACTTTAGTAAAAAATCAATTTATCTGGCCTACTCAACATACATATCACATCTTTTTGAACATACTCACCTACATTAGGAAAATCACAAAGCAAAATGTGTAGTAAATTTTGTAACTTTCAGTTTCTTTATTTAATGCAACCCAAATCTACTAACATTACAAAACAGACAATACAAAAATAAACCAGCCAAACGACTGGACAGGCGTAGACGAGAAAAACGATTTCATCAGTTTTATCGGCCCCAGCTGCCCATCTCCAAAAACTCACGTTTCAGAGGAAAACCCTTGTGAGTTAAGCCCTTTTCATCACCAATGACCGTTATCTTGCTGTCCATCTCCATAAAATCACAGCTCAGAGCGAAGTCGTTCTAAGTTAAGCCCTTTTCGTCATACACGACAGTCGTCTATAAATACCACAGTGAATGGGCGGCGGAATTTCCCTCATCCATTGACCCATCCAGAATAGTCGTCTGCGCATATATAGTTTAAAGCCGACGTTGAATGACGGAAAGATATTTTTGACAAATTTTAACGTGATACATGGTGAGACCAATTGAGATTTGAAAAGCGAACGATCATGGATCGTGTAAGGCGGGCTTTACTTAATATTATTCAGTTATTTTTTGTTTTATGTTAAACAAAATATGTCCAATAGATCAGCATAGGTACCTATATTGGTATTTGACAAACGCCGTTCGATAAAATTCCAGCCTAAGCCTGCATTTCCACTAGACCTATAAACTACGTAGCTAAGTGGCGTGTGAGGGGGTAACTTAATCAAATTGGCTATAAATGTATCACTTGCCATAATTTTCGGTTGCCATAAACTTTTTATTTCATTAACTGTTAACTCTATCGGTTTTTTTTATACTCTTCATGTAGTGTAGATAAATTATTTGGAAGGTAAGGTTAAGTTTACTTTATATTTTTTTTTGAAATTTTTCAGCTTACAGAGAAAAATACATTTATGGCAAGTTATGTCATATTAAATTCGGGCAAACCATAGAGAACGGTCAGAGCACATAGCGTCGAGATTTTTGATAGTAATTTGCACAGAACCGGAGACCAATCGTAGCCACTCTTTACCTGCTTTTCCAGTAAATCTAAATTAGTTACTTCAGTGGCGTGCAAGGAAAAATCCATCTTAAATTACCTACATTGAGTGACTAAGAGTATGTAAGGTCCCAGTCCTGACTGCATGCCAGGTGAAAGCGAGTGGTTTGCAGTTTCACCGTATCAGCAGCAAGTTGACTCCATAGTTGGTTAGCAGTCGGATGCAGTAACTCCAAGTATCCTATGACAACTCCGAAAAATCGTTTCCCATCCGTAACTGTACGCAAAATTTTCATTTGTCCGAAAGCAATTTTATCCTGAATATTTTCATAAACATATTTTAGAACCCATTAGGTTAGGTTATATTATTCTGAAATATTAACAGTTTTGGAATAAAATGGCTTACGGACAAATGCAATTCAGGCGAAACGTTACAGGTGGGAAACAAAAATTTGTGTTTCAGATACATAACCGTAACTCTAACTGCATCAGAACTGCCCTCGAACTCAATGTGACGAATGGGACGTCAACTATTGGGCCAGTGTCGGGCACATTGTTTTAACCTTATTTTATGGAATAATGTTTGCAATATATAATTGAGCGAACACAGCGGTAGTTACATTTTTTTATGATTTTGACATCTGTATCTTTTTAGGGTTCCGTAGTCAACTAGGAACCCTTATAGTTTCGCCATGTCCGTCTGTCCGTCTGTCCGTCTGTCCGTCTGTCCGTCCGTCCGCGGCTTAGCTCCGTGATCATTAGTACTAGAAAGCTGAAATTTGGTATGAGTATGTGTATGTATCACGCCGACAAAACGGTAAAATAAAAACTAAAAAAAAAATTTTTTTTCGGGTACCTCTCGAACACCTAAAGTGGGGGTGATTTTTTTTTTTCGTTTCAACCCTAGTGTGTGGGGTGTCGTTGAATAGGTCTCTTGAAAATAATAGGGGTTTTCAAACATTACTTTTTGATAAAGTCAGTAGTTTTGTAAATATTCGCTCCGAAAATAAAAAAAATTGTGTCCCCCCCCCTCTAACTTTTGAACCACAAGTCAAAAAAATATGGAAAAATTCATGTTAATGCGGCCTTATAAGTACTTTCAATGAAAACTATATTGAACAAAATCGGTCAAGCCGTTTTTGAGTTATCGCCAAATTTCATATTTTTTCTTTAAAAGGTCGTAAGTTGACTTCCAGAAGGTAATAAGTGATTACAGTTTCTAGGGCGTTTACGACCTTTTTATAGAGCTTAAAATCTGTCTTAACTTAAACCTCGGGCTTAAAACAGCAGTTTATTGTGAAGGATGAGCAACTACGGAACCCTACACTGAGCGTGGCCCGACATGCTCTTGGCCGGTTTTTTATATGTAAACAATTAAGAACTGCAATTTGCAGCTGGGTTACAGTTCAAATGCAGTCCATCTGTGTCAGCCCTAACAAGCGCCTACGCCGCGTCGCACCGTTTGATGTATTTTATATGTTACGAATATATATCATACCGTCAAATATAAAGACCTAGCTTTAAAAACAAATTCATCCTATATTCAACCTAAACATAAAGATAATTAAATTTAAAATAGTACGTTTCGATTCAATACGATTTTGATTTTATAGGCGAATAGTTACAATATTATTTTATCTTTAACGAGTCAGTCGGAAAACTATTCCGACATAGCTGTGAAAAGATGCGTATTTTATTATGTGATTATTTATGTGCATCTAAACGTGCCAAAAGACGTCAGCTCGGGCAATGCTCACCGCGCGCAAGCCGGGCCTGTGGTCGCGTGAGCCGTTTTCGTATTGGCTTGCACACTTGCTCAGCCATGAAAAGTGTTGCTTTCCTAAATGACACTGTTTCATAGTTTGTAAAAGAAAGAAAGGCCTTTGATTGATTGATTGATATTTATGTCTCACTATTTTAATGAGATTTTAATAATTGCATTTCAAGTTTTCGGTGTTTTTTTTTGTAAAGTGAATTAATTTTTCATTGTTTTTCATCCGTCCATCATTCAATGTTTTTAGCGGAAACGCGTTTGTTTGTCTCTTCTTTGTCGCTACACTCTTGAGAGGTAGTGGCTGTTATTCCTTGTGTGGCAAGCCTAAAGGCTTATCATTTGGGGTAACAGTACAGATACCCAAAGAGCATTTGTGACTCAAAAAAAATGTGTCAGGGCTGTATACGGAGCTGAATATCTTGCACATTGCAAACCAATATTCCAGGACCTTAAATATCTTACCTCTACCTTGCCTCTACATATTAGAAGTTACCAAATTTGTGAAAAAGTATCCACACTTCTTTCCACTGCATGATACGATAGTCAATAAGGGCAATAGACCTAGCCGAAAACCGCTCAAATTGTATCAGCCTAGGCAAAAGCTAAAGGTATTTGGCAGAAATGTATATTGTATGGCTATCCAATTGTATAATAGGTTACCTGACAACTTCAAAGGCTTACAATTAAATCAATTTAATAAAATAATGTTTAAATGGCTGCTTGACAAATGCTTTTATTCTGTTGACGAATTTTTGAACCATAATGGATAATTAATTATTTGAATTGTACCTAATCTAATAATTTAATAATAATCTAATAGTATAACTAAATTAATTTAATGTTCTTAGTTATAAGTTAAATATTTCTACGCCGTACTGGCAGAATATAATGAGCTAACCACATCTACTAACTTAAATTGTACCATATTCTTTGAAATAAACGATTGATTGATTGATTGATTGATTGATTGATAAACCACACGACGCCATCCTTCTCTCACAACCGGTGCTCTCGTGTAGAGGGCAATGTGTGGTGATGTGATTTGGTCAGTCCACCTCATGGGAGACCTACCGCGCGGTCTAGTACCGTCTCCTTTACCCTGCACCACGGCGCTCATTGGACAAAGCTCCACATCTTGACACGTATCCGAAAATGGTGACGATTGGAGACTTCACTATGGAGGACTGGCGCTTTTGTACGTTCAGCTCTTGAAGAATGGACTGGTTGGTGCAAAATTCTGTCCAAAATATGCCAAGCATTTTTCTTCAGCACCACATTTCAATATGGTGCTGTGTGCGTTTGTTTTGTAGTGCTTTCATAGCTTCGAGAGTCTCAATTCGATGTTTGCGCGAAAAACTATATAATAATGTTTCTTTCTTTCTAAAATGTTTTTCTATATACAGGGTGTCCCTAAAACCAACGCCAAAATGAAGAGGGGTGATAGAACAGCTCATAAGCAGCCATATTAAGTTAAATTGACCTTAATAAAAAGTTCATGGTTTTCGAGATATTTGCATTTTAAAAAAACTCGTGACTTTTGAGGCCCTGCGTCAGTATGTCGATTGCCACCACTGCAAATTTAGGTATTTTTTAAATCTGTTTTTTGCAGGATGTTACTAAAAACATATCCTATCGAATGTAATTTCAATTTATTACATATCATGATGCTTTGTCGGTAAAAATAATAAAAAAAAACGAATTATAGCAATTTATTAAATTTAGCCAGCGGTTTTGATCGAGTTTCATTTAAAAAAAGTATTGTAAACTAACATGGCACACAACATAAAAAGATAGTAAATTTATTGTAGTTTTCAAAAAGGTACAGCATTTTCTAATTTACGCAGCAGTTTACGAGATATTGATATTTTACACTAACAGGAGCTCATACTGCAGTTATTACATAGTATGGAACCAGAGCCCCTACTAGGCTCAGAGTTTGAATTTCGAACAAAAAATAGATTCAAAGAATACACAATTTGAAATTGGAACACAATTTGAAATTCGAATTCAAGTCGGCTTTCTGATTAAAGAGTATTTTAGTAATTTTAGGACACTTCGTCAATTCCTTTGATGTTCTTTATTTAGTTTGGGTTCTTATTTTCATAAATAGACTTGCTTTACCAATAGAACTCGTGTTGGCCTTGTTATTTGGATTTTTGGTACAATTTAACTTTGCTTTGTGCATCTTGGACTCGAGTTCTGCCTATTGATTTTAACTTCGATTTACTTTGGCTCTGTTAAGATAAATTGTAGTGCGTTTGTTACAAATATGCCAGAGAATTATACTCCTCAAGAATATGCCAACATGCATTTTGTCTATGGGGAATGTCAGGGTAACTCTTGTGCTGCAGCTAGACTCTATCGGGAAAGATATCCAAATTTAAGGCATCCGGACCATCGAGTATTTCGAAATGTTCATCTCGCATACTCACAAGGCGTTTTGCCTGGCAATCGTGGTGGATTGGGAAGACCTAGAGGAGATTACGATGAAGATGTTTTACAAGAGATTCAAAACGACCCATCCACTTCGACACGGAACATTGAACGTAATTTAGGGATATCAAAATCTGTTGCCAATAGAATATTACGTCGATATGGATATCATCCATACCACATACAACGTGTTCAAGTGTTGCTGCCCCGTGATTACCCACTTCGTGTTCAGTTTTGCCAGACAATGCTGCAAAAACACAGAGAGGATCCCAATTTCATAAATATGGTTTTATGGTCTGATGAAAGCACTTTTAAGAGAGATGGATTTATGAACATGCACAATTTACACAGTTATGCATTAGAAAATCCTCATTTAATGAGGGAAGATCGGTCGCAGTACCAATTTAAAGTGAACCTCTGGACTGGAATATTAGATGGGAAAATAATTGGCCCATTTGAATTACCAGAAACGCTGAATGGTCCAAGTTATCTGCATTTCTTAGAGAATGAGTTGCCAAATCTTCTCGACGACGTACCTTTAGCTACGCGGAGGTCAATGTGGCTGCAGAATGATGGCTGTCCAGCACATTATGCACGCGAAGTGCGACTACATTTAAACCAAACTTATCCACAGAAATGGATCGGCCGTCTGGGTCCCATTTTGTGGCCTCCTCGATCTCCAGACCTAAATCCTCTGGATTTCTATTACTGGGGTTATATTAAAGAAAAAGTTTACAATTAACCGATTAACAGTATAGCGGAGCTGAGACAACGCATTTACGCAGAGGCCCAAAACGACGTATCGAGAAGTGCACGTCACATCAGTCGAGCATTTTTAAGGAGATGCCGAGCTTGTATTCAAGTCAATGGCGGACAATTTGAACATTTAATTTAGTTACATAAAACAGGTATCGTATTTTTTTAATGTTTTTAGTTTTTTTATTCACTTAACAGATAAAAATGGCAACCAGTATTATTTTTGCATTATCTTATAAACCGCTAAATAATTAAGTCACTTCAATACCATTTTAAAAACAACTCTAAATTTGCTATCTTTTTACGTTATTTGCCAGGTTCGCTATGATCATTTCATTTTTTTTTATTCTAAAATTAAATTGTGTTCCTATTCTAAATAAAGTATTCTTTAAATCGATTTTTTGTTCAAAATTCAAACTCTGAGCCTAGTAGGGGCTCTGGTACCATACTATGGAATAACTGCAGTATGAGCTCCTTTTGGTGTAAAATATCAATATCTCGTAAACTGCTGCGTAAATTAGAAAATGCTGTACCTTTTTGAAAACTACAATAAATTTACTATCTGTTTATGTTGTGTGCCACGTGCCAGTTTACAATACTTTTTTTAAATGAAACTCGATCAAAACCGCTGGCTAAATTTAATAAATTGCTATAATTCGTTTTTTTTTATTATTTTTACCGACAAAGCATCATGATATGTAATAAATTGAAATTACATTCGATAGGATATGTTTTTAGTAACATCCTGCAAAAAACAGATTTAAAAAATACCTAAATTTGCAGTGGTGGCAATCGACATACTGACGCAGGGCATCAAAAGTCACGAGTTTTTTTTAAATGCAAATATCTCGAAAACCATGAACTTTTTATTAAGGTCAAATTAACTTAATATGGTTGCTTATGAGCTGTTCTATCACCCCTCTTCATTTCGGCGTTGGTTTTAGGGACACCCTGTAGATATGCGCTATTCGTTCGAGAATATACCTACTCATGTAACCAAAATTATATCAATAGGTACATCCGGAAGAATCCCCGGGGAGAAGAGGGGGATGATTCGTGTCCCAGACGTCTTTTAAATTGGAAAGCGGAATGCCATATCATAAGCGCGCAAATTAAAATGCAGTGTGCGCAATGTCTCCATCGCCACGCGTTTTTCGCCGCCCTAATCCGCGAGTCGTGGAGATATTTCCGCGACGCTGGTGCGTGGCCACGAAACTGGCTAGCTTTTATGACCTTATCTTGAGGGCATTCGAACAGAATGTAAGGCGCGTGACGCTATTCTCTTCAAACTTATAAAAAAGTTAGAAAATCGGCATTTGATAAATAGATTACTTAAATAGTAAGAAAAGATAAGTATTCATTTAAAAAAAGGCTGCGGCCTGTCCCCTGTATGCTGGAGGCGTTACCTCTTTGTATAGTCGGAGATATTCCCTGGCAGAGATAGGCGCTAGCCTTGCGGTCTCCCAAAGCGTCGATCAGCCGTTTTGCCAAGGCTTACATAAAAAATCTGTTTTATCTGGTAAGTATGTCAATATACTTGGCTGTTGTATTGATAGTGAATTTTTGGACTTTTGTACGTTTTTAGCTAGCGGTCAAAGCCATCACGTGCCTGAAAATCTAGACATTCTGGTGAACCCTTTGTAAACCTAACCAAACCCCTTGTAAACGCAACTACGTACATGTAACCCTTTTTTACAACTTTTGTACAACTTGTATAGAACGAAAGTTCCCAATACAACGCGTACCAAACAAGGTTTACACAATTTGACGCTAGATGGCGCTACTGTGCAAAACATGTAACGGCTGCATCGCGCTGTTAAGATTTTTCCTGTATACATAAGACTGTTTGATGAAATTTTGTTTTTGATATTAATATACCACTCTGGACTGAATCAGCTGGTTTTATTCAAGTTTATTCATGGTCCTTCGAGTAGCCGGATTCGGCAGGCTTGTACACAGTGGTGACGTTTTTTTGCGTAATCAAAACAAACAATTCTTGGGAATTGTTTTGCGCACCTATGGGCAGTGGATTGCTGTTCGGGGCGATTGCAGCGAGTACGTGATCGTACTGCATCCAGTAGCGGCCGGCAGAGGGCGCTGTGGAAGGAAGCCTGAGACAGCGAGATATCTACAGCCGTGGAGGGAACCACGGAAGGATACACGGTGCAATAAAACGGAACAAACGAGGTGACAAAACCATTTGGACAAATTGTGAGTACTTTTATTGTTTTTCAATGCAATTTTGAGCCTTAATTCGTCGAGTGAAGTTTAATAGTGAAAAGTGAGCAAAATTGAGCCTTAAGTTCAGCAATAGAATAACTTGGAAGAAAAAGTGAACACTTTAGAGAGGTGAACCAACGGAATTTGAACTTTAAGTGTAGTAGTTAATTAACTTTGAAAATAAATTAGACTTAGGATAATTTAGTGTAAGAAAGGTGTTTATACGGGGAATCCATGCCCGATTTCACTCAGAATTTACAACTTTAAAACACTTGTAAAATTTTCAACATTTATTCTATGGACTTAGAAATTTTTTGCAATTTCTTATATTAACTTGTTAATCTTACGTTAACTTATTCTATGAACTTAGACAAAACGGTAACATCTCGGACTTGTAAAATATTGTGCAGTTATTTTATGAACTTAGAATTTTCGCCTCAAGATTGTCATTTTAACTTCTAGTATTTGGGGAAACCGTTCTATTGCCTTGGTAGTTTATAGCGGAAGCGGATAAAATTTAGTCTTCGAGAAGTTTGTGTTTCATATCAAAATGGAATCGTTGGTAGCGGGTCAGGAAGACATTTATAGTCGCATCGTAAAGGCTAGAACCAATTTCAAAAAATCGTCAAAAGAACGGATCACGGAAAAGTATGTCGAAGTTAGAATAGAGAACTTGGACGAATTGTGGACGGAGTTTTTATTGGGACATAAACGAATTTTGGAAAAAAATCATGTGGAAATAATGTCTTCTAGTTACATGGAGAATGATGTGTACGATGTAACTCAGGAATTTTATTTGGACTATAAGGCAGAGTTAAAAACTGTAGCACAGAAATTTAAACCGAGTAGTAGTAATAGTTCTCAACATCAAGTTCAAACTTCTAACAGTTCTGTAACAAAACACAATTCAGTTAAGTTGCCTAAAATAATTATACCCGTTTTTTCCGGAAAATACACCGAGTGGGCTACTTTTCGTGACTTGTTTGAGTCTTTAATTTATAAAAATGAGGCGATTGATAACGTAGGTACAAAAAATGCATTATTTGAAAGGTTATTTAGCTGGAGAGGCAGAGCAGTTGCTCCGTCAAATACCTATCTCTAACTCGAACTATGACAAATGTTGGGAATGCTTAAAACAGAGGTATAACAATAAAAGATATTTATTTAAATAAAACAATTTAAACGGATTATATCGCGTATATTAATTATTTGAGCCTCCCTGACGTTTCAGTACCTTTACAGATACCGTTGTCAAAGGTTGACTGAGAAAAACACAATTTTTCTCTGTCAAAGTTACATTTGTGCAAACTACCCATTTTGTAAATATTAATTTAAAATAAAGGTGTTCATACATGCCAGATGGGCCTAATGTGTAAAGACAGTTACACATGTGCCAGAAGGGCATTTATTATTTATTTAAAATATCTACCAGCGGTTCACTAAAGGCTTACTGAGGAGAAAGAACCGCCAAAGAAAACTCCCAGATTGCCTTATTTATTACTATAAAATACTTTTAAACAAAAACTACATATACTACTTTTAACACTAATTTGTTTTACACCGTTCGAGGCCCAAGGCATCCAGTCTTGTGTCTTGCTTGATCCTTGATAAGATGTACAACAGGATCCCAAGCCGGTGGTAATGACAAACCATCTTCTCTATTGAAATTGGGATATTTTTTGATTTCAATAGCCTCGCGCAACATTGTTGGCACATGTGTAACTGTCTTTACACATTAGGCCCATCTGGCATGTATGAACACCTTTATTTTAAATTAATATTTACAAAATGGGTAGTTTGCACAAATGTAACTTTGACAGAGAAAAATTGTGTTTTTCTCAGTCAACCTTTGACAACGGTATCTGTAAAGGTACTGAAACGTCAGGGAGGCTCAAATAATTAATATACGCGATATAATCCGTTTAAATTGTTTTATTTAAATGTGTGACAGTCGCGGAAACCGAAGAAAATATTAAAGATATTTATGTCAAACAATTTTAAAAAGATTTTTGTCCCAGAAAAATGGTACTTGTGAGTCAGCAAACTTTCTAAAGGAGCTTATTGACACCAGTACTGACTGTTTACATGCATTAAAAAATATTGGGATTGATGTCAGTACATGGGATGTCATGGTGATTCACTTGCTTACTCTCAAGTTGGATCCAGAGACAAGGAAGCAGTGGGAATTGACTGCTTCGATGAATAGTACTGTGGATTCGTTACCTACATTTGATCAGTTTAAGGATTTCATTACAAACCGATTCAGAGCGTTGGAGTTCATCGAAACCAAGAAACCAATAAACCATAACGCAGCTCCAGTCTCTCATAAACCGCGAACTTTGCATGTAATTCAAAGCAGTCAATGCCCGTTTTGCTCCGAATCTCACAAAATTACATTTTGCAAACTATTTGGGAAGCAAGATGTAGACACACGTCGTAGTTTTGTCCAAACTAAGGGTTCATGCTTCAATTGTTTGGGTGGGTTTCATTCCGCGAGTGTGCCAAAATCCTACTCCATGCAGAATCTGCAAACGTCGCCACCACTCGCTGCTTCATCCAAAGAGTGGTCCGGTTGCCGATGGTTCTTCGGCTGAGGTTGTGGCAGGTGCTAGTAATGTTGGTACTGTTGCTGAAGACGATGAAGAAATCGAGGAATGCACCGAGGAAACAACCATTACGTCCTGTTTTTCTTCAGGTAATAACGATCAGGTGTTGCTAGCTACTGCTGTGGTTAGTGCCCAGTCGAAAAACGGGGAATACTACCCCTTGCGAGCATTACTGGATCAAGGGTCACAAGCTTCCTTTGTTACGGAAGCCACGGTGCAGTATTTGGGTCTGAAAAGAAAACCACTTAATGGTAACATTTCTGGTCTGGGCGGGAACAATAATGTAAGAGCAAGGTCAATAGTCATATTGAGTCTCCAATCATTAATATACCCGGAAATTAAATTGTCAGTAAAGGCATTTGTGTTGAGCTGTCACTACCCTCTTGCCCTCCAATAGGGTAGTTGATTTGAACTCCGCAGAAATACAGGGGCTACAATTTGCTGATCCAAATTATCACACGCCTAACAAAATTCACTTGTTGTTAGGTGCTGAGGTGTATAGCCAGATAATTATGGAAGGAGTAAAGAAAAACAAGCAAGGTACCCTGGTTGCTCAAGCTACGTCGTTAGGATGGATTTTATCGGGCATAGTAAAGTCAACTGATAACAGCTCGAATGTAGTTGTTTTACATACGCACTTAGTTGAAGATGACTGTCTAAAAACGTTCTGGGAGTTGGAAGCAGATCCTTCGACTGGGAAGAGGCACAATCTGTGGACAGAAGATGAGAAAAGATGTGAGGAAATTTTTGCCGTTACCACCACCAGAGACGAAGAGGGCAGGTATATAGTTAAACTTCCTTTTCACGATGAGGATCCCAGCTGTAAATATGGACAATCTCGAGAAATAGCTGAAGGTAGGTTTTATGCGCTGGAAAAGAGATTAAACAAAAATACAGAATTAAGAAGTCAATATCAAGAGGTAATAAAAGAATACTTACTGTTAGAACATATGGAAGAAGTACCTGAAAAAGAGAAATACAAGTCGGATGCTGTATACTTACCACATCACGCTGTTGTGAAGCAAGACAAGGACACGACGAAGGTTAGAGTAGTATTCGATGCATCATGCAAGGGAAAAAATGGAGTGTCACTGAATGACAATTTAATAATTGGTCCTAAGTTGCAGCCAGACTTGAGACACTTAGTGCTTCGATGGAGAACATATCCCATTTCATTGGTGTCTGACATAGTAAAAATGTACAGGCAAGTTAAGGTAAAAAAAGAAGATGCTGACTTTCAAAGACTATTGTGGAGGGATAATCCAGATGCAGACTTACAACATTACCGACTGCTGAGAGTGACCTTCGGTACGGCCAGTGCGCCCTATTTAGCAGTGAAGGCACTGCAGCAAATAGCTCAAGATGAGGGAGAAACATATCCTATGGCTGCAGGCAGAGTTCTTACGGAATTCTATATGGACGATCTCATGACCGGATGCGAAACTGAAGAGGAAGGAATTCAGATTTATAGGGAAATAAACGAATTACTAAGCAAGGCGGGATTTACTTTACAAAAATGGACAACCAGCAATAACAAATTATTGGACATGATCAAAACGGAAAAGGAAGATGTGGGTACTAGAAGCGGAATTGAAATTAAACAGGATGAGGTAATCAAAATTTTGGGACTTACGTGGAATCGAGAACGTGATGAGTTTCAGTACGCAGTATCACTTCCGGAGTTAAAAACACCTATAACTAAAAGGAATATTATTTCGGACATTTCACGTTTGTTTGATCCCTTGGGCTGGGTCGCGCCGACTGTAGTGGTACCTAAGGATATGATCCAAAAGTTATGGCTTACTGGAGTAACCTGGGACGAAGAAGTTCCAAGCAATCTGCTAAATGAATGGTGTACTTACCGGGAAGAATTAGCGTTGCTGACGATGGTTCGCGTTCCAAGATGGATGGGTTTGCAGAGAAGTAACAAGAAGGTGGAGTTACATGGCTTCAGTGACGCGTCTAAATCGCGATCACTGTAACATTAATTTCGGCCAAAACTAAAATTGCACCTATCAAGCAAGTGTCGATCCCCAGGTTGGAGCTTTGTGGAGCAGTGCTCCTAGCTAGACTGCTTGCTGAAGTGTCTGAGGTCTTAAATATCGACAAGAGTAACATTCATGCCTGGACAGATTCTACAGTCGTTCTAGCATGGCTTAACAGCCATCCGAATAGGTGGAAGACTTTCGTCGCGAATCGAGTCTCTGAAATTCTAACCACGTTGGACTCAAGTCAATGGTCACATGTTCCATCGAAACTCAATCCCGCTGACTACGCGTCCAGAGGGCTACGACCGTCTGAATTACTAAATGCCTCTATGTGGTTTAGTGGACCGGACTATCTGAAACAGGAACCAATAAAATATGACAGACTGAAAGATATTGCAACTAATCTGGAGGCAGCAAAAGATTTTCACATAACAACGGACTGCAACGAGATTTGGACTAGATTTTCCTCCTTAACTAAGTTGATCCGAGTCATTGCTTACTGCAGACGTTTTCTGAATTTAAGAAGGCCAAGAACAGAAAGACAAAGTCCCAGCTATTTAAGTAGTGAAGAGTTACGCGAGGCGCTCAACGTATGCATTAAGCAGTGTCAAGCAGTAAATTTCGAAGTAGAAATTGAGGTTTTGAAAAACAACGGAACGCATATGCCGCGAGGTTCGAACTTAAAGTCATTAAATCCTTATTTAGATCACAAGAATATTATGAGAGTTGGCGGGCGATTAGCAAACACCATGCTCTTGAGCAACAATAGAAAACATCCTATACTGCTACCTCGAAAATCGCCTCTATCTCGACTTATTGTGAATGACGCTCACATTAAAACTTGCCATGGACCACCCCAACTCATGCAAAATTATATAAATTCCAAGTATTGGATTTTAGGATGTAAAGATTTGGTTAACGCTTGCTTTCGAAAGTGTGTGTCATGTGTCAGACATTCAGCAGCAAGCAGATCGAACTCACAATTGATGGGACAGTTGCCAGCTGCTAGGGTAACACCTACGAGACCATTCAAGGCATGCGGTGTAGATTACGCTGGTCCAATCAGTCTCCGTACGTCAGGAGGTCGAGGCCACAAGGCTTTCAAGGGCTATATATGTCTATTTGGTTGTATGAGCACACGTGCGGTACATATAGAGGTAGTCAGCAGTCTCACCACGGAAGGATTCATACAAGCTTTTAAACGCATGGTGGCCAGACGGGGACCTTGTCAAGAGATCTGGAGTGACAATGGTACCAACTTTTTAGGAGCTTCCAGAGAGCTTAAATCTTTGCTCGAATCAGAAAATGCCAATATGTCGAAAGAAATCGCAGAAGCCTTGGCAACAGAAGGCACTACATGGCATTTCATTCCTCCGCACGCCCCCAATTTCGGTGGTTTATGGGAGGCAGGAATAAAGTCCGCAAAGTATCACCTGAAAAGGGTAATTGGTGACTCTACGTTAACATACGAAGAGATGTCTACGGTGTTAGCACAAATCGAGGCGTGCTTAAACTCACGGCCTATCACTCGTATGGATAATGACCCAGATAATATCAATGTTTTGACACCTGGACATTTTTTAGTTGGAGAACCATTGGTAACAGCACCCGATCACGACTATTTAAACACGAACGTTAGTAATTTGCGTAGGTGGCAGTTAACGCAACGCATGATTCAGGACTTTTGGCGCAGATGGTCGCAGGAATATCTTACTCGCATTTTACACCGCTACAAATGGGCACAACAAACGCCTGAACCCAACATCGGAGATGTCGTCTTAATCAAGGAAGACGATCTGCCTCCTAGTCGGTGGTTGCTCGGTAGGATTGTAGATAAACACCCTGGTACGGACAAGATTACTCGTGTAGTTACCTTACGCACAAAAGGGTCTTTGATAAAGCGACCCACCTCTAAGCTTTGTGTTCTCCCAGTTAGTGAATGATTGTAATTTTAATTACCTAGTACATTAGCATTCTGGTGTTTCATTTTATTCATAACGAATGCCTTAATGTTTATTATGTTTGTAATAGATTTAAGTAAAAAAAAAAAAAACGCAGATGCATGCTAATTCTGCTGTACTTCAATATTGTTATTGAACATTATTCTTCCTATAATTGTTTATAGAAATAAAAAAGTCATTGTGTAGGTATTTATGTTCATTAATTAGTCGCAATGTAAGCCCCAAAGGAAGTATTTCAATATTTATTAAGAGCCCCTCATGGTGGGCGGTGTAATATATACTCGGTACCTTAAAGAAGGACGTCAGGACGTTCCTTGGTGGGCGGAATGTACAACTTGTATAGAACGAAAGTTCCCAATACAACGCGTACCAAACAAGGTTTACACAATTTGACGCTAGATGGCGCTACTGTGCAAAATATGTAACGGCTGCATCGCGCTGTTAAGATTTTTCCTGTATACATAAGACTGTTTGATGAAATTTTGTTTTTGATATTAATATACCACTCTGGACTGAATCAGCTGGTTTTATTCCAGTTTATTCACCGTAGTCGAGTAAAAGATATCCTATAACTATCTTTAGATGTCCTTTAAATGGCGTTTGATTGATTGATTAATAGTATTAAAGTGCCATACCGAATAATAAAAGAATTACATTAATTAAAGAATTACAATCAATGCGCCCTCAGCATCGGGTGAAATCGGACAGGTATATAACTATACAACGACGGCCATTTGGACAGCTTGCAGACTGTATTAAAGTTTAAAATGACTATCAAAAGATCCTATTTCTTCGGACCGCTCTTCTTATAGCCCCACCCAAACGAGGAATCGATTCAGCCATAAATCGGTGGGCTCGACACGCCGCGAATACCATTATAACTCGCGCTTATTGCGATAAACCCGCGGGACACGCCGTATGCTGTATACCGCGACAACTATTGTTGATGGCCCGATGTTTATACCATTCTGATAAATTGGATACAAAACAACTGAACAAATAAATAACTCGTACAGTAAATTGCATCAGTTATTTATTTTGACCCCTATATTGCATGTCGTGACGCCTGGAGCTACATCTCTGAAAAAACACTTTTATTTATATAATTATTAGTGTAAACATTGATTTGGAGAATCTTGTACTTCTCCTCTAACATATATCAATTACCTATTTATATGTTAGTTTTTAAGTATAATTTACAGAAAAATTACTTACTGTTGAGTTTATTTCGGCTTTCTTCTCAACAGAGGTCTCCTCTTGTGAAATGCCGGTAGATTCAGATTTAGACATGTAAGTGCCCTTGTGGCCCACTTACAGAATAAAGGTTTTGATTTTGATTTTGATTGCAATAATAAAATTCAATTGGATCCGCCTCCATACAACTCAACATCGGCACTGACGCCGAAGTGTAGGTATAAAAGCATCCGAATATCCGATCCCTGCTTATATAGTTACAAACTCTTATACATAACATACATTTCGTAGGCCTTGTAAAAGTCTTTAGTCTAACGCCCAAAAAAGGATAGGAAGTTTTTTGGGGACGTTATTTGTTTTTGTGTTGTATATACTTTTAATTTTTACTTTATAAACTGGTCGTAGATAATAGTAGTTTTTGATACAAGTGTGGAAAGTGTGTCATTTTGAACGAGACCCGAGGAGTCTTGGCCAGAGCCGCAAGGCGAGGGTCAAGACTCGGGACGAGTTAAAATGACACTTCCACACGTGTACCAAGTACCAAACAACTTTTTTAATACATTTGCGAAAAATTGCAATAATACAGTCAAGTTTAAAACAGTAATTGAAAGGGGTGATTATATTTATTTCTGTCTAATAGAAATTAAGAGTACAATTTTTAGAGTAATTGTGAAGAGTCGCATTAAAGGCCTTTGCTGGTTTGCAAGTTTAAAGTTTTATTCAAGTTGTTAATAATCTCGTATTCTCGTTTCCAGCCATATAAATATCCATAGACGGCAATATAATTTTTCTTTCGATTTTGCGGGTAAAATACTCTCGCTTGCAATTTTTGCCTTGGCTCGTATATCGGGCGGTGTTAAATCTATTTTGATAACATCAGAATCCATCATTCTCTATCAAAAATAACTTTTTGATGTAATTTACACATAATTAAAACAATCTTGAATGAAAAAGAAAGTTTTACTTTTAATTGTAATATTTTTTTTCAAGATAGCGTCGGCTGTCATCATTCAGTCAAATAAAATAAATAGTTTTTATATTTCAGATACAATAGAAACTCGAAGAGGGAAAATGATAGGTCATTTGATACGACACGACGATCTAATACAAAAGATAATGGAGGGGAAAATTGAAGGAAGGAGAGGAAGAGGAAGGCCGAGGATTATATAGCTATTTGGACCAGATCAAGAAAAAGGCAGACGTCGGGTCGTATCGGGAAGTCAAAGAACTGGCGTTAAGTAGAACGGACTGGAGAGAACTGCACCGACAAGAGTAAAACTCTTAAATAATAATAATAATAATATTTCAGAAGAGATATGATAATGTTACACAGTAATCTAATTGATTCTAAACAATATCGTGAATCTTTTTTAGTTCTTTACATTTCATATAATTGTAAATAAATATATTATTTAATAAAGCAGCGCATCGGTCACGCTTAATACTGTATTATCTAATCTGTGTCAAGTATTTTCTTTTTAATTTTTTTAGGTCACACATAATAATCATTTGCTCATTAAATAAAAGTCACTGAAACAAATTATTAAGACCGTTTTTGAGTTTTTTTAATAGATATAACCCTTTGATTGATCCAATATGCAATTTAAATATTTTAAGCATAATTATGAGATACACTTGCAATGCTGCATGACGTGATAGATAAAGTCAGAAAGTGATTGACCTTTGTTTGGATGTATAAGGTATGACGTGTTAGTACAAGAGAAAATTAAAAAAAAAAAAAAGTAAAAAGCACTAGTTCGAAATACTTAACCAACTTTTCGCACGATTTGCAGCTACGAAAAGTACCACTTTTTGAGCAACTGTATTAAAAAAGGTATTGTTTGCAACGTTGAATAAGTGTATAAGTGGGTCAAAAATTCTCGTGGCTCCTCTTACGATGTTCGCTATTACGCTCACGTCGTAACCCATGTTATTCGCATTTTTAGATCCCTCTTATACAAATACTATTAAGAGCAGTCCGTAGCATCGCTCAAGGCAAGGGGAAGTTAAAGGAATTGTGGATGTCGAACGAATGATTAGGTTGCTGTTTTTGTTATAAGTAAGTATACTTATATTTATGTTTAATGTTATGTATATGTATTTATATACTAGATAGATATTATGTAATATGTATTATATTGACTGTTGCCTATCTCTCTCTCTGTTGGTTTTTGCTTTTTCATGTGTATTATTGTATAGTTATACTCTTTTGTATTGTACATGTTGCTTGGTTTGTCTACCATTTACATTTGTGTTTAGCACTTATTTGCTCAAAGGTTAACTGGAAGAGATCCCTTAAAGGGATAAGTTCGCCTTTGTACATGTTTATTCTTTTGTAATGTGTTTTTCTTGTTTTTATGTACAATAAAGTGTTTACATACATACCATTAAAGCATCTAGAACGTAAATCTAGATTTTTAGGATAGGATTTATTTACTGGCGTTCCACATTCACAGACGTTATAAATTATTCCTATTGTCTACCATTATTTAATTTATGATTTCTCATGTAATATTTTTCTTGTTGGTGTGCAATAAAGTATTGTTGTATTGTATTGTATTGTAAATTATAAATACACGCAAGAACAGTAAAGTAAAGTATTCGTTTATTGTATACTGCGTACAAAGGATAGTATATATCGACGGCAAAAAGCTTAAACGCTGTATAAACGCCAAAGAATTCCCTTTCCTTTATATACTTAGTACATTACAAGAGTTCAGTATCGACAGCTGGCCTTATGACTACAGACAACATGATAATAACATCGACAATATAGACATCGACTTTAAGCATTAGGACACAATAATACCAGAATGTAAACGATTATTGTCGGCTGACACCAATTGTTACTCTTTTGTTCTTCAAATAAAAAACAATTCACGAAAAAAAATACATATTCTCGATCGTTCTAAATTTAAATTTGAATCTTGCAGCGCAAAATCTATAAAGAATTGCTAATGGGAGATATGCTTTTGTCAAAGTGTTGCAACAGCATGTGCTAATAATAAATAATGCGTTTTTTATATTTGTTAACACTCTCAACGACAATGGACGCACGATTTTGGCACGACGGATATTACTTAACAATGTATTTTATTGTGGCCGTTGTATTTGTATACCGAATTAGCGACTTAATAAAGAAATGTATACAAACAAGCCCGAATCGGATCTACGTTGATGGTTCTTTCACAGATTTTTCTAGTTAACGGAATATAATATGCACCGATTCGGTATGGTACTAAGAACTAAGAATATTTATTTATTTATTTAAACTTTATTGCACAAAATACATAAGTAAAAGTACAAATGGCGGACTTAATGCCATGAGGCATTCTCTACCAGTCAACCACAAGGTCAAACAGAGACATTATAGGTGCGGGAAGGGTGTACAACAATACGTGTATTACACACGATGCAAATGTCGAAACAAAAAAAAAACACTAGTTACGTTGATAAATACATATTTATGGGAATACATATATATATATATATTATATATATAACTTTTTGCTACACATTATTATTTTTATTACTATTTCTTTGTTATAATTTAAGTTTTTCTTGCAATAAAACTTTAATATCTATATATTATATATATATTATATTTATTTATTTATACTATATATATATGAGTATGAATATATATGAATATGGATTATACATATATATATATATATATATATATATATATATATAGGGTACCTGCTGTTAAATGACTACGACGAGATTTAATGTTGAAGATTCTCCAAAAGGTGCTTGCGCACCAAGCGCTTGAAAGAGAGCTTGTTCTCAGCTTGACGTATACAGAGAGGAAGGGCATTCCAGAGATGGATGGCCTGCACTGTGAACGAATTGCCCATGGCACCAGAGCGATGGGGAGGAACAGAGAGTAGTAGTAGAATATGTGTTTAGTATAGTACAGTCAAGTCATTATGACAAGTATTAATGCTTTTAGCTTTTTATCGCGCTTCGCAGACACATACACATTATGAATAGGCTTAGGGCCACAACATAATTACAAGATACGATGTCGTATCATCGTAGTACGACGCGAAATCGCGGCACTACGCGTCATCATCATCATCATCAGCCTATTCTTGTCCACTGCTGGACATAGGCCTCTCCAACTGCACGCCATTGTAAGCGATTCTCGGCTACTCTCAGCCAGCTTTTGCCAGCCACCCTGCACAGATCATCGCTCCACCTAGTCTGAGGGCGTCCCACACTACGCTTGCCGATCCGCGGTCTCCACTGAAGAACACGTTTACCCCACCGGTTATCAATTCTTCGGCTAATATGGCCAGCCCACTGCCACTTCAAATTGCTAATACGGTGAGCTATATCGAACTTTGGTTCTCTGACGGATCACTTCGTTCCGAATTCGATCCTGCAAAGAAACTCCGAGCATTGCCCTTTCCATAGCTCTCTGAGCGACTTTAAATTTGTGGACTACGCGAGGTCGTGTCGTGGAAATACAGAATCAACTTTACCTTCACGTAACAAATTAAAATACTGTTTTCAATCTCACGATGTTGCATTGTTGCATCGTTGCACGATGTCGCGTCGTACCACGATGCGGTGTCGTATTTTGTACACAGAAAAAACAAGATTTGTTAACAGTAGCCCAAATGCTAGCTGCAGGGTCCATAAATCGGAGGACTGACAAACTGAGGGCTACTAGTAACCAGTATAGTAAATTAGCGTAGTTTTGGCTATTTCTCAAGTAGTTAAACTACTTTTTTACAGTGGAATCGTGTTTTGTCTAGCAGTGCCATTTGGCTGATGATGATCAGCCTGTAGTTGGGCGATTTGGGGAATCTAAGGATCCCTAAAAAAGGCCAATAAACATCATGTGGCAAGCTCGTCAACTCGTTACGTTATGTCCACGATTGACATGGCGGCCATTGCCAACTCTTTTTTGGCTCTTAACGGCGTCCAGACGGTCATCGCTCTCACCTGTTCTCTTCCAACCTTTGTCTGAATAAAACAACTTATCTTATGAGGTCGGACGGTTTAGAGTTAAAAATATGTATACGACTTTGAATGTTATTTAAAAGACATAAGTGCCAAAGTGTATGGTTATTAGAAGTGTAACCTTTGTAGTCTGGACTAGTTTAACGTTTGCAGATGAGTCTTTGTCTTTGTCTAAGTAGACAAAGAATTCATCTAACTAGAGAAAGTTCTTGATACGATACTTTTTGCTGTTCAACAACGGGGGAATGGAACGCAAATTTGAAATCTTGAATTTTTGTTTACTTTTATGCAGGAATAAGTTATTCCTACAGGGGCTATTCCGAATGACCCTATAGCTAGTAGAAAAAAGTTACAGATTATTGTGTAGCTTAAAAAAGTTGAAAATGTTTTTTTTTTTATTATATTTGTTGACGCTGGTACATAATAACCAGGCATCGGATATTCGGATCGATATTTACCTAAACTTTGGCGGCGGCTTTGTTATTCGGTCGTAGGTAAAGGCGACTTTATTTGACGTATAGGTGAGATAGCAATAGGATTTTGTCAACTTTAGGTAAATATCGATCCGAATATCCGGTGCCTGATTATAACCTACTAGCGGTACATATTATCAGGATAGAAAGCTGCCTATGTGTTAATCCAGGTTGTCAGCTACCTTCACACCATAATCTATCAAAATTGGCCCAGCCGTTTTAATGTGAAGAAGTAACAAACATGCACATAATCACACTTACAAACATTCGCCTTTATAATATTAGTGTGATAGGAAACTTTATACCTACGGAACCCTCGGTGCGCGAGTCCGACTGGCTCTTGGCCGCCTTTTTTGTTAGAGATAGCCGGAAAATTACACTGGCACTTATCATCCTTTTGCGCCAGCGCACAAAATCTAGTTAAGAATATTTAATTGTATTTTCAATTTGAAGGGGATTCGAAAAAAACAAGACGATCCGAGACGAGACGAGATAGTAGGATCAGTGTTTTTTAAAGGCAGAGTTATTGAAGCATAAACGTGACTTGGCTATTGTCTGTGGAAAATAAATTGAAACTGTTTTTTGTATTCTGCAAATTTCGTCGTTATAGGGAAAATCATTTTTTCAAACATGCAATGAGATGTCGTCATAACGTGCGTTATAACAGGCTTCAAAGTATCACGTTTCGGGCGGAAGAACTCGAGAGAACTGTAAAGGAATTTCATACAAAAGTTAAGGCCTAGTAAATTTTTTTAAACATGGTGTCTGTGTTCATGTGCAGGCTAAACTAGAGTTTTTTTTTTTGAGTGGTGTATATTTTATTTCATTGCATATGATTGAGAAAAGCCGCGAAAGCCGTGAAAAGGGCTTGCCGGCATCGTATCACTTCCCGGCCTATACCTACTCACCCGGCAAGCCCTTCGTTCCCGGCGTCTCCAGTAATGTCATCCTGTTTTCTTAGTAGTACTTAAATAATAGATACATTTACGATACAATACAACACAAACCATTTAATTAATAAATAGTTGGGGAGTTCTCGATGTATAGATAAGAAATGTTGGGTATTAGATGAAGATATACTCGTACATAATATTGTATGCATATTTATTTACCCGGGTTTAATTATGCATAAGAGCGTTTTGTATATTTGCGCATATTTATTTGTTCGGTTGTTCATAATTTTGATGTCATTGATGTCTCAGTTTTCTCTCTCATTTGTTCAAAGGTTAACGAAAATGAAACAGAAATCCCTTATAGGGATTCTTTTATAAGGCCTTTGCACACTCGTGTCGTCTTAAAGCTTATGTCAACATGGATTGTATGTTTATATGTTTACATATACTCGTACACAGTATAATTACCTATGAGTACAAATTAATCATCTATGGCTCATAATTTGTTAATATACACACATAAAAGATAATAAAATACATAGACCTCTCAATTGAAAATAAATCCCAGTGGCGAGTCAACACCGCACCGTAAAAACAATCACTATTATTTATCAACCAGAAGAGTTATCCGCGCCACCTTCATGACAGCCTCAAAAGCATAAACGTCCACCCACTCACTTTCAACGCCCTACAATCTAAGCATTGCTGCTGCTTAGATTGTAGTGGAGTGTAGTGGATCCTGCTTAGATTGTAGTGGATCGCATTCAATTTTTCTTTCTTAATTTACCTTTGTGTCATTATTTATAAAAATAAAAATGTGGTATTTCCACATAAAAAAATAGAATCGATAGAAAAGAGATTCTATAATAAATATTCCTAGTAAATAAATCTACAGTTGATTACTGAATCATTTCTTGCTACCTACCTACATTAATTCCACCAACAATATAATAGTAAAACGACAGCATTCGAAAAGCCCTTTCGCAGTCTCAAGATCGTCAGTCAATCGTTCCTCAGATTTATTGGATTCGACAATAAATAATAATCCTCGGCGACGGGCTAGTTCCTACAAGGAGACGTAGGGATAGGGCCGGGGCGTAGGGCGTCTGGCTCGGTACGCGCGCACTGGGAAGGGCAGACGGATAAGGGCAGATTCTAAATGTTACCGCAGAGGCGACACTTCGAGAGAGACACGCACAGCTTTTTACGTTTCGCAAACGAGCGAGCGCCGAGCGAAAGCGCGTCGTCAAAACTCTCAATAATATATGGTGTCCGGCCATTTTACTCAAATGTACATACGTACACACATACATTGGGTTTATTTTTCATCAATAGGTATATCCATCCTGACGTATAACCTACTGCTGCAGCACGACGAATATCTAAAGACCATAATAGAGGGAAAGATTGTAGGGGAAAGACTAAGGGCTTACATGGACTGAATTAAGGAGAAGGCGAACGTCGTGTTGTAGGGGGAGAGGGACCCAAAGCGAGCACCTTTAGAAGAACTGAGAAAAAAGTATGAAGAAATATTAATAACACTTAAACTTTGTATGCCATTTAAAGCTGAATTCATTGTAGTTTACTTATAGATACTTCAATATTCTGCAAAGTTTAGAAAAGATAATAAAAATAGCGAATTACGAAATTTTGACTTTTGCTCGCTTTGCCCGAGGCGGAGCCTAAAGCGGGCACAGCTTTTAAGAATAGAAACTACGTCGATGATATCAATAATACTCCAATGTTTTAACATAGACTTTGATCAGTATTAAAAAGTAACAAATTCATAAAAAAATTGTATATATTACTAAACATATAACATACCTACTTTAAACAGACTTAACATTTGACTAAAATCACAGCCTTGACGAAAATTCTTCTTCTTTTCAGAAACATAAACTCTAAATCTAACAAACATTTTTTTATCTTATATCTCTTGACAAGTGTCACAGTAAAATGATCCAATACCAATATAATAAATATAAGTGGGCATATGCTCACTTTGCCCTGCCCGCTTTGCTTTTTCTACCAAATCCACATTGTACTCAAACATAACCTTTAAATATTTCGCGCATATTGATGAAAATTTTACCAAAGCAAAGCTAAATAACCGTCAATCCATGTTACAATTAATGTTATTCAACAACGTCCTTACAAATCCACAAAACACTCGATTCATACCTTGTATTTTTCATATCTGAACGGATCAAATCGTAATTTTTGTCACTACACGCGCATGTCGATGGGCGACCGCGACAGGCAGTACGGGGCGGGGCGGGTATCTACACGCAGTTACACCAAAGAATAGGTATATATACTAACGTAAAAAGAAACGACAGGGACACTTGTGTGCAGTAACAGAACTCGCGGCTATGTGTGCGTGTCGTGGGGCGAGCGGGGGCGAGCGCGGGACACGCGAGGTGGGGAAAGTCGAGCCGCGGCTCGACGACTCAAAGGGTCACACCGCCGCGCGCCGCCGTCTCTGCTCGAATCAATTCACATTGTTCGCTCGCGCCGCGTCGTATGCGCTTTCATACTTTTCGATGTACCTTTACCTTTTGATATGCCTTGTGAATGCTTCCTGTAGTGTATTGGTGTCTATATAACTGTCTCAAGCGCAGACGTCAAGGCCCGGAGGGTGGGGGGCGGCAGTAGCCGTTGGATCACCGCTCGGGGTGCAAGTGTTGATGGTGCGTTTCTGAGCCAGTTCTGGTGAATACTGTACAGAACCCGAGGATATTACATGTGGCGACGAGAAAAATAGAAAGTACTTAAATAAAATGCAAACTTTGAAATCATTCAAACAAAGGAGGGAAGGAATAGTAAACACTGAGATACGTATTTCAAAGCGATTTTAAGCTAAGTGCATTTACGACTTATGACATGAATCTATGTTTAATAATCGATAACAGATTACAATTACGAAACTAAGCGTTGTGTTGTGCTAAGAATGACGTAACGGGTGCGAATCTCTTATAGAGATCAGCCTTTTGCATGAATCGAACAACATTTTAATCTATATTGAAAGAAGTTGTTTACTTAGTCTTCTACTTAAAGTTAAGCGTGCATTTTATACCTTAAATTTGTTTTATGTAACCAAAATAAAGGAAACTGGCCAGTTAATATGAAGTTAAATAGTAATCAACTACCGGCTAAGCATTAATATGTACCTACTTACCTGCAATTAATTAATACGGCAGATTGATAAAGTACCTACACGTTAAGGTTACTCGATGAGGTAAAACGTCGAGTGTTAGATAAACATGAGATGTTACACTTTTATTAGCAATAAACAAGTTAGTCGTTAAAGAATTCGACGTGGTCAAGTGCGTTTCACGGATTACGCATTTCTCCCGACCCGACCCGAGTTACTAAATCATTGAGTAGGTATTGAGCATAACAATCGATCACGCCGTTTACTCCGTATAAGGTGTTTTCATACTGCCACGCTCGGTGCTTTGTATTATAAACAGCAGATTACTGAATCTGGACATTTAATTGTCATGAGTGTGTAATAATAGCTAACAGAATCAACCTGATCATTGAATCAGTTATAGCAGATAAATTTATCTGATTATTGAATTAATTGAAACAACAGATTACCAAATCTGGACATTAAATTGTCATGAATTGATACCCGGTAGTGAAATAACAAAACATGTTCACCAAACTAACTAAAGCAGATAAATTTATCTGGTCATTAAATTGACACAAATAGATACATACCTAAGTGGGAATCAGCAGATTAACCAATCTGGACATTAAATTGTCATGTATGAATTGATACCCGGTAGTGACATAACAAAACCAACTAAAGCAGATAAATTTATCTGGTCATTAAATTGACAAAATAGATACATACATAAGTGGGAATCAGCAGATTAACCAATCTGGACATTTAATTGTCATGTCATACCGAAAATAGAAACGGACAAATGTACCTGATTCGGATGCTACCGGATTATGAAAAAAAAAAGAGAGAGAGAAAACGCTGTTACTGGGTTATACATAGAGCAGATACATTTATCTGGTCATTAAATTGACAAGCACAGACGTCTTTTACTAGAATCTGATTATTAAACGGCTTGATTACAGGTCGCCCAAACTATGTCATCAACGCTCACATTGGAGAAGTTTGATTGTGAGGGGGACCCCACTTCGGTGGGCATCCGGTGGGAACGCTGGAAGAGAGCCCTGAACATATATGTAGATGCGGCCGGAATAACCTCTAACGACAAAAAGAAAGCGAGTCTGCTGCATTTCGGCGGTATTGAACTACAAGAGATATTTTACAACATTCCGGGAGCGGACATCGCGCCAACGCCTGACGTCGATGTTTTTGCTGTGGCGCTTTCTAAATTAGATGCATACTTCGCTCCGAAGAAAAACAAACTATTCGAAAGACATGTATTTCCTCTTATTAAACAAGAACCTAACGAAAGATTTGACAAATTTTTGATACGCCTCAGACAACAGGCTGACAAATGTCAATTCAAGGACAATGACGAAAGTATTATCGACCAAATTACCGAGAAATGCCTTTCATCGGAACTACGGAAGAAAATACTGCAAGTTGGAGATGATATTACAGTAGATAGAGTTATTCTCGAAGCGAATACTCTGGAAGCCATAAATAAACAGTTGGAAGACTTCTCGACACCTGATAAATCAAGTTTCAATGTAAACAAGGTAGACACAAGATTTAACCGAAGATTTGACAAATCAAATCGACAGATACGAGACAAATCTTCTTGTACCAGATGCGGTAATCCAAGACACACAGCAAATGATCTCAAGTGCCCGGCTCGTGACAAAACATGTCTAAAGTGTGATTTAAAAGGTCACTTTAGACAGTTCTGCAGGACCATCCTGCCATTGAAAAGAAAGAATGTGGACACAAATAATACTGATCGTAACATTAAACGACAAAAACCAAACGAAAATACAGTCAACGCA
Organism: Apotomis turbidana; assembly: GCA_905147355.2. Classification (NCBI taxonomy): domain Eukaryota; kingdom Metazoa; phylum Arthropoda; class Insecta; order Lepidoptera; family Tortricidae; genus Apotomis; species Apotomis turbidana. The sequence continues at coordinate 6,067,660 of LR990294.1, read as the reverse complement.
GTACAAGACGTGACAACTAAAAAAACACAGTACATATTCCACATCGATGACGATGTGGAATTCGATTGTACCATTGGAGGAGTAAGCACCAAAGTCTTGATCGATTCCGGTTGTAAGCAGAACCTAATCACAACAGAGACCTGGGAGTTTTTAAAAAGTAAGGACGTTGCAGCACGAAATCAAATAGCAAAACCGGACGTTACATTCATGGCTTATGGAGGCGACACGCCATTAGAAGTCAAGGGTTCCTTTGAGGCTGAAATGAAAATAGGCAACAAATCACAGCAATGTACATTTTATGTAATGGAAAACGGCACGAGGAACCTTCTTGGAAGAGTGTCAGCTACATCTATGGGATTACTGAAGATTGCATTGGATTTAGAAATCAACAACGTAGAATCAGAAATATTTCCGAAGTTCAAAAACGTCAAGATTGAACTGCCTATCGACCACGCGATACCGGCAGTTTCACAACCTCACAGGTACTGAATACAACTGGTTCCATCATCCGATATATGAAGGTGGTGGAACAATCCTTTGAGTAGGCGCGATGGGGGTAACTACACAAAAGATCCCATTGGGTCGAAGTGTATCCGCAAGGACCCCTTCCTAATAAGATAAGATAAGATAAGACTGAATACAAAATCAGCTTGACATATTTGATTACGATATAACATAAGTATATATAAAATTATTAAAAACCTAATAGTTCATTTACTAGTTAATTGTATGTTATTTGGCAATAAAATAAGTGTGATAAATGCTAATCATCGGTTATCTACTTTGCAAAAAAATATATATATATAAAATTGATTAAAGTAATATAATTTGTTTCTTTACCTAGGAGGATTCCCTTGCCCTTGGAGGAAAGAGTTGAAGAGAAAATAAATGAGTTGATCCGAAAAGACATTATAGAAGAAGTACAAGGTTCATCCAGATGGGTGTCACCTATAGTACCCATATTGAAAGACAACGGAGAAGTGCGTCTTTGTGTCGACATGCGCCGGGCTAATGAGGCCATAATCCGAGAAAACCATCCTTTACCGACGATGGACCAATTACTCCCTAAAATCAAGGGCGCAAAATATTACACAAAATTAGACATAAAAGACGCATTTCACCAAATGGAAATTGAATCAGAATCTAGACACATCACGACCTTCATTACCAGCAAGGGATTATACAGATACAAAAGGTTAATGTTTGGCATATTGTTGCTCCGGAAATCTTCCAAAAAACTTTAGAGCGAATGCTGCTAGGATGCGAAGGAGTAGTTAATTACATAGACGACATTCTAGTCTTTGGAAGGGATCTGGAAGAACATGATAGTCGTCTTGAGAAAGTCGTAGCAGTTCTGAAGGAAAATAATGTTGTGCTCAGGGAAGATAAATGCCAATTTAAAATGACAAAGGTCGAGTTCCTGGGGCACGAACTGGCAGAGGAGGGTGTCAAACCACTTCAGAGATATATTGCGACGATACAAAGTTTCAGAGCTCCCGTGACTGTCGGTGAGTTACAGAGTTTCCTAGGTTTGGTGAATTTTGTCAGTAAATGGATACCAAACTATGCGACACTGACAGAGCCCATGAAAAAAATATTACGCAACAAAATGAGTGCTGGGCGTGAAATACAAAATGATTGGGGACCGGAACAACAGCGCTCGTTCGAAGCTCTGAAATCGGCTCTCACCAACGTACCTACCTTAGGGTACTATGATGTGAAGGACCGGACTGTTGTCTGGGCAGACGCTAGCCCAGTTAGTAGGGCTAGGGGCAGTATTGATCCAAGTGAACGAACAGGGACCTAGAGTAATCGCATACGGCCACAGAACCCTAACGGAATGTGAACGCCGATATTGCCAAACAGAAAAAGAGGGTTTGGCTCTCGTCTGATCTGTGGAGCATTTCCACACATTTTTTTTTGGCAAACATTTTGAACTAGTAACAGACCACAAACCCCTAGAGGTTATATTTGGACCTAAATCGAAACCATGCGCCAGGATAGAAAGGTGGGTTCTGAGATTGCAGTCTTATACATACACAGTTGTTTATAAGCCAGGGAAAGAAAATATCGCAGATCCGCTGTCACGCTTTAGTAAATTTGAAGTTTCACCACGTATACAAATACAAACTGACCACGTTCATCAGATTGTAGCATACACGCGACCTATAGCTGTCTCTCTGAAAGAAATCCTGGAATGTTCAGCAAGTGACCCCGAGATCTTACAAGTCAAAGAAGGTTTATATAATAATAATTGGAATGGAAACTTAAGAACGTATAGTCTTTCAATCTGAACTTTGTTTTTATGAGGACATGCTTCTAAGAGGGAATAAAATAGTCATACCCGAACAACTTCGTCAGAGAGTTTTAGACGCAGCCCACGAGGGACACCCAGGAATAGTCGCTATGAAAGGTAGATTGCGGACTAAAGTCTGGTGGCCCGGATGTGACAAGAATGCTGAACAAATGGTAAAGGCATGCAAGGGATGTACCGTAGCATCTGGGCCTAGTGCACCAAATCCTATGAAACGCAGAACCCTGCCCGAAGAGCCCTGGGTAGACGTAGCTATTGACCTTCTAGGCCCGCTACCAAGCAATGAATGGTTACTAGTAATAGTCGACTATTACAGCCGGTACAAAGATATTAAAATATGCCACAAAATTACCAATGGGGAGATAACGTTACACTTAGAGGAGACATTTAGCCGTTTTGGGTATCTACTAGTATAACAGCGGATAACGGAAAGCAGTTCTGTAGTCAGGAGTTTAATGATTATTGCACCGAAAGAAACATTACCCTTTTTAACACTATCCCGTACTGGCCCCAACAAAACGGTGAAGTAGAGCGCCAAAACCGGGACATACTAAAACGTATTAAAATTAGCCAGGTTGAAAAACAAGATTGGAAAGCAAGTTTACTACAATATTTGATAATGTACAACAGTACACCACACTCAACAACAGGGGCTACTCCGTCAGAGCTGTTCTTTAGAAGGAAATTCCGGGATAAAATACCTATGGTCAGCGAAATTAATCGAACTAAAGAAGAAGACATGGAAGTCAGGGATGCTGATCAAGAAAATAAAGCAAGAGGAAAAGAGTATTCTGACAGAAAGAGGAAAGCCAAGCCTAACGCCTTAGAACCCGGTGATAAAGTTTATGACAAAAACATGAATCGAGAATCTAAACTGGATCTACATTATGATGTAACCCCACATACCGTAAAGAGAGCAGTGGGCGGAGATGTGGAAGTAATAAATCAGGACAACGGCAAAATATACAGGAGAAATGTAGTTCACCTTAAAAAGATAGAAGGGAAATGGACTGTTGCAGGAAAAGAAGGGGAAAAGGAAACGGATGAGGTTGATTCCGGATCGGATGAAGCCAGTGATACATATTAGAAATCCAAATTCGAAGAAGTACTTTAATTTCCGTAGTTTCAGTTATTATAAGTAAGATATGATTGTAAGTAGTCAATTTTGATTATCGATTTATAGAAATCAAATCCAATAATAAATTAAACTAGAGACCCGTTGCGGCGTCGAACCGCCGCTAGAATATGGAAATCCGGTAGTGTTACAGAAAATAACTACTTTAGCGATAAGTGAGATAAGAAGTTTTTGGGTTACGAAGAATAAATTAATAGTGTAAAAAAACACATTAAAATTATGTTTTAAAAACGTTAAAACATGCCAGGCTAGAGGCAGGCCTGATAGGCAACTGCCAGCTTCATCGTGACAATTTTTTCAACTCTTTTGTAAAAATAACTTGTGCGTTAATGACATGTGATCTGCTGATCTGTTTCACAAATAAAATCCATATTATTCGATTTATGGAAAAATATAATTCATGACAATAGTCCCATATCTTAAAAAAATAATTGACAAATATTTTCATAGGACCGAACATAAGATTGGTAGAATTTTAATTTGTTGTTCTTTCTTCAGGACATAAATTTATCGATTTGATCAATTTTTATCAATTTCCAGAATAGCACATGAATCGAAACGACAGATTTGGTCACTCACTACGCAGGTTTTTAAAAGGAAATCATGGAGTGCGTAACTGTTTATGTATTCATTTATAATCGTAAATATTTCACAATATTGATAATAAAAAATGTTACAAAAACTAAATTGTATGAAATAGAGAGTAAAAAACGTTTAAACGATACACGAAAAACCACTATCATCAATGCTTGTTTTTTTTTTTTTTATGAAATTCAATAGATCCTGCAAATTTTCTTAATATGGGTGCTGCCATGTCATCATCATCAATCATTTATTCAATAACAATTACACATTGTGTTTGGCATTCTTACGCTAGTTATACTTAATCAAACCCTACTTACTAATCTAAATAAATTACTGACCAACAATACTCCAACATGAAAAAAAGAATGTGTCAGATATATTCTTTTCAATAAATATAGAGCTGCAGGACTAATACCCGAATTCCAAATTCAAACTTTCGTGTCTTTCCTCTCATTGAAATAGTGTCTGACAGAAGAGTGAGGGAGATGCTATCTATACTCTCAAGTCTATAATATAAACCTAATTTTAGGGTTCCTTACCATATTCGGTAAAAACGGAAGCCTTATAAAATCAATTTGTTTTGTTGACAGCAGAATTTGACAAATTTTATTTTGAATGAGAATAAGAATGATCAGCCAGACTTCATTAATTGAAATATGATTTATTCTTGAGCGCGTCGATTTTTTGAAATTTGCATCATATGTAGGTTATTTCGCATGTTAGGGTAACATGTTAATTATTCCACATTGCCAACTCGTCCACAATGTCAGCTCGTCTATATTCCCATCTGGGTCACAATGCCAACTTGTCCATACACCCAACACATCCACATTGCCAACTCGTTCATTCATCCAACTCTTCTGCATTGCCAACTCGTCTATATTACCAATTCGTCTCCATTGGAAACTCGTCCATATTCCCAATTAGTCCACAATGCCACCTCGTCCATATTACCAACTCGTCCACAATTCCAACGCGTCCATATTCCCACCTCGTCCACAATGCCAAGTCGTCCACATTACCAACTCGTCCATACACCAAACTCATCTACATTGCCAACTCGTCTTCATTTCCAACTCATGAACAATGCCAACTCGTCCATATTGCTAACTCGTCCACAAATACAACTCGTCCACATTTCCAACTTGTCCATATGCCCAACTCACCCACAATTCCAAGTCGTCCACATTGCCAACTCATCCACATTTCTAACTCGTCCATATTCCCAACTCGACGATACACCCAACTCGTCTACAATACAAACTCGTCCTTATCATCAGCTCGTCTTTATTGCCAACTCGTCCATATTCCCAACTTGTTCATTTTGACAACTCATCTACATTTCCAACTCGTCCATATTCTCAACTTGTCCACGTTGATAACTCGTCCGTATTACCAAGTAGTTTTCATTGCCCACTCGTCCGTGTTCCCAACTTGTTCATTTTGCCAACTCATCCACATTCCCAACTCGTCCATATTCCCAACTCGTCCACATTGACAACTCGTCCATAATACCAATTTGTCCGTATTACCAACTCGTCTTCATTGCCAACTCGTCCATAATACGAACTCGTCCACATTGCCCCCTTGTCCATGTTCTCAACTTGTAAATTTTACCAACTCATTCACATTGCCAACTCATCCACATTTCCAACTCGTCCATATTCCCAACTCAACGATACACCCAACTCGTTTACAATACCAACTTGTCCTTATTATCAGCTCGTCTTTATTGTCAAATCTTCCATATCACCAACTCGTCCGTATTACCAAGTCGTCTTCATTGCCAACTTGTCCGTATTACCAACTCGTCTTCACTGCCAACTCGTCCATAATGTGAACTCGTCCATAGTGCCCACTTGTCCATTTTCCCAACTTGTAAATTTTACCAACTCATCCACATTTCCAACTCATCCACATTTCCAACTCGTCCATATTCCCAACTCGACGATACACCCAACTCGTCTACAATACCAACTTGTCCTTATTATCAGCTCGTCTTTATTGCCAAATCTTCCATATCATATAACCAACTCGTCCGTATTACCAAGTCCTCTTCATTGCCAAATCGTCCATATTCTCAACTCGTCCACATTACCCACTCGTCCGTGTTCCCAACTTGTTCATTTTGCCAACTCATCCACATTCCCAACTCGTCCACATTCTCAACTCGTCCACATTGCCCACTCGTCCGTGTTCCCAACTTGTTTATTTTGCCAACTCATCCACATTCCCAACTCGTCCATATTCCCAACTCGTCTATATTACCAGCTTGACAATTTTACCAACTCATCCACATTCCCAACTCGTCCATATTCCCAACTCGTCCACATTTCCAACTCGTCCATTTTACCAACTCATCCATATTACCAATGTACCTACGTAGATACATTCCCAACTTAACTACATTGTCAAGTCGTCCATATTCTCAACTTGAGCACATTTCCCATCCCGTCGACATGCAAGCGAAAGGACTAAGTTTCTTCTTGTAAAATACCATTTAATTTACCATAGCTCATGCCATTTTCCTTGGAATAATTTTTTTGATGGACTTATATAATCATATTTATAATAATCTACCATAAATTTACTTATTTGAATGACGTTAAAATTAGTTTTACTAATTTTGTTTCTGCTTTGATTTAGATTTAGTAAAACTCGCCTATAGAAATAATCTATTCTTGAATGACGGTCAGTTTTTCTAGTCTTTCGAGCACCAGTCCAACTCGCTCTTAACCGGCTTTTTTCTCCACATTTTTAACAGGTATGCGAAAAAAGTTTCCATATCAACATTTTAAAAAGAAAAACACCTGGCAATTTAGAGCATTGACATAATAGCCCCCAATAAAAAAGACATTAAAAGTTGTCAGAATATGGTTACTGTCATTCATTGTCAACAAACTGTAAAATTATTTTTGCATATACGTACATGTTTTAAGTGTTGTGGATATTATGTTGCCGACTCAAAAATAATATTTCATCATGCTGAACAACTTACTACAGGTTTGTGAGCAAATCAGGCTTATTATTATTTGGTCATCTTATGTCAAAATAGGAATCATAGGTCACGTGGTTAGCGCACAGTAGTTTTTTCAAATCCATTTTTCAGCACCTTTTCAAGAAAAAATTAAAATTCCAAGAGTTTTATGCACCTCCCCAGCATGAGACGAATCTAATGACATATCATTTATCAAAATCGGACCATAACTGTAGATCTGATGGGATGTACAAAAATCGGCCTCGCGTAATATATATATAGATAAAACAGGGAAGGGATGTAGTGTATTGGTGTCTATATAACTGTCTCAAGCGCAGACGTCAAGGCCCGGAGGGTGGGGGGCGGCAGTAGCCGTTGGATCACCGCTCGGGGTGCAAGTGTTGATGGTGCGTTTCTGAGCCAGTTCTGGTGAATACTGTACAGAACCCGAGGATATTACACTTCCCATTAGATTTTTTGGAAAAACTGTTCGTACGATTTCGAATCTTCGCCGTAATTAAAGAGCATAATAAAATGTTTAAAGTAAGTCGCAAAAACAGAAAATATATAAAAGTAAGCAATTTATAACATAAGTCAAGACTATTATACTAAATAAATAAATAAATAAATATCAGACAACCTCACACAAATCAACCTAGTCCCAAATTAAGCTCAAGAAGGCTTGTGTTATGGGTACAATGCGACGATATACATACTATAGATAAATAAATACTTAAATACATAGAACATCCATGACCCAGGCACAAATATTCGTGTTCATCACACAAATATTTGCCCTTGCCGGGATTCGAACCCGGGTCCGTCGGCTCAGTAGGCAGTTGCTTAACCAGTGTGCCAACCGCGTCGTCAAAATATTTATATATTTTAAACCTTAAATAAATAAACATCTTTCATTAAGTAATAATTATTATTTCATTGTGCCGCGGTAGCTAAACCGCCAACCCTACGCGTAGACGCGGCACTACAAGGTCACTGACGCACGAGTTACACCGATAGGCCCTTGTCGCCCCTGTGGTTACACCGCCATTGCTGTTATATTTTCAAGCTGAGCCGTAGTGCTCGCTTTGAGCCCTATGCTCGCTTTGGGCCCTGCTCCCCTACCTGGCTGTGAAGGAGAAGGCTCAAGAACGAGATGCACGGAAATTGCTCCACCGACAAGAGCGTAGCTCTTAAATTTATGATGATGATGATGAGTAAATATAGTGTCTCATGTCTAACGTCTTTGACTAATGTGTGTTGTTAGTGATGTCTTGCAGCACTAAAACGTGGTCATCCAGAGATCAATAGAGAGGGCTATGCTTAGATTTGCTCTGTAAGATCGAATCGGGAATAAAGAGATCCATAGACGAACGAGATTAAATGTCATAGGTTGAGGAAAGTTGCAAAACTTTAGGGGCAATGGGTGTGCTTTTAGAACCAACTGCCGCAACTGGGACCGACGAGTTGTTGAATTGACACCCATTCACAGAATGAAATATCTTCCCCTATACAAATGAAAATGTAAATATCATCATTCTCTTGTCCTTATCCCATCTATTTGGGGTCGGCGCAGCATACTTTTCCCTCCCATTCCTTGCTATCATTCGTCATATCGTCATTTAATTCCTTCGACCTCCATATCCCCGTTTCGTACCCATCGTGAACACTTACTCAATATGTGGTTTATTTTTGATAAATTATAAACCTTATTTTATTTTATACGTTAAGTTGGCACCCGGTAAGTATGGATTCGGACACAAATGAGGTCCAAACTTAACGTAACTGGGTACAAAATGGTGGTTTCGTTCTTGTCTGTTTCCTTCTTAAAAACTTAACCAACCTTTATGAAATTTGAGTAATGAATGGGAAGGAAATGTTTTGTGTTGATCCGTGTCTTTTTGGCCAAAACTCCGCCGCAAACGGTCGCCTAGTATTCTATAGTTGCCGGCAAACTTTTAGAACAAAAATGGCGGATCTGCGCATGTACATTTGTACGTAAATCGGCTACTGCGCGCAGTCAAGGTTATGCTCTAAAAGTTTGCTGGCAGCTGTAAAATCATTTGCGCAAATTTCGAAACGGTCATTCAGTTCCTAAAATTTCGTAAATATTTGTTAAGTTTCGGAGGACGAAACAGACGAGAACAAAACCTCGATTTGTATGAAAAAGTGATCAGTTACGTTTATGTTCCTCTTAAATTGCGGTAAGTATTTATGTTTATTTTGTAAAGTAAATAGGCATGGTGCACTAATTATAAAGCATATCATTTTTATTGTGTAGTTTTGTAGGTGTGGTGAGTAGTATTGACTGAGCTTTGAGTTTTGTCAACCATCTACATGTCGTGGCAAAGAGATGTTAACACCAGCATGGCCCATAAACTGGCCGTGAATTATTGTGCCCACGAGGAACCTACTAAAACGTGATGGGAGCGGACACTAGGCTGAGCTACATTGTACTACTGTTATTGTAGCTTATGGTTAAACTAATTATTTAATTAAAACGGGTTGCTGGGCAAGGTCTATGCGTATTGTTACATATGGAGTAGAACATTTCAATTACTGCACAGTATGGAAACATTATGTTTTCTAAAGATATAAGAAAATAGTGCACTTTTACGTCAAGTAGTAATGACATTGATAGTTCTTAATTGGACTTACTAATTCCATAGAGGCCAAAGTAATGTTCTATACAATTGGGACGTGACAAAAAATCACAACGAGGTTTTAAAAAAATATATCTAAAAAACCATACGACGTAAAAGTAAAATTCTAAATCCAAATAAACTATACTCGTATTATCGGAAAAAAATTATATTTTGGGAAAGCTTAATGATCCCAATTATTTCAAAGTTAATCAGCGTTATAGTACGGTAGTACAGATTAAGAAGAAGGTTCTCTCTTTTGGTCTTCGCAAAAGCCATCTGAGAACTAACTATATTTCATTGGTTGTCTGTGTAAATCGCGTACCGATTCGAAACATTTCGAGGAGTATTCGACTTAAACGACGTCAGTAAAGTCGTTTCGCGTTTTTAAAAGAGCTTTCGAAATTACTTTTTGGCAACTGACTGCAGTGAATCCCTATTAGTAGAGCTATACCCCTCGCGGCGAACGATGAGTCCTTTGACACCTGTCATCTCAGTATATTTTATAATCTAATAATCCGAAAATTGTACTAAGATAACAGGAGTCAAAAAGCAGTTTGTCGAACCGCAAATCGGGGACCCAACGCGGCGCAACAAACCCATCGTTTTCAATCTTCAAGGTTACAACTTTACAATGAGGCCCGCTTTAATGCCGACTCATACTTGTCTACTGCAAGTGCTGCAAATAAAATATTTGGAAACGTTGACAGTTCGCTGAAACTTGGAAAATTGTTGCCAATTAGATTTAGCCCACGCATCTACGGCTGCGTTGCTTCCATGTTAATTAATATGATGTTATTAAAACTATCGTGAGACATCTTTACTAATTATAAAAACGGTATAAACTCACGTAAAAATTGTCAGGAACGGCCCGACATGCGGGCCGTTCCAGACAATTTTTACGTGAGTTTATACCGTTTTTAATTAATATGCTTGCCTGGACTCATCGTTCGCCACGAGGGGTACCTAAAGTAATCAGTAATCAGTCATTTACTATACAGTTGGTATTAAATCTATTTACAGAACTAAATGTTTTGTCACAGAGATATGCAAATCATATGTGCAGCACATGTATAAATTAGTTATACTTATTAGACCTTTAGACGCTAATAACTAAACAATGCAATCTTAAATTCGGCAATGCTTTCTTATTTTAAAATTGGTATCGGCCATTTATTTGAACCAACCACTAAAAGGCCAACCACTACCAATAAAAGGGGGGGTAGCCACTACACTCGATTGAGTTAAGTTTGCACCGGAATCTTGGCACAGCTAGTAAATAAATAATAAAACTCACCATGAAGCTAATCTGTACACGGCATCTTCAATATCCTATCTTATTTCGTCTGAATCAGTTTTTATCTGTCTAATAAATAATAAAACTCACCATGGAGCTAATCTGTACACGGCATCTTCAATTTCCTGTCTTATTTCGGCTGAAACTAATTCTTATTTGTCTAATAAATAAAATAATAAAACTCACCATGGAGCTAATCTGTACACGGCATCTTCAATATCCGGTCTTATTTCGTCTGAATCAGTTTTTTATTTGTCTCATAAATAATAAAACTCACCATGGAGCTAATCTGTACACGGCATCTTCAATATCCTGTCTTATTTCGGCTGATACTAATTTTTATTTGTCTAATAAATAATAAAACTCACCATGGAGCTAATCTGTACACGGCATTTTCAATATCCTGTCTTATTTCGGCTGAAGCTAATTCTTATTTGTCTAATAAATAAAATAATAAAACTCACCATGGAGCTAATCTGTACACGGCATCTTCAATATCCGGTCTTATTTCGGCTGAAACAAATTTTTATTTGTCTAATAAATAATGAAACTCCCCATGGAGCTAATCTGTACACGGCATCTTCAATATCCTGTCTTATTTCGTCTGAAACAGCGTAGAGCACCACATTCGTAGAACACCACATTCTCGTCCCAGATCACCTCTATTTGAGTGATGACCTCAAATATTTATGCTCTGGTCATGGTTGTTCTATGTATTTTAGTATATATTTATCTATATAAGTATGTATATGGTCGTCTAGTACCCATAACACAAGCCTGCTTGAGCTTAATTTGGGACTAAATCGATTTGTGTGAGGTTGTCTGATATTTATTTATTTAAGACACGCTGTATATCGCGCGACAAAGAGTCGCGTGTCAAAGTTATGCTAGACGTGTTGGTGTTCATAAGTCATAACTGTAACTGCCTACTCGTCCACTCGGAAGCGGTAGTCTGTGGCGCGAAGGTCGCGTAGGGCAGACGGGACGCGAAGGGCGCCGTCTGTCGGCAGCTAAACTTCCACCTGTACTGGCGGGGCTCGCAGACCCTACAAACCGTTTTCACGATTATCACATACAAATTGATTAGAGATTCGTTAATACAGTTCCTACTTGAGTTTCGTAACAAATGTATGAACTGAAATAGTTTTGTAGCTAATGGAAGGCTCAAATAATGAATATATGCGATATACGTTTAATCCGCTTAAATTGTTTTAAGTTAAGTTCAATAGTTAAATAAGAAGAGTTTGGCTTCTTACAATGAAATGTCCATTCGTCGGGGATAGTGCAATACCGCGGAAGTAACAAGTGTAGATACGAATCAGTATTCAAACAAATGCAAAGTATTTTATTGAAATGAGAACTTTATTGCATTCCCCGACGAATGTCAGTTCTAGTTATTATTTGTTTAGTTAATGCAACCTGCTTTTTGTAACAAAATCAAAATGGTAGCAGATTAGATATCGGATTATAAGTGAGTTGAGAACTCTTTTAAAAAAAATGAAAAATATCACCGTTATACAGACAATTAATTTTATGTTCGTAACTCCTACTAGAAGTCATACTCAATCCAAATCCTAGTAGTTTGTAACAAGACCCAAAATAACGTTGGATGAACTTTTCCCATCGCACCATTTGTCTAAAGGTGTTACCAGACTAGAACAATGGATAGTCGTCACAATAGTAATACGAATCCCTTTTAAGTTAGCCGCCGACGTTTTGGGGTGTTGTGTTTCAGTGTTAACGTGTGAACTGTGGAATGGAATACGAGTACATTCGTTTAGGCTGCGCCCAGTCATGTGAGGCGAGGTGTGGCTATAGCGGTTGGTTGACAATATTAATTCGTTTATTTCCCTAGAATAAACACACTTAGAAACCTAGTCAGCGCTTGAAAATTAAGTTAGCCTTAGTAACGGCCTGTCACGGGCTCAGTTTCGTCTGTGTACGCATCTGTCGCAACGTCACTAATCACAAGAAAAACGTCTCTATGATTGGTTCGTAGACCCGCACACATAAAACCAAAATCGGCTTCATCCTTCGCAAATCTGCTGTATGCTATCGTTCTAAACTCGAATTTCTAATTCAAGACCATTGAGGTATTATTTATATAGAGCCACAGACCCGAACAAAATCGTCGAAAAAAGTGGCACTGCTCTCATGTTCACGTAGATGCCAATAACGCTTATTTATAATTTACAACAACATAATTACTTCGTACGAAATAACTCTTTACTCAAATGTTTAAGTGTAAATTGGCTTACGTACTTATTACCACAAATATTTTTCGTGTAAATTAACTTTTTTAGCGTACTCATGTCTCTTGTCAAACTTGGAACATGGCACGAATGGAGCAGATTTTAATAGTTTTACATACTAAAAATATTGTCATTATTATTTTATTTAGGTATTAAAATATATTTGTTGTTTGAACTAAATAAACTCGTAAATTGTTAATAACAAATTAAGTTACGTTTTTATTTAACAACTGCATAAAAGGTTCTCGACACTGCATAGAAGGGATCAGTAATAATGACATTATGATTCCTCAACTCATCTTGTTCTAGTAGGTATGTGAAATGAGAGTAAGGCAAGTGCAAAATATTAACATTTTTAACTCTTTAAAGTTTGATGGCGTGGCGTGAAAGTCGGTGGCGTAGTATGCACGGCAGCACACATTGTCTTTAGGTGTTCTTGGCGTTCAAAGGTTTAAACTGACAGTGTCTAGACTCTGAGACAAAATAAAACAATAACAACAGAGCAATCTTTTTATTAATGTAACCTGTAGGATCTGCCTGTAAAAGGCATATGTTCATAACACTGGCTCACTCGCCGCCGCACACATAGCAATGTCATGCGTCCACTCTCGCCCTCGGCTCGCATGTAGCTAAACGCAGCATCCCATATGACGTGCGCCCGAGACAGTGTATATCTATTTATGTATAGATACCTACTACCACAAACACTACATAACCATTTTACGCTTCTTTTGTATACATTTTATTTTTTTTACGTTTTTATTGAGATATTAAAGCTGTGTTGTTTGAAAGACTTTTATGCTTCTTTTGATTAAACATAAAAAAAACATATATGATTATTGATTATGCCGAACAACACACGAGAGACGAATTATTTGGCTGAAATTATTCTTGACGTCTGTCTCTTACTAAACGTGACCTCAATTTTTCACGCTGTTAAGGATCGCGTGGGAATCTTTAATAAAAAAAATAGGATAATTATTTATTGCACTTCTTTATAATTAATAAAATATAAAACTATAGCGACTCCCTTAGGTTTTTGTTCTGTGATGAGGTGTATTTTGTAGGGACAAAGTTTATAATTCTAATCTAAAATATGCTATGATTTTACATAGGATTCGTTAATTAATCAATAGAATCTGAGTAAGAAAGAATATTCCGACCTTTTTCTTTATTTTATAGCTGTTATTTCTGCAATTTTTCACTGAAAATTAAGTCATTTTTGAAACCCGTCACGTGTCATGGTCTAAACGAGACTGATCGCCCAACTAATGCGATTTGTGATTTTGCATTACTTGGGAGGGTGCCATTTTTTCCGTCTGATTGTGTGTCCATGTAATTAATTATTACGTCAATGTTCAAGACCAAAAAAACTACGACAGATACGTCACTGTCAAAATTGACAAAATTTTAGAGACATCTGAGTTTGTTTCTTAGCTTGTAAATTATTGCACCAAATGTTTTGAATGGCTCAAGTGTTTACAAGTAGGTACAATACCAGATTTTGTACCAAACATCTCCGATGTTCAAGTTTTTATTATCTCCTCTCGTATTTATTGTAATAGTTATATATCTTATTAATTATTTTACTAACACCTAGAGTTAAAGTTACCAATTAATAAATTATCTTGTGTTTAAAAAGAAAAAGGATTTTACTATTGTAAAAATATTTTATTGTAACAACCTTGTGGTAGTTTTTTTGGTCTTGAATTAGAAATCGTAGTATAGGCGTATTTATTCTACGCTTTTATTTAAAAATAAAACATTTTGATCATATTTTGTGTCCTTTGTGCTCTCGACGTTTTCGATACTTTGAAACTGTTCTGCTACGTTATCTCTACGTGAGCGTTAGTCACAAAAACCAAAGAAAAAATTACTCCACTGTTTACAACTTTTCGTATTTGTATTATTATTTTTTCTGCTTTTACACTGCCTCACAACCATACCTCGGGGCTGTCGGTGCACGAATGATAAGCTAACAGTAGGCGTAAAATCATTGGCGTACCGAAACCCCCGGGGCAAGTTTTCCACTATATCAAGGTGAGATCGCTCTTTATCGATAAGACCGCCTGTTGTTTACCTCTAATTTTAATTTCTTGCATCGTATCTTTTCTGCTTGTTTTGTCAGGTGTGTAATTAAGAGTATTTTTCGTGACATCCGGGCAAGACGAGTAGGTAGGTACGTCTCCTATACTCCTATCATACAATCCCCACGGTATCTCGTAATCCTCACATCCAAGTATGACAGTAATTTGCACGAATGGGCAGCAGGTGCTGGTACAAACCTGGCGTGGGTGCACTGGGTAATTCTACAGGCAAGGGCCAGTGCTAAGTTTTCGCTTACCCATTTTATTAGATATAATAATTATTTTGTATTGTTCCTTATTCAAGTCTTTGTATAGTATTTAAATAATAAATAAATAATGGTTATCTGCTTCACTGACATAACTAGTGCGAGACAATATTCTGCCTACCCTGTGACATTCTCTACGTCCGTATTCAAGCCTCACACACACACACATATATAAATATAACCTAAATTCGTTTAAAATGTACTGAGACGACAGATGTCACTTGTACAGTGAAATAGACTATCTCTCTCTTTCTCTCTCTTCGTTCCCTCACTGCTGAGGATCCTGACTCCTTCTGATTCCGTCAACTAGTTGTCTCCATCGGTTACGTTCCGTTACTTGGTGGAGTGCAGCACTGACAGATATGTCCAGCTCTTCAGATATCTGGTCTGACCAACTTTTGGGACTTCTGACTATAGTTATTATTAACTGTAGTTTATTTCAGATAGCTTTGCGCATGACATCTCATCATAATAATAATGAGAAGGTAATGTAGGTACGTAAGTAAAACAAATAAAAGAGAAAGTCACAGACAACCCCCACTAGACGGAGCATGTAAGGCGACCCGCGCGCGCCAACTATATGGTACGGCAGAACATTAAAGTATCAACACGGCGGCGGCCACCGTTTAGTTGCGTCCTTGTTTATGATCCATGCGTACGTCAACGAAAAAAGAAATTAAATAAATAACATGGTAAATTGTAGTGTTAAGTGGTGTAGAGAGACCTCATAAACATGGACGCAACTAAACGGCGGCCGCCGTGTTGATACTTTAATGTTCTGCCGTACCATATCGTTGGTGCGCGCGGGTCGCCTTACATGCTCCGTCTAGTGGGGGTTGTCTGTGGAGAAAGTAAACGTCATGTCGTATAGGGAAATCAAGTACTTGGTTATGGATAGGGATATATGGAGACAGCTACATACTACATAGCTACACCGACAAAGGTTTGACTCTTAAATTTATGATGAGGTAAATACGTGTGGTATTCCGTATTTGAACATTAATATAAATTACGAAGAGATACGGTTTGTTAAAACAAGATTCTTTTTAAATTTTGGTTAGACAGATGTGTTTTTATAGTCCAGACGACAGATATTTGCATTCTTCGATACAGTTTTTAGCTAAAATTACCCACCCGCAAAGACAGGGCGTGGGCATACAAACAATAACACTTAGTTTGAATGGCCGGCACAATGCGAACACTTTTATTGTTTCAAAAACGACATAATCCAATCCTGATAATAACGACTTAAACCCTTTTTGAAACTCAACTCAAATGCACTTTTAGGCGCTTAGGGCACTGATCCGAAATAATGTTTAAAAAACACTCTCCATGATTTTGCTAAATGCTTGTGTAGTTAAACAATTAAATATTTGGATAACCTACGTTTTAGGGACAATGAGTGTCGTGAAACTCTACGTGGGCTGGAAACCATATTGTGCGAAAAAAATGAGTTGTGATGCTTACTTTAACAGACACCCGTAAATAAATGATGTTTTTTAAATGAATAGGAATGTGTTAGGATTGCTCAAATTAGTCAACCTCATAATATCCGCATTTGACTCAGTTGGTAAAAGATATCGACTGAAATCTGTAAAGTTGGCTTTATTCTGTAAATTTATGAAACATGTAATGTGATTTTTATTAACGTGGGTACACACCACAATGTTTATATTTAACCATTGATACAAAAATCAAAGCTCAAAGAAAAATTGAAGAGTTACCTGGTGGAAAAGACCTGACCATTTATGAATGAATTCATACATAAATGGGCCATGCACTTCTGCAGCTCATTGTATAATTATACCTCTGGATTACCGGACCTGGACAATGTCAATAGCTTTATTGTGATTGATCTTTGTTTCGCATTTATAACACCAGTGAATAAATCATCTTTAAAATACTGATTTTCTACATGGTTAAAAAGTCAGTTTATGGATTTTAAAATTATGTATCTCGTATCGTACTGCTTGTCTTTTACCTTCATTGTTACGACATAACAACATTTAACACCAAAAAACCGGCAATAAATCTCAACAAAAAAGGCGAAATATACTAATATGCGTATAAATCCAAAACAGGGGTTTAAAAGCTGAACCTTAAGCCCGACAGTTCAACTGGGAGCAGAAGGCTCTAACTGTCACACAACTTTAAGTGACGATGCCAAAAATCCGCGAAACCTTGCCTCGTGTCACTATTCCGTTAGTATAGAACGATAGCCGGAGGTATTCAAGTTGAAAAACTAAGGGAGGAGAAAATCTAAAGCTCCGAAAGCTCCTCATCCGTTCAGAAATGCTGATTGCATTAGACATTTTTCTCTGTAATCAAATATTTATTTATTTATTATTTAATTGAAACCAACAACAGTTTGATTTTTTCATTAATATTTTTTGTTTCAAATACTAACGAAATTCACGCAGAAAACTGGTTATTTCAACTTATTTTCGACTGCACGCAATGAAAGCATGAAATAGCTATGTTACTACCTAGAACTCAGGGAAAACTAATATTAAAAAATAAAAATAAAAATAAAAAAAAAATAAGGCCCGACATGTTTCGACTGCTGCTGCGCGTTTCGCGACCCACAGATAGTTTTAATAGTACATATTATCAATATATTTGTCATAATATGAAAAAATAAATTTTAAAAGGAATAAGGCCTCTTAAAGAGCGATGGGAGTTTTGGAATCCTGGATAAGTGCCCCTCTGGTCCATGGTGGGGTGAGATGGCATTCCAGTCACGCTGCCGGCTTTAATAATCGCCGCGAGTGTGATATTGCACAGCCACCCAAATAAGGGATGATATATTGTTTTTTTTTTAAACAATGAAGACAGGTGGACGAAGGGTTTTAACTATAGGAATGGCGATAAATAAATGGTAAACATCAATAACGTTGAATTATTCTCGAGGGTGTATTTTTGAACGATTATTTTGAACTAGCTACTTTACAATTAATTTATGACGATATGATGTCCTATCTTTAAGTATTTGAAAGGCAAAACTGGCGAAGTAGATTTTTAAATAGTTTTTTTTTTAATCTATGGATACAAAATTACCCAGTTCATCTGGCCATCTAAAACAGGGGCAAAACTCGCTGGGTCCCGATTTTATTTTATATTTTTTACGTACTCCATACAGCCATAACCATAAGGTAATTTTACAAATTCAACTGGCTGTACTATAGAATTTTGAAAATGTGACATAACCCCCCAACTAACAAAATGGTTATAAAATCTCAACATTATATGACTATTTCATCGTAGATACGTCGTAAATAAGCAAGTTTTAAAACGTGACGTTATGTAACTGTCATTTATACAGCATTTTAGTTTAAAAGCAATTTGTTCATAAAACACAGTTGTACACACGTTTGTATGACATAGTACTACAGCAATTTTAATCTTTGTCGTACAAAAGTTTTAGCCATGACATTTCCCCGGTTTTACAACATTAATATGACATTTTACAGCAGATTGTTCATATAAAAGCTTTTAGAGTGACTACTGTACGACTAATCATAATTTTAACTTTTTACAACTTTAATACTGTTAAAATGACATATGACAGTCATATACACAGCCGTCTTATGATAAAAAGATAGATCTTACGACTTAAATGTTTCATAACATCTTCAACTCGGACAGTGAACGAACGGAAAACAGCCAAGAGAAATAAACATGCCAGAGAGGGAAGGTTCCGTAGGTATTTTTTTATAGAAAATCGGTGTGACAGCAATTCGAAATCACCTTTCTTAAGAAAAGTGTCCACATCCAAAAAGGCCATATTTGTATCGTACGATCTACAAAAAAATACGAATTACGTGTTTGAAAATTAAAAGCACAATTTTTTTCAGCAACTAAAATTAATAATAATGAATAATAAATTATGTCACCACAGAGGTAATTAATATGGCAGCGTCAAAGTCAAAATGTCTTATTACTATTATTCAAGTACATAATATCACAAGTACATGACTGCGTCCCACAAGGTTTAGGCCCCAGCAGTAGGGAACCCTAACTAGGTAGTGATGGCGTCGGCAAAGTGTTATTCTAAGTCATAAGGCAGCGTTTTTAAGTACAATAAGTTTTAACAAGTCATATTTACACAGAGACTAAAACCCAAATTATTTTAATTTATTAAAATATAATGAAATCAACAATATTTAAAGGGGGCTTTTAAAATATACTCAATAACCTTGCAAATTGATCGATAAAGTAATGTTCGCATTTCATTCACACTCTGATGTCGAGTCTGTTACTTAAAACGTAAAGTAAATATATTAAAGTGTAATACTTACTGTTTTCAGATATTATTTGCACGATAATAATATCACTCACAAACGTTGCATGTTGTTATAATTAAAACCGCTTCGCTGTTGCATTTAACAGACTTATTTGTCATACAAACGTCTGCGTTATGATAACTCTACAACCAATTGCTCTTAGGAAGCGAGAACTTACGATACTTTTCTGACGAAATAGTTCTTTAATATCTATTTTATGACAGCCGTGTGACTAAATGTGTTTGCTTATGACCATTGTGTGATCACTGTACGACTATTTTGTCTTAAAAACTGCGCCAAAATCGCATTTTATAAACGTTTATATACCTTAAATTGCATACCATTAAGTTTTATCAAAAACGTTTGTAGAACACTTGTACAACATATTTTTGCTAGTTGGGCCGTTCTTCCACTTGGCCCTCAATTTACTATGATTTGAACGTATTGTGCAAATATTATTAACATGAGTCCACCAAAACTTCCAGTAATTACAACTCATACTGATGACGACATCTGGCGTCGCCCCTCGATAACTTATAATAGCTCTATTCCTGTCTAAAATAAAAAAAAAAACAACAAATACATACGAAACTTCTACGCACTTACTCCTTTATTCTTTTAAACTATAGTAATTACGCGAACCGTGTGTCTTTGTCACTTTAAATATTGAACACATGCTAATTTGCACCCAGATATGATTACGTTAGTTTCCTGTTAGGTTACTCATCGCGATCCTAAAATATTTAATTCCTAACGCCTGACACGAAAAACATATGGCCTTAGTGAGAATTGTAACTTAAAGTTGTTTAAATTACATTCTTATGATTTGTATCCGGTGAATAAGAATATACTTCATGTAAACGAAGACGTTGGCAGGCAAGTTACCTATAAATATCTACATAAATGTAAGTAAATAGTTTTTTTTTAGTATATAGTTATATTATACTTATACTTTCAGTTACTTTTAGTTCTACAGATTCTGCCCCTCTTTGCTATCGTAATTACGACATACTTGGGGCGCGGAGACATTCCCGTTAGTGGATTCGTACTTCCACACAAAGTTCGACTCATTGATATTGAGGGCTAACCAGGACCTGATACAGTTCAAGTAATGTAAAAAAATTAAAGACTCATAATAGTCAGGGGCATTTATTTTTCAATAAAACAGCGATTACTTTGTCCCCGATTCAAAATGTGAAGGATTAATACACTACTACTACTATAGACAAAACTGACTTAAGGGTGCGTAATAGTTTTTACGTCACCCTAGGCCGTAAGTGGGATTTTCTGCCCGCTACGCGGGGCTACCCTCACCTTCGATTCGGGCCACAAACACCTGCGATCTGACACATTCACGAATTTACCGCCCTAGGTATGTAATGTACTAATTCTATGGTATTAATTATTACATAACAGGCGAGTGCTCGCGGTGAGGGAGCGCCCTAAAGATCAAGCAGCGATATCTCCGATCAAGAAAGTCGAAGGGTTTGGTTCATTCACTTTTCATCTCGGAAAAATACCTTCCAACTTTTAAGTTGTACCCGAGCTACGCCAGGAACAAAAGCTTTTAATTTAAATATCTGTGAACGTGCAACAGGCCCGTAGTAACAATACCTGTATTATGAAGCGGAAAGAACCATTTACTTTTACCGTCTAATTACCTAAACCTATTTTACAACCCAGTATGAAGGCTTCATTTAATACAGGATTATAAAAAAGTTATCAAATGAAAGGGTTAAAACTGGGCAAAAAATCAACTACCAGTATGTTATGCTTTGCACTTATCGGCACGAAATGACAAATTAACACGACAAATATGTCATTATCAGTGTTTTAATTCGACGTGACATTGCAATATATATCCAATTTAGCAAAATCTTTGCGTTTTCGCACCGTGGCCATATGTCAGATATTAATCGACTGTTGCTACTCAAGTTGGAGACACGTAGAAATAAAAAAACCGGACAAGTGCGAATCGGACTCGCCCACCGCGGGTGCCGTACAAATTTATAATATAACGCTGATTAACCTCGATGATTATATTTTTAGGTTTACCGAAAATAACGCATAAATTTTGATTTTTGATTCATTCCCTTGAGAGTGGCGAAATATAAGTTTTGTGGCATAAGTTTTGACGATGTGGTTGGCGCAGTCTGTAGTGCATTCTGAGCCGGCGGTCCCGGGTTCGAATACCGGCCAGAGCAAATATTTATGTGATGAACTGAGAAATAATATGCTCTAAAGGGTTGTATTACATATAGAGCAAGCTCTCGGACACAACATAAGTAATGTCGAATCTGGCGCTAGGACTGAAAAAAATACAGGGCACAGTTGCATGGTATTTTTACATTTCGTGCCAATAGTTGAGTTTATGGCACTATCCGGGTCTACACCAACCATATACCCTCGAGAACTGTTAGGTTTATGTACCTAAAGTGTTGACAGCTCCGAACATAACCGAATGGCATTAACTAAAACAATCGAATTTAGAGAAAATACAAAATTAAAACGGAAATGTTTAATTTGAATAGGATTTTTTATAGTATGGCCAGTGGCCAATGGTTAAGTTCGGACATGACCGAAGGAACCTTATTGCGAAGCTTGCCCTTTTGAAGAAAAGACGTGGAAGACATCTCTCTAACATTCAAGTCAGATCAAATTCATTTATTTCGGCGTATGTACCATTGGTATAAAAAGTTGACAGATGTATCGGAAAACCCGTTTAAAAATATAATAGCACTAAAATGTGTCTAAAAATAGCTTTTTCTCTAAAAAGTCTACGTGTTAAGTTCCAAATTCGTCCAGCTGTTTTTGTTTCGAGAAGAAACAAATATACACTCACACAAACTTTTGCTTTTACAGTATTAGTAATATAAACATAAGGCAGTTGTAATGAATTGATAGCTTTCTAATTAAATAAAAATCAGTTTTCAGGGTTCAGTATTCGCCATTTGTAATTTGTATAATTATAGTTTTTGTTTTGAATGCGCGCTAAGTAAACAGTTCTGACACAAGTATTTACATAGACAAGAATAAAGGTTCTATCTATACAAATGTAATTGTATAGTATTTAAAGCATGCTTCACAACATACATTAATTTTTGAACTTAAATCAAATAATGAAACAAGCTGAACTCGCGACATAAGGTTTAACGGTTTTAAAGTTTCACATGGATTTGCGAACCCGACCGGTTGGTTTGGACCCGACTAATCGTTATTGTTTCTAAAAATACCCGCGATCAAATATAAAAGCCGCTGCCGGGACGGTATGCGGGGAATGTTACAGTACGGGGTGCACTTGGAGCAAGAAGCAAGAACGGGATAAGTTATTAACTTATAAATAAGTTATTTAAAATAATTTATGAATAAACCGAATCCTCACTGCCAATGGTGTAGGTAAAGCTTGTTGAAGTTATTGTACACTAGCTGTGCCGCGCGGTGTTACCCGCTCATCCCACGGGAACACTACATTTTTCAGGATAAAAAAGTAGCGTATGTATTAATCCAGGGTGTCAGCTACCTGCATTGGGCAGTGAGTTGTTGTATCTCCTCTGGGGGCACAAAGTGTTGCCCTAAGTGGATACTTCTTTTGTGCATAAGTGGTCCACAGGAGCAGAGGATATGCATAGCTGTCTCCTCTGACTCTTGGCAGAACCTGCACGTTGCGTCCTGTTCCATTCCCATTAGGAACAGGTGTTTTTTCAGCTTGCATGCAGTGACCGGTCAGAGTTCTAGTCACCGCACAGACTTTTGACCTTTTTAGCTGTAGTTAGTAACTCTTTAGATAACTTTTGAACAAAGCCTTTTATAAGGGATTTCGAGTGATTTTGTCCTTTCACAGCCACCCACATCTCGATCGCCTTAGATTTGTGTAAATCGTTGAGTAGAGAGTAAGCCTGTCGTTTTGTGATTCCACAGAACGGTTCTGGGCCGACAAGGGGCTTGTCCGCGCCATCTCTCGCGAGTTTATCTGCTCGTTCATTTCCGTCAATACCGGAGTGACCTGGTACCCATCTAAGAGTGACTTTGTTGGTTTCGCCTAGGGCATTTAAATTGTTTTTGCATAGTTGGACTAGTCTAGAATTAACCTCTAGTGATTCCAGTGCCAACAGGGCAGCTTGGCTGTCCAAGTTGATGTATAAGTGGCGGTGTCTTATGTTTTTGTCAAGGTTTATCTCTGCGCATTTGTTTATGGCAAAGATCTGCGCTTGCAAGATTGAGGCCTCTGTGCCCATGCTGACGCTTGCATTGAGCTTTGGTCTCTGTCCAAAGATCCCACATCCTACATCTTTTCCTTTTTTGGAACCATCCGTATACCAGATGTGGCAGCCCTCCTTGAGAGACATTTGGTCGTTTAGTCATTCGTCTCTGAAGGGTAGTTCCACTGAGTAGTATTGCGTCCTAGCTACCTGCATACCAAAATCAGCTTTATAATATTAGTGTGATTACCAAGAAATATAGGTACCTATATATTTTTGATACATGCTCATATTGTTACGATATATCCTATATACCTTCGTAACCTAAAAAAGAAGTAGTCGACATTTGTCAATATCAAACCATTGGCATTTTGACACATGTCAATATCAAACCGATGAAATGTTGACACATGTCAGCGTCATCCACTGAAATTTAGAAAATCAAAATCAAAATGTTTTATTTGCTACAGTACAAAGGTGTTTATATATATAGGTTTATAGTTCTATGTGTACTCAGCCTGCATGCAGGCGTGCAAAATGTTTGCGCGCGCTAACTTAGAATTAGAATAATCATCAATAATACTTGACATATAGGTAACAAAATAATTACAAACAAATAAACAACATAATGTCAAAAGAAAATTAATTACAGAAAAAAAAGTAGAAGAAAAATAATAATAATAATAATAACAAAATGTCAATGCGTGTAAATTAATAATAATCAAAAAAATAAAAAATATAAATTTAATAGTTGTGCTCGAGGTATGCCTTTACGCTGTAAAAACACCGGTCTAAGAGCCAGGTTGTAAGGCTACGTTTAAAAATGTTTCCCTCGAGCACTTTCAGGTTTTCGGGGAGTCGGTTATAAATAATTATATGTACACATATTAAGAGCGTTTCTTCTGTACACACTTTTATGACACCGCGGATGATCAAAAGGTTCATAATGTTTGCTCTAGTCTGCCTGTTTATAAGTTCGCCACGTGTTTTGAAATATGTGGGATGTAATTTCACGAAAGTACATATTTCTCTTAAATATAAGCATGCTAAAGGAAGTATTTTCAATTTTTTGAATAATGGAACGTAGGTGTCGTTCCACCATGCATTACATATGACCCTAACACACTTCTTCTGGATCCTGAAAACTATCGATCTCTACTGCATTTCCCCATAGCAACAGCCCATAATTAAGGACAGATGCAACATATCCATGATATGCTGTAGATATTGACAAATGTCAACCTAAGAGCAGGTTTCTCTTTTCTAAAAGCCGTTCCAGCTAAAAAGATAACACTGTGACGTATATGTCGAAAATATATATATTTTTTAAAACTTTGGTGAGAAAAAAATTAAGAGCTGCGGTTTGCAGATCCTTACGAGTATGTCAAGGACTATCGAGAAAAAATAAAAATTAAATTGACTTCAAACAGTCGCGAACCAATTCGAAGCATGTCGATCGATATTCGACTTCTATTCTACGACGTCAGTAAACCCGTTTCATATGTATTTTTTTAAACCATTAATACAAAGATCAAAGCTTAAAGAAAAATTGAAAACGGAGCTACCTGGTGGTAGAGACCACAAATCGAACCCGGTACCTCTGGATTACCGGTCCAGCGCGTTAACCACTTCGCTACCCTAACTCCAGGTAGACCTGACGAATTTTTCCTTATGCTTTATGTGTCGATCTTTGCATTGTTTATTCGAAAGGTTTTTACACCTTATTATGTTTTTTTTTGTCACCGTAGACCGTAAGTTTTTTTTTTATGTCAAACGCCTGAATGGAAAGCTTACCGTCGCCCATAGACACCAGAGGAGTCACAAGTGCATTGCCGGATTTTCTGTCCGCTTCACGGGAAAAAAATCTCACTTCCTGGCTAAGTTAAGCAGTAAAATGATAGACAAACTACGGGCGGTAATCCGCAAAGACCTGGGTCTTACAACACAAACACCTACAATCTGGGACATTCACGAATTCACCGCCCTTGGTATGTAATTTATTTATTTTATTTATTTAAACTTTATTGCACAAAACAAAAGTCAGTACAAATGGCGGACTTAATGTCAAATGCCATTCCCTACCAGTCAACCATAGGGCCAAACAGAGATACTAGAAGTGGGTGCAAATCAGAAATCTGACAGAGGAATGAGTAGTAGTGTAATGTAGGTACTATAATTTCAAAAAGCACACTATTGACTAGCGGATGCAGCCGCATAAGGCTTCCGTCTTCACAAGATAGAGAAAAAAAATCTACCCTGAGGATTCGATTTATTCCGTGTTTTGAGCCCGTTGTGCCCTCAACTCCCGCCCAGCAAATTCGCGGCCCCCATGCGCGACGCATTACCATAAACATTCAGCTAATTAGGCACTCGACATGTAAATCATGCACTTATCGTATGCGTTAGGCAACTGACTCATTTACATGTGTTGTGAACGTAAATGCACATAATAACTGGTTCAATAACGTATCCCGCAATGCAGTTAATACATACGTTTGTAACTGTTAACAAACCTATCTAGTTTTTAGATCATCTGGGTGCCTACTTAAGATTATCGTCAAGGGAGTCCATGAATCACTCATGTAGCGGGGAGATAATCCCATTTGCGGGTTATACTCCCACACAAAGTCCGACTCACTGGTAGTGTGGGCTAAACACCCCTGATACAGTTCAAGTCACATTAAAAAAAGGGAGCTCATGGTAACTTCGAAATTCTGAAAGTTGTTCAGACATTTTGACACTAACCACCGACGATGCACATTTGCGTTAGTTCCTAAATAGCATGAACAAGAGTGTTAAAAATTTAAGAGCCACTGTCTTAGACCTAGAACTTACATAGGGGACATTCTACTTCATCTATTGTTAAATCGTTAAAGGTTTTGAAATAATAACGGAATAACCAATAGTTGTAATCGGTCCAGCCGAGCCAGCCGTTTCAGCGTGAGGAGTATGTTTAAGTTATTTGGAAATTACTCATGCATCACGCAATTTTACCTATTGCTTGTTAAATGCGGCCTAAAGATCTTCTAGTTTTACAGTTTTATTATAAATAGTAAATATACAGTGTGATCAATCTAAATGGGACAGTATAGAGAAGTCAGATTCTTTTCTAGGAAACCATAGCGTCGATCTTGGATTTAATAATAATGCCTTTATAATATAAAAACAAGAATCTGACCTGATCAAAATTCTGTAAGTATTCGCGTGTCATATTGTGTTATTCTGATTAATCCTGTGAGTACCGGGTTATTTCTGAGATTGTAAAAATTTGTTGCAGTTTTAATTAAATCTAAAATCGACGCCAGGAACCATGGCAGAAAAAATAACAAATTTATACCTATAATTTATAGTTTCGGAAAAGAAAACCAATTTAGAGGTTTTGAGTATGGTAAAGGAAGACCGTTGCTTACTGAAAACCATTCAAAATTGAAGAGGACGGATGACGGATTTAGTCAAGTGAAAGTGGGCACTGTGTCTTCTCAGGAGACCAAAACACTATCAAGAAATAGGGAAGAGTGGCGATTACTCCACCGAAAAGAGCGAAGCTCTTAAATTATGAATGAATGAATAGTGCTGACTTCTCGCTACTAACCCATTTGGATTGATCACCCTGTATGTGTATATATTTCACACTAAATTTTGTAAACAATATCAAATGAGGTGTCACTTCACCTGCTCCCGCGTTACGCTATCGCCTGTCAAAAGGCAACAAGCGCATACAGGCTACATAGGTAGTTACGTCGTTCTAGATACGCAATGCGCAGGAGTCATCGTCTTTGTTAGGAATATGTGAAATCGTCGGGAATTATTTAGTGGCGATGGTTATCTGACTGACCAACGAACCGTCTGTAATTTAATTATTTTAGGTTATTTTGTGGTACACTTGAGGACATCCATAAAATACGAGTATAAGCATATATTGGAAAATTTTAATTAAAATCGCCGTTTTGACGTGGTTAAAAAATTCAAGAAAACCATCACATTAAGTAGTGTGGGGGTGTGTAATATCTTATGGGCGTTTTCATTTTCTTGTTTTTTGCATTTGGAGATAATTTTGGTTATTCATAATCCTAAGCATTTATAGTGTCCTAATATGTTCATAGACTTGGACATAGACATAGACATCGACATCGACATCGACATCGACATCGACATCGACATAGACATAGACATCGACATGGACATGGACATGGACATGGGCATGGGCATGGACATGGACATGGACATGGACATGGACATGGACATGGACATGGACATGGACATGGACATGGACATGGACATGGACATGGACATGGACATGGACATGGACATAGACATAGACATAGACATAGACATAGACATAGACATAGACATAGACATAGACATAGACATAGACACAGACACAGACATAGACATAGACATAGACATAGACATAGCCATCATTTATTGGTAATTGAGTAGGTTAATTACAAGTAGGGTTACCATACGTCCGGATTTGTCCGGACATGTCCGGACTTTTCGACTCTTGTCCGGACTTTGTCCGGCCCTTTAATTTGTCCGGCTTTTTTCAAATAAGTTGGAATTATGAGTAATAAAACTTGCGAGTCGAGCAAACCCCGCCCGCACCCCGCACCTACCCCCTCGCAAATCTCGCAATGCGAGCGTCTACCTACTACCATGCCTACCTATTTTGGTGACTAAAAAGTCCGGACTTTTTTCGTTTCGTCCGGCTTTTTGCCAGGACTTTTCAAATTCCTAAATGGTAACCCTAATTACAAGTCACTCATACCATTTTTTATATATTCCATTACTTTACTTTCACACAAATGTGCTTAAAAAAGGAGCGTAGGTGGAATGGGAAAAATTTAAATACTTTTTCATCCTACTAAAATAGTGCTCAGGATTCTGAGTCGACATAACCTCAATTTTCCGCAAATGCAAAAAACAAGAAAATAAAAACGCCGCGAACATATTTCACAAATAAAATTTAAACAAAATGAACAACGATTTATGAAGACGTAAGCTACGTTAAAACTTTTTGTTGTTAGGATAGCATTAAGTATCTGTTATACTTATTTGCACCCCAAGTTTACAAACCCATAAAAGCCACTGGGCGGGTCAAATGCTACCAAGTTGGCCCATTTAACCGGCCGATAATCTTAAATACGAGTAAGTATCTTAAATAAGCTTTAAGTACATAACCGCATCCTATAAGAATCGTGTAATCGCGGAGTAAGAAGCGTGACGACTATACTTTGATCACTGATACCCTCCCCTCTATACTACAATGCTTTAAAACAGTCTATAATGACATTCAAAATTGAGTCTTAAAAATGTAGTTTAAATTTTAATGTAAACTATGTGTTGTTTTGAAGATAATTTCGTTTGGTTTGATGCCGGTTCAGTTGCCTGCGTTTTGAGTAATAGGGTCATATTTTAAGAATTAAGAGTTTTTATTTATGCTTAGAGGCCTTTTAATAGCAGGTTCTTCATTTTGTAAAAAGTGTGAAGAGTGTTGTGTATTGTATACCTAGGTATAGGCCTTGGGCATAGGCAATATGGGTTGTCACAAGTTAGTTAAAAAGGGGGAAATAAGCATAACAGAACTAGGGAATGCAATCGGTTATTTTTAGTATGAAAATAACCGGTTATTAACCGAAACCGCAGTTATTTTCATACATTTTCGGTTAACCGTTGCTTTCCCTAAACAGAACCCTCTGTTTTGCTTCAGCGTATTTGGATAAAGTAAAATATGCTATAACCATCTTTAGGTATATAAGAGTTTAGGTATCGCTCCTCTTTTTCCCATACTTTTACTACATTAAGTTTGCACCTGCTAGTGATTACTGTGGCGTGGTCGGATACAAATGAGGTCGAAACTTTACGTAACCAGGTTAGCAAATAGGTTACCAAATACGAGGTTTCGTTCTCGTCTGTTTCCTCAAATTTTAGGAACCAAATAGGAAGGAAATGCGCTGTGTCGGTCCGTTTAAATTTATACGCAAATTATTGTAGAATTTGTGTACTCGGCGTCCGTTTTCGGCCAAAATTCCACCGCAAACAGACGCCTAGTACCTTAACAAATTCTTGTTATTTAATTAATTTAGTAATTTTCACTGTTTTGTTGATCTATATCTATTTCTGGCGTACAAAAGAAGGACGTTATTTGTATAAAGTAGGTATGTTTGAGGGTTATTTTTTTATGTATATTACAATTTTATTAACTTTACAGTGCAGTAAGTGAAAGTAAAGAAGCCTTTAGGTGTAGGTACTCACTGGAGGCGTTAATTTTTAAACAACTAGTGTTATCTCTAAGACGGTAAAGTTGACGAAATATTTGTACCGATGGATGTTATCGCTGCACTAGCTTATCTTTTATATTTCAATAGGGTAATAAAACAACAAATACCCGTTTCTCTAAAAGCCTACTTGGACGTAACATTCTTGATCCCTTATACTAAGGGTTCTCAAACTGTATCACGGCGCTCTTACAGAAACTTGCAAGGACAACGCTTGTCGCGTGACATAACGTCACTCTTATATAGTGCCGGATAGAAAGAGTGAGGTAGTATTTGTCGCGCTAGACAGAGACCTGAACCGCAGTTGTGGTAAACGGGTAGGTTTAGCATTTATCCCGGCACCTTTGCTGGACCGAGTAGGGTACCTGCAAGGTTGTACAATGAGCTGCAAAATTGCATGACCCATTTATGAATGAATACATTTATAATGGGCCATGCATTTGTGCAGCCCATAGTACCTAGCGGTATATAATTCGCCTCACGGCGCCTCTTTTTGCTCTCTACGACGCACCAGCAGGGTTAGCATATATCCTTGCCGCGAATTCCGATAAGTGAATTTACCCAGCATCACCTCTCTTGCTTGTACAGTATTGAGAGAAAAGTGACAGCTTAGGTAATATTTATCACGCGACATAGAGACACGTGTCACAACTGTCACTTTACTCTCAATACCGTGCATGCTAGACTGGGAGTGCTGGACGCCACGGCACACAGTTAGAGAACCACTATACGTGCAACTAGTGCAGATCATACTTTTAACCCAAAAAACTAATTATCAAAACTTATTGTCTGCACTATACGAATTGACACGTACGTGACCGAGACGGATCACTTTGTGCTATTGTACTCGAAAAATAACGCTGAGTTCTGATGCAGTTGGCGTAACTGCAGACCAATTGCGCAGTCCACTTGCAGCTGGTGTGCAGTTGGACCTACTACAAGTGCGCCGTCAGACCTTTTTACGCCTGCAAAATTTTAAAATGCATTTTTTCATATTATGACAAATATATTGATAATTTCAACCAACTTTTTAAAGTACTTGTAATACTGTTCCCTGTTTTATAGTAACATAGCTATTTCATGATTTTATTGCGTGCAGTCGAAAATAGGTTGAAGAAAACAGTTTTCTGCGTGAATTTTGTCAATTTCGAGTAGTCAAACAAAAATTATCAGTTTAAAATTCATACTTGAGGTTTCAATAAATCGCAATGGCTCTGTTCTAAGTAGAAACATTGATAATATATTAAGAAACTTGATCATAGAGAAAAATGTCTAACACAATCAGTATTTTTTCAAACGGAGACCTTATCCGGAGCCTTAAGGACTGAGAAGTCTTCATAGTCTAATTTAGTTTGACTTTCCTTCAGATAGCCAATAGCAGTTTGGAAATATCGTTGAATAATTTTCCTACAAGTTTATATTTTGAATACCTTATGTATTTTAAAATTTTAAACAAGGGTCGTCACAAAAATAATTGAGGTATTTACATGAAATTCCGCAGTAAAGGAATTGGGATGTGTTCCTGGTATAGGATGAAAGCAGCACTTTTTAAGCGTTAACAGATCTGTTATACATTTATAATGTAGGTAATCGATACTATTCTAAGATTTCTAAGTACCTGCATAATAAATCTAGTTACGCTATTACGCTCGTATGAATTGTAGTAAACATACGTAACTCATACAAATTCCAAGAAAACGCTTTCAAAAGTCAAGTTCTTAAGTAAATGAGCTTCAGTCAACCTGCCGCCGTCGGCTACAGAACGTCGTAACTCACTTCAAATTCTTAGTGACATACATCCTTTTTTCCAAGCAAGGCTTGCGGTCGGCCATCTGTCATGTCGGCGACATGTGGCCCTTTTTACGGCCCTACGATTTGTTTGTGTCGCTGTTTCTTTCTAACTTAGCACGGGGGATATGTTGTTGTCTCTGTCGCGCTCGGTTTTCCTCCAAGGTGCGGTAATTGAAATCGAACACTGCATGCGGGTTAAGTGAAAGGACTTGCCGCGCATAGAGTAGATATGCAGATGAGACATTGTTATATTCTTTTTTTTCCTTAACGCAACTTTATTACTATTAAGGTTCTCATGTTTAGAACTTACACCCAAACATTAGAACCTTAGGGCTATATCACTGCTCCTTTTCCCGTACTATCAGTTTACGTTAAGTTTGCACCTGATAACTATGGCGTCGGATACAAATGAGGTCCAAACTTAACGTAGCCGGGTTATTCAAATCGAGGTTTCGTTTTCTTCTGTTTCCTCCTCCAAACCTTAACCAATCGAAATTTAAGGAACTTAATGGGAAGGAAATGTTCTGTGTCGGACCGTTTCCATTGTTGTGCAAATTGTTATAAAATTTGTGTACTCGGTGTCTGTTTTACGTCAAAATTCCACCAAAAATGGACGCCTAGTACACAAATTCTGTCAGCTCACTCGCTGTATGATGTTGTGAAATCCAGTCTAGATCATTTCGAGCTTCACCACTTTGAGTGTAGGGATCATCATATGTGTTTCACACAGTTGTCCCACAGACAACACTGCATAATTATTCTTCATCCTCTTAAGAAGTTTATTCTTCTTTTTCAACTGAGTTATATCAGTCAATGCAATTTTCATCGCATCTAAGATGCTTCATCCCCATAGGCTCAAACAGTCACGCATTCAGTCTGTCTATTCAACACGCGAGCGTTGACCCGCCGTAGGATCCGTTGTCAACTTGAGATGTTCTGTCGAGATGTACCTACATACATACAAATATCTACATTGTGTACGTGTTTTACGAGCCAACGAAAGTTGTTCTTGGTAGAATTGTCTTCGATGGACGCAAAGTATTGGCTGCGTTTTTTTCTTCTACATAGGTACATGTATGTCAATCAAGATGTAGTTTATATACCTGCCATGGCGTTAATAAAACATGATTCCCACCGGCTTGCCTATGTTGGTGCATTCAAGAACCTTATTCTACCGCTCTTGAAGAAAAAAATTTTTAACAAAAAAAAGAACCGACTTCAGTAAAACTAAAAAGCCGAAAATAACCCGTTCAAGTACAGATTACATTTGACTCACCCTTTGAAATCGATCCCAAACCACTCAGTTATTATATTTATATATTAAAGTTTACGTGAGGTTTGGCACCGACTTCAAAGGGTGAGTCAAATGTAATCTGTACTTGAACGGGTTATTTTCGGCTTTTTAGTTTTACTGAAGTCGGTTCTTTTTTTTGTTAAAAATTTTTTTTTTTCGCTTTTTAGTGATTCATATAAAATACTTATGGCGGGGTGATCAGGGAGGTCTTGAAGGCATGCATCTCGTTTGAAATATCTCCTAACTCCTAACTGTTAAGGATTTGTACCTTCCATCATCAGTTCAGCATGAGAAGATGATGACTACCATATGCAAATACTTAAATAATTTTAGAAAAAACATTAAAAATATTATGAGTGCCTATAAAATTTCAGGAATTCCTTCGATTCCTCATGGATCTCGTCATCCGATCTTCACCAAAATTTTATGGGACCAACCTTGAGATGTCTATTCATGAACCTAAAAAGAATTTTCCAAATCGACTCATAAATGACGGAGTTATGAGGTAACAAACATTAAAAAAAAAAAAAAAAAAAAAAAAAAAAAAACATACAACCGAACTGAGAACCCCCTCCTTTTTTTGAAGTCGGTTAAAAAAACAAGCTAAATCTGCTCCAGCTTAAAGTAATGTGTTTGTCGACACGACACTGATTGTTTTAATTATGACAGAGGATATTTTGAAATTCTATTATATCATCATAAACTT
Organism: Apotomis turbidana; assembly: GCA_905147355.2. Lineage (NCBI taxonomy): Eukaryota > Metazoa > Arthropoda > Insecta > Lepidoptera > Tortricidae > Apotomis > Apotomis turbidana. The sequence continues at coordinate 6,033,557 of LR990294.1, read as the reverse complement.
AAGAGCTAGGCTCTTGTCAGTGGAGCAATTTCTAATTTTCTCTATCTTGAGCTCTCTCCTTGACGGCCTGGTACGACACGACGTTCACCTTTTCCTTCATTTGGTCCATATAAGCTCTTCTTGGTCTTCCTCTTTTCCTCCTTCCTTCAACTTTTCCTTCTATAACAGTTTTTAGATATTCGTCGTGCCGTAACAGGGTGTCCAATCATTTTCCCTCTGCGATTAATCACTTTCCCTATTATATATGTAGACCAAACTGCAGCAGCATATAAAAATAATGGGTGGTATTTGTGAAAGCTCGCTCGCCCGCTAGATGGAGAGACGACATAGTCAAGGTCGCGGGAAGGGAGTGGATGGAAAATGCACGAGGAAGCCCTGATCCAGCAGTAGATAGATATAGGCTGATGATGATGATGATGATGATTTGTGTAATTGGACCAAAACAAACGTTGTAAGTCCAAAAATTGTTTGTAAACATCGCTACTAGTAAATATACTGAAGGGACAACATCACTTTCGCTTTCGGTTCACCGCTGCGCAAAAAAAAACTCAAATCCACCCAGAAGGCATCCCTTTCTGGTTATTGTTGTTAAAAAGGGACAGGAGCTTTCGCAGTAAACTTCACTAGCACCTGGCCGGTTGTTTATTGACGTAAGGACGTATATCACATTATTTTAGAATGAAAATAAGACGTTTTGTTCAAGAGATGTAGTTTTATGGTCCTGCACGGAGTTTAATTGTTAGTTATTTTTAATTTTAATCATGGCTGGCTTTATGTGCGCGCTGCCCTTGACTCCGGAGTCCAAGTGCTGGCAGGGTTCGTTTCAAGATTGAGACTCTAGTGTAGGTTAACTTTTAACGCAGAAATTGTTTAGAACCTCATCAACATCGAGATTTTACGTGTCAACCCATACCATGAGTTTACAGTGAGCGTACGCATTTGTATGGAGAATTGTAATTCTACAAATTAACCGTTAGGGGTGCACTGAACTGGGTTAAGTTAAGTCGCATTTTCAAAATTTTCTCCTGTAACGATGGCCGTTGGGACAAAAAGGTTCTTGAGTGGGAACCACGTACCGAAAGACGCAGCAAAGCAAGATGGACCAATAGCAATTGGATGAGCACTTTGGGAGAGACCTTTGAGACTTTTCTTCCTTGCGCGCAGACAAACTGTCACAGATAGCTTTGGATATAACGCCATTTGTCGGGCACAGACACCCTGTATATAATTATTTTGATTAAAGCAGTAAAATAATTAATTTGGGTGTAGCACATCGTTCGTTACTATCGACTCTTAACATAATTTGAGACGATGGTGCCGATTATACATAAAGTCTGAATCTTTACGCTAGATGGCGCTACGATGCCAACCTAAGGCATTTAGAAGCAGCTGATTGAAAAATTCAACGGCTCTGGCATCTGGTTCGATGGTCCAGTTGGTAGGACGCCCGTGTTGACCCGGAAAGCCGTTGGAGACGCCGCAGGTTCGAATCCTGCCTGAACCGTTGAATTTTCCATATTTCGGTTCATTGTAAACACCCTGTATATAATTTACTACAGTGTCCGCAACTTGTACGCGTAATTTTTTTTATACCGTAGGTAGTCGGGTTAAAAGTATCCTATAACCATCTTTGGATGTCCAGCTCTCCCTGTACCGAAATTGGTTAATATTTGTCCAGCCGTTTCGGCGTGATGCGAGGACAAAGGAAATTATGAAAACAGATGGCGCCAGACTGGCATGACACCGCGCGCCCATACAAAACAAAAGACGATCCTGCATCACGCTATTAAGATTTTTTCTGAAATCATGACCCCTCTCCATAGAAAACTTATTTTTGATACGAATCTAGAATTTTGTAATAGTATAGGATATAGGCATATCGATTTAAAGTGGCCTGGTAATTGGCGTTAAGTTATTTTGATTCGTAGTTCTTCGCCGGCGCGCGCGCAGCGGACCACGCGGTTAATAAACTTTATTACAATACAAGAGCGCACAAAGCTCGCGGCCCGAATCCGACGAGGCACTGATATATTTCCAATGGCCTATATATCGAATATCATGGACAATTTGACATGTGACATGTAACTAAATATGGGTCTATATAATGCGTTTATGGCAGCATGGAATACAATGTTTCCGAACGCGACATCAGGGAGAGGTTGAAGTGGAGAAAGAAGATAAGGAAGGTTGATCACACCACCATGTGGGATAAATAGCTAGGAAGAGACAGAGAGGGGGGGGGGGGAGAGAGAGGGAGAGAGAGAGAGACTATTATATCTTCCAAACCAGATCAATTTTCAGTAATTGCAAGATATTAGGAGCTGGGAAAACACCTTTAGTGTTTATTAAATCATTATACACAATTTCTTGTTCTTTAGTTGTCTCTAAAAACTTGCCCAAAACTATTGTGGCCGCTTTTGAAAAAGCCTATCAAAACAGTCAAAAAAAATTATTAGTTTAATATATCTAATGTAATACCTAATTATTATAAATGCATAAAAACAAAGTAATCTTATATAACGGATACTATTACACTTGATAGTAAAAAGTGTAATAAACAGTTTTATGCAAATTGAAAATAACGTCTTCTTATTATTTTGTTTTATAATAAACACGAAATGCCAGCGTTATCTTAATATAAAATACCTACGTATATAATTAATATACTTTAATGCCTCTTATCGTGTTTTAATTTTCAAATCCTTTTAACACAAATTCGTTCTAACATTTAAATCACTTACAAGTATCATAATAAAACGTTTGAAGTCTTCCACTACTTGGTTTGCTAATAAGGAAAATAAGAGTCTGCAGAATAACATAGTTCATTAATTACTATCTATTCTGCCGGCATTTAATTTAGCATACAGAGCGGGTTTTTCAGTAAGCCTGTTCGAGTGTCCAACTGCCGAGAAGCCTTCATCAGATTAGACAGCAGCCCTCTTTCGCCCGTCTAGCACAATTTTGCTTCGCGCTCCATGTCACTCTCTCACAGTACTGTAAAGAAAGAGTCAGATTATTTCCCGAATGAGAAAGAGTCGCGTAACACAGTTGTACTAGAGGTGCAGTTGTTTAGGAACGTGACTTAAGTGTCCATCTTGTGACACCCAGAATAGATAATTTTTGATTACCGACTGAACGTTTTTTGCACCAATGTCAATTACTCGACAAGTCGAAACAAATGAAATGAGCCCAAACGCATTGCTTTGCGTCATTTTATTATTGATTATAGAGTTCTACCATGCTACGTTAAAAGGACGTATCTTACTATAAGAAGATACGACCTTTTACCGTAACACGGCAGAGTTCCCATGACCACTTTACGGGCCCGTCATCAGCATACCCCTGGGTTTTAGATGCAGGAATGATTTGAAACGAAGCCGACAGAAGGCGTCAAATTATTCATGGACCGAAAACCCCCGGGTTATGGTCATCCTTGCCATATATAATGCTTGCATATGTTGTGCTTGGAAAGGGACCAAATTTACCTTGCAGGACTTGACAGACAGTCAAACTTGCACCGGAAAAAGATGGGAAAAAGTGAATAAACCCACTATTCCATTTCCCACTAATATTATACAAGCGGAAGTCTGCGTGTGTGTGTGTGATTGTGTACGTATGTTTGTTACGTCTTTACCTACACCGAAACGGCCAACGCATTTGCATGACATTTGGAACAGAGATAGAGATACCTTGATGTGACACATAGCATACGCTATTTTATCCAAAAAAAAAGCATATTTCCCGTAAGATTGTGTACCCCGATTTCAACGCGAGCAAAACCGAGTAATAGTAATAGCTTATAAATACCCGGCATTTTCTATAAAGCTGTACTGTCGTGTTTAGTCTGTGGTTCGTCGTCTCATGACTATAAAAATGTAACGCACATTTGCGTCACTGTCTGTTTGCTGTAACTTGGGATCTGTGTGACGCTGTTAGACGTTTGACCAGTGAATCATTGTTTTTTGTTTGTTTTTCATGTAGAGGCCGTCTGCGAGCCTATGATAGTCGCGTTATCACGTGATAAATATGTGTCAAAACAACCGTCACGTTTTGTGAAAATGCGAGTGTGAGTGACAGATGCTTTATCACTTATTTATCACGTGATATACGCAACCGTCGTAGGTGTATCGGACCACTTTATTTGCGATATAAATGTTTGTTACTATTTTGGGTATCTGCATAAAACTAATTTAACGTATTTAAATGATATTTTCACCTCACCAGCTCAAACATGGTGATTTTGCTGCGAGCTAACAGTGAACAAAATGCGATTTTGTTTCGAGCGTGAGTACAAAGTAGCTTTTTAATTTTTTCAATTTTTGGCCATGAATTGTCATTAATCAGCCACAGGTTAATTATAAAGTTCGAATCATTCGAATCTTGATGCACTCTGTTTCTTTCATATCTATATAAAAAAGAGAGGGATAAAAACATATCAATTTGAAATTCGATTTTCGAATCCGTCCTCGAATGAGAACAGTTTGGATACGTGTTATACCACAAAGTTCATTAAAAACACCCGAAAAAGTATTAATTGCAACATATTGTTTTAACGACCTAATATTAAAATAATTGTGTCTTTTATATGAAGCAATAGATTATTGTTGAAATAAAATAAGATTTTTCAATTTATTGCCTACCTACTGTAAATATAATAAGAATTTATAATTTCACCAATTTATCATAGATGGATATTCATCATGTTATGTATCATAGATGTTATTGTTATTTTCTCTTGTATTTATTGTGTTTGGAGCTTTACGAGTAAAAATATTGATCAAACTATAAACAAAATCTCGTAATAATAAATAAACACGTCATGTATCTGCTATATTTTCCAATTTGATCAAATAATGTCAATAACCGTGTTGGTTGTGAGGGACTGGTACAGTGTTGGAACGTAAATATAATTCCAATTAAATGATATTGTTATTCCTTTTTAAGCAGCAAGTATCTATTCTATAATTAATAATATCATTGAAATCAGCAACAATATATAAACACACCTACACCTGAATGGTTGGAAGAAAAAGTACAAAAAGTCGAATATGTTCTCGCTGATGAGGTGAATTTATTTCAATTACCAAATTAACAAAACTATGATGTTGTTTTACGGTATATCTCTCATGTTTTGTATCCCTGTGTGTTTTAGGTGTGCAGTAAAGTAGATTTCTTTTAGAATTATCATTTGTCTTACAATTAAAACTTATAAATAATGTAATGTAAGTCATTCATTTGTTTTTTTTTTTTTAAATAGGCGATCTTCCTCATGGCCTGGTACTCTCAACCTTCCCCTCCCCTAACCTATCGTCTTTTCTGTTATATTCTGATATTACTTGGCTTAAATGTCCTTATAGGTAACTAATTTGTTAACAGGATGGATTTGCTCGTGCTAATTAAATATTGACACGAAGTTACGGAACCTCTATTCAAACTAATCAACGAGTAATCAGGATTAATACGACCCGTTGACACAAAGGGCTTATGTTACGCAGAAAATCCCGTCTCTTACGACCTTTTTGTATTAATACGATAACCTGTTAGATAAAATGTCTTATAGTACCCAGAAAATCCGGTCTCTTACGACCTTTTTCTATTAGGTCGAGTGTTGAAAGGTCTAATATCAGTTGGAATATCCCGTCTCTTATGTCCTTTTGTAAATGGACGGCAGCACTTGTAATTAATCATTTCTAAACTACGAACAGTTCACGCCATGTCTATAATGGGTAATTGGTGGGTACAAATTAATAGACAATTAAATGATCTAATATACGGAATTACAACGTTCTTGGCGCTTTAACCACGACGTATAGGAAAGCTTTATGGAATGAAAAAATCTTTATTTTATATAATTACTGTAAACATTGATTTGGAGTAATCTTGTACATCTCCTATATAACTAATATAACTAGCGACCCGCCCCGGCTTCGTACGGGTGCAATGCTGATAAATTGTGCATGTATTATACAAAAACCGCATCAAAATTCTCTAATCTCGATCTAAGCATGCATAGGGACAGGCAGCGACTTTGTTTTACATTACTATGTAGTGATTGTAATAGTTTTAAGCATAATTTTCGAAAAAAATACTTACTGCTGAGTTTCTCTCGGCTGCTCTTGTGAAATTCCTGTAGATTTAGATTCAGACATGTAAAAATACCCTTGTGGGTTACGGAACAAACATTTTGGATTCAAATCAATGAGTAATATCGGTACTTAGGTTAGGAGTTGAATTTCAATATTTATATAAAATATATGTTGACTTTATAACTGGCTTAAATAAATAAATATTACGTGAAAAATCGACATAGTCCCAAACCAAGCATAGCTTGTACTATGGATACTAGACGACGATATACATATTATATGTTTAGGCCCCATTTTTAACCCCCGACGAAAAAAAGAGGGGTGTTATAAGTTTAACATGTGTATCTGTGTATCTGTGTATCTGTGTATCTGTGTATCTGTGTATCTGTGTATCTGTGTATCTGTCTGTGGCATCGTAGCGCCCAAGCGGATGGACCAATTTAAGTGCGGTTTTTTTTAATCGAAAGACTTTTCCGTCGAGATGGTTCTTAGCTATGTTTGGTGGAAGTAGGACCATTAGTTTCCAAGATATTCAGCTTTAATTGGAACAAGTGACAAGATCTCAGCCAATATTGAAGCCAAGGATTCCAAATTTTGGTTAAATGTTAAGTATTATTAGCATTTTCTATATCACTCACTAAATGAGGATCTCATGATGACCAGGTAGTTGTTAATGGATCTCAGCCAATATTGAAGCCAAGGATTTCAAATTTTGGTTAAATGATAAGTATTATTAGCGTTTTCCATATCACTTACTAAATTAAGGTCTCATGATGATCAGTTAGTTGTTAATGGATCTCAGCCAATATTGATCCTAAGGATTCCAAATTTTGGTTAAATGTTAAGTATTATTAGCATTTTCTATATCACTTACTAAATGAAGGTCTCATGATGACCAGGTAGTTGTTAATGGATCTCAGCCAATATTGAAGCGAATAATTCCAAACGCTGGATAAATGTTGTTTTATCAGCATTTTCCTTATCACTCACTAAGTGAAGATCTCATGATAATCATCTAGCAGGGCGTGACTAAGCGTGGGCCTATAAGGAGAACATTATTATGGTACAAGTCCTGCATCTGGGACTGGGTCCCTAGACTAGCTGGGCCCCTAGGCCCGGACCTTGTGGGCCTAGGGGTAAATACGGCCCTGCCATCTAGTTGTGAGAGGATCTAAGCCAAGAATTTCAAATGTTGGTTAAATGTTAAGTTTTATTAAAGCAATCAACAATTTAATAAAATTTTGACAGTACAATAATTAGGTACCATGCAGCTGAAGATGGCCGTAGGAACTCCTTAACAGCACAGAATAAACCCATGGTGTTTGGGCTTGTCTGATTGTTCTTGATGGGCAATTAACGTTTGTGTAAGAAAGTACAGTCGATATTAAACCGAGTCTCAGAAAAACTTTTTTAATTTCTGTCACAATACTGGGCCACTGTTTCTAAGTTTTGCAATTCTGCTAAAGCTGAATTGTCATTAGGACTATTGAACAGGTTCCTTTGATTGAGGTCACAAATAGCAACAACTTGCAAGATTTTAACGTGACTAAAGGACACGTAAGCTTTAGCAAAAGTACTCGCCTAAGTGAATAACAGCTTTTTAGGATTCTGTAGTCAACAAGGAACCCTTATAGTTTCACCATGTCCGTCCGTCCGTCTGTCTACGGCTTAGCAGAGACATAGTGGAAGAATAATTTTTTTAAAACTATTATTTGTGTACCTGCCCTACACGTAAAAAAGTGGGGATGTAATTTTTTTTAACAGTTTATCCCTTGGTGTGGGTTATCGATGATTAGGTCTTTCAAAACTAATTCAAGTTACCTAGCATCAACTACAATTTTTATGGAGCTAAGTAAGCCACCTATTTGGATCCTGTAGAATGGAAACCTGGTTCTGTTTTAGGCCAGAAATAGCAGGTTCTTTCAACTCATCCAGTGCATTTAAAGTATATATTTTGATTGTTTTGGCTAATAACTTAGCCATTTTGTCATTATAAGCATTAACTAATTTGACTTTAACGATTTTTTCCCAGAATGTTGCTAAAGGCAAATTTCAATCTTAGAGAAGACGGCTTTCGTTACCACAGGCTTGGGATCCTGTTGTCGTACACATAGTTAAGGATCAAGCTCGAGGAAAGACTGGAAACTATGGACCTTAAACGGTGTAAAACCAAAAAAGTGTTAAATGTAGAAAATTCCGGAAAAAAACTTCCGTTTGTTTAAAAAATATGATATAAAAATAAAATTAAAAATTTAAAAAACCCCCGACATAACCTGTAAAAAGAAAGAAATAAAATGTACGAAATGTGCCTTTACAATGAACAGTAGAAAAAGAATCCAAGCTTCGTTGCGTCGGGGGACCGCTAAGTAGGTAAATCAGGTAAATGAAATGCAATGTACTTTTAAAATCGTAAATTGGGAAGCCCCAAATAAATTCATACTTACAATTTTGCGTTGAAAAATATATTTCATTTCACTTAGGTTAGGTACTTAGCGGTCCCCCGAACGCAACGAAGCTTGGATTCTTTTTCTGCTGTTCATTGTAAAGGCACATTTCGTACATTTTATTTCTTTCTTTTTACAGGTTATGTCGGGGGTTTTTTAAATTTTTAATTTTATTTTTAACCCCCGACGAAAAAAGAGGGGTGTTATAAGTTTAAAATGTGTATCTGTGTATCTGTGGATCTGTGTGTCTGTCTGTGGCATCGTAGCGCCCAAGCGGATGGACCAATTTAAGTGCGTTTTTTTTTAATCGAAAGACTTTTCCGTCGAGATGGTTCTTAGCTATGTTTGGTGGAAATAGGACCACTAGTTTCCAAGATATTCAGCTTTAATTGGAACAAGTGACGAGATCTCAGCCAATAATGAAGTCAATAATTCGAAATATTGGCTAAATGTTAAGTTTTATTAGCATTTTCTATATGACTCACTAATTGAGGGTCTCATGATGACCAGGTAGTTGTTAATGGATCTCAGGCAATATTGAAGCTAAGGATACCAAATTTTGGTTAAATGTTAAGTTGTATTAGCATTTTCTATATCACTCAATAAATAAAGGTCTCATGATGACCAGCTAGTTGTTAATGGATCTCAGCCAATATTGAAGCCAAGAATTCCAAATTTTGGATAAATGATAAGTTTTATTAGCATTTTCTATATCACTCAATAAATGAAGGTCTCATGATGACCAGCTAGTTGTTAATGGATTTCAGCTAATATTGAAGCCAAGGATTCCAAATTTTGGTTAAATGTTAAGTATTATTAGCATTTTCTATATGACTTACTAAATGAAGGTCTCATGATGACCAGGTAGTTGTGAACGGATCTCAGCCCATATTGAAACTAAGGATTCCAAATTTTGGTTAAATGTTAAGTATCATTAGCATTTTCTATATCACTCAATAAATGAAGGTCTCATGATGACCAGCTAGTTGTTAATGGATTTCAGCCAATATTGAAGCCAAGGATTCCAAAGTTTTGGTTAAATGTTATGTATTATTAGCATTTTCTATATCACTTACTAAATGACGGTCTCATGATGAGGCCTGCAGAGAGTTGTGAAAGGATCTAAGCCAAGATTTTCTAATGTTGGATAAATGTAAAATTTTCTAATGTTGGATAAATCAATAGATTAATAAAGTTTTGACAGTACAATAATTTGGTACCTTGGAGCTGAAGATGGCCGTAGGAACTCCTAAACAGCACAAGATAAACCCACGGTGTTTGGGCTCATCTGATTGTTCTTGATGAGCAATTAATATTTGTGTAAGAAAGTACAGTCAATAATAAAACCGAGTCCCAAAAAAACTGTTTTGACAAAAAAAACTCACTATAATTTCTGTCACAGTACTGGGTCACTATTTTTAAGTTTCGGAATTCTGCTAAAGCTGAATTGTTATTAGGACTATTGAACAGGTTCCTTTGATTGAGGTCACAAATAGCAACACCCTGCAAGATTTTAACGCGACTAAATGACACGTAAGCTTTAGCAAAAGTAGTCTTGCCTAAGTGAATAACAGCGTTTTAGGATTTTGTAGTTTGTGTCAGTCTGTACACAGCTTAGCTCAGAGACAAAGTGGTTGAATACATTTTTAAAAACATTTGTATGTTTATCCCATGGTGTGGGGTATCGATGATTAGGTCTCTCAAAACTAAGTCGTTACCTAGCACCAACTGCATTTTTTATGGAGCTAAGTATAAGCCACCCGTACCTACTATTTGGATCCTGTAGAATAGAAACCTGGTTCTGTTGTAGGCCATAAGTAGTAGGTTCTTGCGACTGACTGCATGAGCAGTGCATTTAAAGTATATATTTTGATTGTCTTGGCTAATAACTTCGCCATTTTGCCATTATAAGCATTGACTAGTCTTACTTTAACGATTTTTTTCCAGAATGTTGCTTAAGGCTATTGAAATCAAAATATATCCTAACTTCAATCTTAGAGAAGACGGCATTCATTACCACTGGCTTGGGATCCTGCTGTACCTACATAATTATAGTCCAGGATCAAGCTCGGCGAAAGATTGGAAACCCTGGACCTTAAACGGTGTAAAAAAAAAATTGTGTCAAAAGAAGAAAATTCCGGGACGAAACTTCTGTTTGTTTAAAAAATGTGAAATAAAAATAAAATTAAAAATTAAAAAAAACCCCGACATGACAACCAATAAAAAGAAAGAAATAAAATCTACGAAATGTGCCTATACAATGAACAGTAGAATCATTTCATTTCATTATTTCATTTCATTTCATTTCAATGAAATGCAATGTACTGAAAATCGTAAAGTGGGAAGCCCATGCATACATGCAATTTTGCTTTGAAAATATATTTCATTTCATTTAGGTAGGTACTTAGCGGTCCCCCGAACGCAACGAAGCTTGGATTCTTTTTCTACTGTTCATTGTATAGGCACATTTCGTAGAATTTATTTCTTTCTTTTTATTGGTTGTCATGTCGGGGGTTTTTTAAATTTATAATTTTATTTTTGTTATAATAATGTTACAGTCAAATAATTTGATTGCTGGATTGGCAGCTCTTTTATTTGTCTATTCCAGTAAAATGTATAAAATCGGAAACACTGCGTTGGTCGCCTAAGGAACAAGAACTCTGCGATAACTTCGGTATCAAGTGGGTTAATGTATCATCGTAGCAGCTCAAAAACCTCCACTTTCCACAAACGACCAAGGCCTTTCCCAAGAAAGAATAGTACATTAATTTGTACTCATAATATTACATATACATTACTAGGTAAGATGAATTGTATGTTTTAGTAGTATTTGAACTGTCTTAGCCCGATGTTCTCTGTGTGTGGTCGTTTTGTTACCAACAAGGTACTGGCTCATCATCATCATCATCAGCATCAGCGTTGCGGCCTGCGGGCTGCAGCACATGCTGTTGCTGAGCCTGGCCCTTTTTGCTTGCACACGGCTCAAATCTCTGAATGTTTTTGTTTTTGTTTGTACTACTACTGTGTTCGTGTGTGTCCAAATCAATATTTCTTTCTTTCTTTCTTTCTTTTTTTCTTTCTTTCTTTCTTTCTTTCTATTAACATTCCATACCTAGGGCGGTGTATTCGTGAACGAATGCAGATCGAAGAATGCGTGGAACCCAGATCGCTGGTGTTTATGACCGTCCGTGGTTTGTCTAAAGTGTTACGTCATGCCTTGGCCAGGAAGCGAGACTTTCTCCCTGCGTATAGCGGGCAGAAAATCTCATTTTAGCCCATAGGCGCATTTACCACCCAGGCACTCCCCGGCTGGGACCCCAGGATTTTGGTTTACCGATACTAGTTTATCGCTTCATCTCATAGGCCATGGCCCCCGTCTGTTTGAAATAATCTTAGATACGCCAATGCTTCGGCCTAGGGTGACCTACATAAAATTTCATTAATCTCAAATAACGCTAATCTCTTAAGTAGAACTATCGTCACGAGATCCCGGATAAATATCAGTGTCAAACGTCGATCACCAACCAGCGATGGAAAATACCACTATGACCCAAAATCCTAAAGGCCTAATCAAGGGCATTTTGGCGCTTGCGCAGCTCATTAGCGCCTCACAGCACGTGCGTGAGTGTTTGTTCTACCTGTGTACTTAGTGAGCCTTGAAACGGGAGTTCAGGTTTTTGGAATCATGGAGCCAAAATGTACTGCCGTTTTGATAAAAATAAGATATTATCAATAATAACAAAAGGGGGGGTCATAAAGGGAATACCCCTTCCAAAAGGTCCGCCTGCGGCATGGTCCCGAGTATGCTGGCGGCGTTACCTCTTTGTATGGCCAGAGAGATTCTCTGGCAGAGGTAGGCGCCAGCTCTGGGGTCTCCCGAAGCATCGATCAGCCGTTTCGACAAAGCCTTCATGAATCTTGTCATGTCAGCTGACCATGGGCCCAATGTCTCTACTGCAAGCGCCGCAAATATTAATTTTTATTATTGTATTTTAGGTTATTCAGAGTAAGGTTTTATAAATATTTATATTTGTTTTAACTTTTAGATATAATTATGTAGATTGAGTTATTATTTTAAATAAATGTTTTGTACTTTGAGATATTATCACAGTTCCAGCAGTTAAAATTAGATGCGTTTAATTTCTTAAATCAGAGTTTTGATTCACATCAAAAAAAACTGAACAAAATTCGTCAATTGTAAAATAAATATTTAGGGACACACACACAAATCGACCTAGTCCTAATAGGTGGCTCCAACCTTGTAAAACATGTACAAAGCTTAAATAAACATTTTTCATTTACATAGTATAAAATATTACCTATATCATCTTAAAGTGAATGATAATGTCATAACGGCTTCTTTCAACATTTTGTGCCGATATCTCGGACACATATACCATTAGAAAAGACGGACTTGGCCGCAGCTATTCCTATTTATGCGTCATCTGATAATCCACCATGATTCCATGGCAAAATTCTTTACCAGTAGGAATTAACTAGAACAATGGATAATTGGGTAATATTTTGATAACCCAATTGGCACGATCAGCGTTTGACGTTCGCACCGACCTTTGGTGGCCTAATTATTTATGTGAGCTATTCCGGTATCCTTTGGAGTAGTCTGATTGAATAGTAAAAGTCGATTAGCCCTGCTCAACTTAGAGCCTGAGGTTGAAATAATTGTACTCGTATATTGCTAGGGAAGATGGGACGCGACGCGTGTCGATACTTTGGCGCTGTCAAATCTTCATGGCTTTGCAGTAAAGGCTCGCTCGGCTGCCCGGGCGAGCTCCTCATGCGTCGCTAGTATGCAACCATAAGTAGTGGACGCATAGTTGTACCGCTTGAGGTTGAGACTTGGAGGAAAAGCACCCATAGGGGGCTTCAAAAATTGTCAGCAAAAGAGCCCGCCTTTAAATCCCTCGTCCATGACTTTTATCGCGTGCTGCATTGTGGCGGCGCCACCATAGTGAAAATAAATGAATTATATGGTGAAATGATGTACCTTGAAGGTACACCATGTACATAGTATGTTTTTGGCTGTACCTGCACCAGGGAACGAAATAATGGAATTTTTTTGTGGCGCCGCTGGGGAGCATACTCTGCAGCGGCGCCACAGAGAACGCATAGATAGAAATGACATTAGCTATTATTTTCTTATAGAAATTGATGTACTAATGCTATTTATTGTGTACGTATTGATAAAAAACATTATTAATAAATGACTTTATTTATTTTTAATGATTCCGCGTTCTAACCTACCATTTCGATAAACTTGTAAACATTCTGACGTTTATTTTTTTTACAAAACAGTAGGGACCAACGAAAACTAACACGAACAGCCAAGTGAAATTTTAATTTAATTAAATCACGAATTAATAATGTCAAATTTCCATACGTACACAAATAATAGCACTAGTACATCAATTTCCATAAGAAAATAATAGCTAATGTCATTTCTAGCTAGGTATGAGTTCTCTGTCTCCCCAGCGGCGCCACAAAAAATTACCATTATTTCGTTCCCTGGGTACAGGTACAGCCAAAAACATGATATGTACATGGTGTACCTTCAAGATACATTATTTCACCAATATAATTCATTGATTTTCATTATGGTGGCGCCGCCACAGAGCAGCACACTTTTTCCAGTTTTTTCAAGGTTCTCATCTCTTCGCATTATGTGGTCAAAGCATGAAAGTAGACGGTGGATGGTGCAATCAGATGGCGGAAAACCGTGTTTTAATGCCTAATTGTGAAAAAATAGACATATTAGTATGTTTGGCCATCCAATGTATGGTACGAACTTTTTACGACACGTATCACTCTGATGTCGTATAACACTTTGGCGGCAAGCGGCGCGGCGAGCGGTTGAGCGAACGCGGTGGCCATACGAGTGAGCGAGACACACGTACCGCTCACCGCTGCTGCTGCCGCTGTCGCGTAGGTCGTGGCTGGTCCGTAACGCCGTATAGCGATCGTGATTTACTATTTAGCAGATTCCAAGGGGCCCATATGTTTGCGCATTGTGTTTCCTAACGCCGTCACTTTGGAAACAACCTTGGTTGCGTCACAGAATGAAATACTTCAGAAGGTTTTTGAATCTTTGTACAGGCTGCCTAAGAACTGTATTTGTAAAAATCTTATTAAATTTTTGAGTTTTGTAACTCAATCGGCAAAAACGGAACTTTACTTAATACTTGACTTAACTTAGTTCAAAAGTAGCCGGATCTAGAAATAAACAAATAATTACACCTAAACCCAATGTCTACAAGTCCTTTATAAGATCGCGATCTTCACACTTAGCAAGACAATGGCACAGATGAACACAAGCACTGTTACAATAGCTGATAATGATCATAATCTGCTACAATTTCGTCACAAAAACACAATACACGATTACAAAAGGACGTAACAGGATACGACTTCCTACAAAGATACATCTTTTCTTAAGAACAGTAAGCTATCATCAAGCTTGGTTACAATGAGGTAGACAGTCAGGCACCATCAATCATCCGTCCAGGAGGTGACAAGCCACGTGTGACATAACCGTCAAGAAAACCAACAATAAAGCACCCAAGAAACTCAACTCTCCCAAATTATCACTCGTAAATCTTTGTATAAAGGATGATCAGTCATTTAGTGAACAGCCAACTTATGTGTACCGAAGAATAGGGTAACGATGTAATTATTTTTGAGTTTTTTAGTAAGCACAGTGCGACGACCTCAAGTAAACGAGAATCGATATAAGTATGTTTTTTACTGATAGTTTTTACTTAAATTTGGATGCCGTGTAAGTGTAACACATGTTATTGTTTGACGTGACTAATTTGTGATTCAAACTCGCCGGAGGGTGTTGTCTGAAGTAACTAATTGACAACAATTCAAATCAAATAGTGTTAAGTTCAAACTAATTTAATTACTTTATTATCACAGAACCCAAGACTATTATTTTTATTTGGTTACGGTCTAGTTTTGAAAAAAAAAACGTCGTTTAAGAGGCCTTATTCCTTTTAAAATGCTGATTGTTTTAGACATTTTTCTCTATGATCAAACATGTTCCTTAACATATTATTATGTTACTTTTCAGAGTAGTAGGGCCTCGTGCAGGGTCCGTCCGGATTGTTACTACCGTCTTGCCTACTAACCCACCGCCAAACAGCAATGTTCGCATTGTTGTGTTCCGGTGCGGGGGTAAGATAGCCGGTGAAATTACTAGCATAGAGGCATTTTTATCTTCGTCCTCCGGGTAGGCAAACACTTGTGACTCCTCTGGTGTTGCAGGTGTTTATGGGCGACGGTAATCACTTTCCATCAGGCGATTCGTTTGCCCCCTATGACATAAAAAAAAAACTAGGTACCTAGAACAGGGCTATTGGGATTTATTGGTATATATTTGAAACCAAGTTTTAATTTTTCATTGAAAATTTTTGTTTCAAAAACTACGCGAAATTGACAAAATTCTCGCGGTAAATTAGTTTTTTCAACTTATTTTCGACTGCACGCAATAAAAGCATGAAATAGCTATGTTACTTACTACCTAGAACTCGGGGAAAAGTATTATTCACTTCAAAAAGTTGGTTGAAATTATTAATATATTTGTCATAATATATGAAAAAAAAAAAAAAATTTAAACGAATAGGCCTCTTAAGAATTAGCATTCAAATGCCGTCATCTTGTTGAAAAATGTACAGTTGCAAAAAGAACTGCGATAAAGTAATAGTCTGACTGTATGATTTACTGTGCTGTGACCAATTACTTGTTGCCTATGCTCTTTTAGAAAAAGGAATTTTTAAAATTCGAATTTTTCAATCATAAATTGGTATATTTTCGAAAATGTAATAACGTGGTAATATATATATATTTATTATATATCCTTTATTTGTTACAAGTAAACATCTGAATATTGTCAATAAAGATTTTTCCAAGATTGTCCCGTAATTTCAAATTGCTGTGGATTTGATAGCTAATTACGTCATTTCAGAAACAAGATGTGTGTAATTGTATGCATTTAAGGGTTAAGATATTCTCAATTAATAAATCCCTTTTAGATTTAACCGTAAACGTAGATGTGCTAACAGTTAATTGTCACAGTGTAAGGGATTACGTAACAAACTTAGATATCTGCTTAGCAACAAGTAAATTGCCACCACCACCACATCTGACACTATATTTAACGAAAAAGAGGTAATGGCTTTTATCAGTATAAAGACGTCACTCAAACACATTCAAATGTAACGTACATACGACTTTATTGCTTTAGTAGATACCGCTTAGGTATGTCGAGATATTTAACTTTTTTTTAATTCAGGGCAGCATGTGGCACAAATCCTATCCTTGGTAATTACTTCGTATGATTGTAATAATTGTTCTAATGTGTACGTCTCCCACGATTATGCGCGAAATTTATGGCTTTCGGTAATATTTCTGGATGTTGTAAATTATTGGATTAGGTCAGTTGGTCCTTAATATGCCGAAGATACACTCTTGGTGAATGATTGTGAAACGGGTGTGAAATAGATATAATTCCACTAGATGTTAAAACATTTGATATAATGTTTAATTTGATATAAAAACAATAACCATCATTTCATTGGGTATAATTCAGTTAGTATGAAATGCATCTGATATGACGTTTATATTCGCAAGATAACCTAACACTCCTCCTAGTTTCGTACCTAACCATGACTCTATGAAAGTTATACATTTTCGTTACAGCAATTTGAGTATGTCGTGAGCTTTTAAGCGTATTATATCAAATGAATATTACGCTAAATGATATTATGCCATATGAAATTATACCAAATGTTATTAGATAATTCGTTTCTTATATCCTTATCAGACCTGTATTGACAATGTCTAACTGGGGCGAAGTAAAAATTAAGCAGAATTAAATTGACTAGACAAAATAAACGTATAAAACCTCCACATAGCGACTGTTAAGCACCCGTCTCTATCTCTTCTATTCGCGTATCTGTGGAGGGTAAAGCACACCAAAGACAGAGAGAGAAGAAAGTCGCAGTGCTAAGATGCGAAGTGATTGACAATATTACACCGTTACCTACGTCTCTAAAAGTATAGTTTATGCTGATGGATCCGAAGACAATATTAATTATACATTTGTTATATGGCATGTAGAACTGACATGGATGTGGTATCTGGCAGTGTGCACAGTTATTTGTCCAGAGGGCTGGATCATATCATATCTAGCACAGCGGACCAGCACCTCTAGCACAAATGTGACACGCGACCTTTTCTCGCGCAAGAAATATTACCTGTCTCTATCTTCACAGTACAGTAGAGAGTGACTGGCGATGCCATGACGCGCGACAAGAGTCGCGAAGTCAAGTTGTGTTAGACGGGCAGCATTACCATACAACGTAGTGGCAATGCTGCCTTCTGCACACGCTGCCAATAGACGGCAATGTGTGGCAATTTTTTTTATTTTGGTTCATTTTTAATTCTAGTTTTAAATTTTTACTTTAAAGTTTATTTTAAGGACTAGTTTTATTGTTTTATATTGTTTATAATTGTATGCATTTTTCAATAAATAACTTATTTGTCTGTTATTTATGACGTCGTCATTTTTATTGTATATGTTTACTTTATGACAAAAAGCCATATTATTGTATTATCATTTATCATCAAAGCTAAGTAAGTATGCAAAATTTCAGCTCAATCGGTTGAAGATATCTGCTTCAAAATTTAATTGCAAGATTCCACCAAAACAAACATTAGTTACATACATACATTGCAAGTTATATAAAAGCTTGTAAAAAATATAAAAAGCTACTCAAAGTTCTCTGACTCCTCATAATTCTTTAAGCGTTGAATCATTTCATTCATCGACGTCCTGTATTGGCTATACTTAACAAAAAACTGGTTTCGCCCATGTATTTATTCAAATTCACCATTAAAAATCAAACTTATCATCAGTAATGATAATCAATTGACTAGTTTATATATAATGTTATGTATATCCGATTTAGTAGTTGGGACATGTGTCAATCCATTATTAAATATTAAACGAATAAAAACTCGATGGCATCTTTCGTCACATAGTTAACTCTTTCGGCAAATATTTACAGTGCCGTTTATAAATACGCAATATTTAATTATCGTCATGTTATTAAGTGTTATAATATACATTTTCGGCAACATAGGGCGGTAAAGTTGTTTTACGACATCTTAATAAGACTTGAAATGTTATAATCGTATTGTAATGGTTATTATTTGAGCTATAGTCCGTGGGGTCGGGCGATTATTTTGAAGATTTGTGACCGAATAATATTGCGCGGTTCCATTCTACATACGAATTCGAATGAAATTTGTGTTTTGATGAGGCTTGATAGGGATTGTTAGTTTAAATAATTATAAATATCAGACAACCTCACACAAATCGATCTAGTCCCAAATTAAGCTCAAGAAGGCTTGTGTTATGGGTACTAGACGACGATACATACTTATATTGATAAACATATACTTAAATACATAGGAACAACCATGACCCAAGCACAAATATTCGTGTTCATCACACAAATATTTGCCCTGACCGGGATTCGAACCCGGGACCGCCGGCTCAGTAGGCAGGTGCTTACAAACTGAGCCAACCGCGTCGTCAAGCCAACCGCGTCGTCTAAACAAAGTTTAACTGCTGGGAATCATTTTTACATAAGAAATTTAAATAAAACGTCCTAAATGCACATGTGACAATCGCGGAAACAGGAGAAACATCGTCTGATAATTATGTTTGTTGTCTTCCATTTGTATTTCATATGGTGTTTGGTTGAATGAATGAAAAGTGTGTCAAGGGCTTTAACCGAGTAAAAAGTCAGTTTGACCTGTAAGTATGTATGTATAGTACTAATTATCTAAGCTAAGCTAATCCACTTACCTGCATTCACAATAGCATTGTGTCTAATACAATCGTATCTGCTTTTGTTCTCATAAGCACCAACCTGGCGCCAACCAGTTACTTACAAAAAAAGGTTAGAACTACATTGCGTGGATATTGAATTTTCAGCCTTATTCCTTGTTGAATAGGTTTAAAATGTTTGTTGACGAGAGATCATAGTCCTTTTTCAAGAGAATACGTTCTTGTGGAGGGTCGGACGGTTGTAAAATTCCAAAAAGTTATGATCACCATTATTCTGTTAGTGCATTTTGTAGTCTAATGTCCAAGGAAATAGAGTCGATAATCTATATTAACCTTCCAAGGTGGTTACAATCTGCTTTTATAGTTCGAATCACATCTGGTAAGCGAATCCCATTAGCTTTGTATCCGATGAACAATACCATTATCTGTATTGTTAGCTGCGGCCACAACTGCCACTTCAAAATGTAAGGCGTTATAAGTGCAAATTACTTTTACACTAAATTAGTCTTAAAGTCAAACGAAATAAGGTTTACTCTTAAACAAAGAGAACACAGATGTTGGTCACTTCGTAAGTGAAAGAGCAGTGAAGCTCGTTTCGATGCTTATAAGACAATGAAAGCGTGGATTCGCTCAGCCAAAAGAATTACTTCTATACTACGAGCTCGTTATCTTAATTTGTGGTTTACCAGTTGTGGTTTGTTCAATGGTATTCAGTTCCTAAGTGGATTAGCTTAGCTTAGATAATTAGTACTATAAGCATTTATGTTTGTCCGCGATTATCTCGCGTTTGGCTGAACCGATTTTGATGCGGTTTTCAGACAAGTATTTGTTACACCAGGTATTTGTCGCCTCACCGTGGAGAATATTCCCACACGTACCAAGAAGTTTGGCAATTCCTTCATCTGCCGAACTATTAAAGTATGGAACTCCTTGCCGGCGCATGTGTTTCCTCCTTCTTATAACTTGGGACCCTTCAAACGAAGCGTGAAGAAGCATCTCTCGGGCCAGCATGGCAGTGTCAACTGACTTGGCACCGTTGGTTTCTCGTCAGTTGCCATTGCGACTTGGGCTCCCCTTTTTGCTTACCATCAGGCGAAGTAGAGCCACTATGTTGTGCCGTTATAAAAAATAAAAAAAACACTTAGGAGAAGGTTTTAGTATTTTAAACGACTTCAAAAAAAGAGGTTCTCACGGTTTGACCCGATTATATGTATGTTTGTCCGCAATTATGAAGTTGTTCATGAACGATTTTATAATCTTGCACAACCTAATCTTGAACAACTTTTTAATTTGCGTCTTCTAGTTTTCATCTTCCTATGCTGAGCTGATGATGGAAGCCTATAACTCCTTAACGGTTAGGAGTTTGGGGATTATTAAAACGAGATGCATGCAAACATGACCTCCCCGATCACCCCACCATAAGTATTTTATTTGAAGCATAAAAAGCAACAAAAAAAAATTTAACAAAAAAGACGACTTCAAAAAAACTGAAAAGCCAAAAATAACCCGTTCATGTACAGATTATATTTGAATCACCTTTTGATTCAAATGTAATCTGTACATGAACGGGTCGGTGCCAAACCTCACGTAAACTATAATATATATATGTATACTAAATATCGAACAAAAATACTCGTATATACCGAATGGTAATCATTAAAGGCTCTTTTTTCATAGTTAGGTATAATTGAGTGGTTTGGCATGATTCAAATGTAATGTGTACATGAACGGGTTATTTTTGGCCTTTCAGTTTTATTAAGTCGGTTTTTTTTTGTTAAAAATAATTTGACTATAAACTTGTCTATTGTTAAGTACTGCCAAAGCCTAGGTACATATAAGATAGACTAGGCGCATCCTAAAGATGAATATTGTACTAGGTCCTAAACTAAATGAATACAAAACAAAAATCAGATTCAGTATTCAACTTTTTACCCGACTCCAGAAAAATAAAGGTGTACTTATACGAAGTAGCTCCAGTTGTAACTAAAACTTCTCAAAAATTATTAAACCGAATCGTATCGTCCCTAACTATGGAAACACGGTATATGTGCGGAAGCTAAGTCCTACACATGCGCATCATGTGTCTTCACGCGTGTGGTTCCTCGGACACTGTTCTATTAGAAGAAACCAACTTCTTCACCGCACAAACAAAAATATCCTTTATTGTTAAGTCAACAAAATCTCCTAAATAACAGCAATATCTTGGTCAATGTGATGCAGTGTGGGTCTGGTTTTAAATATACTTTAAATATCTTGAAGATTTAGCAACGATTTTAAGTCTGATTCGGCCTAGTTTTTAGGTTTAATATGAATGAAGATCGTGAATGGACTGAATTGGGATATGCCCCCTCTGAGGTGGATATTAGAAAGAAAATCGTTTACGGAAATAGCTCGACATATAATATGATTTATTTTGCGTTTTTGTATAGAATCTTGACATATGATTTATTTCCTACCGCGAACGCTCTGCATGTGGAATGAGCTCCATGCCGAGGTTTTCCCCGGAGGCTACAGCATGCGGTTCTTCAAGGCCGCATGCTTGTTTGCCACCATCGTAGTATAAAAAATATAGTCCCCCCAAAATCTATCCCTAAGAATGTCGAACTTTATTAACGGTAACCTCAGATTGACATCTTCAAAAAAGTCTTCTGTTATTGTTTTAGACCTAAGGTTTAATTACTTTTTATTATCCTAGCTAGATTTCGTGAATTTTGATTAAAAACGAGTGTCAATTTGGTTTTTACTGTTTTCAAAAGCTTGAGTGAACTGAAATGATTCTTTAAGTTCTGAAAACGGACTACATATAAAACAAGAAAATAATAATTGATTGATTTGGCAGCGACTTCAAAAGGTGATTGAAATGTAATCTGTACACGGGCTATTTTTGGCTTTTCAGTTTATGTTAAAGTCGGTAGTCTTGTAAAAAAAATGTTTTTCTTGCTTTTTAGTGATTTAAATAAAATATATAACGGGGTCATCGGGGAAGTCTTGTTTGCATGCATCTCGTTTGAATTATTCCCTAACTCTTAACCGTTAAAGAGTGATAACTTCCATCATCAGGTCAGCATAGGAAGATGATGACTATCAGACGCAAATTGAAGAGTTGTTCAACATTAGGTTGTGCAAAATTATAAAGTTCGCATACACACACATACATACGAGTCAAACTGAGAACCTTTTTTGAAGCCGACTAGGCGTAAAAAATACGGTTCTGAAAACCGCATCAAAGTCGGTTCAGCCAAACGCGAGATAACCGCGGACATACATACCGTATCCACGAAGGTTACAATAAAATGTTCATGTACTTGAAGAATCAACATGGACGTCAAACCTACCGTAAAATATTAACGATTATTGAATACCGCGCCATCTGTGCACTAAATGGCGTAACTAACTTGGAAATCGTATTAAAATTTAAGTTTTATGTGACCATTTGCAGGCTTGCTAACAAGTTTAATTAATCTCACTCAAGAACGTCAACTCCGCCGTATCTAATGTACAAATATTTAAGCAATATCAACTTTAATCCAAAGACTGTAAGTTAAAGAATCGTTGTTGAATAACACCATCATAGGAGCTCGCGAAAATTACAGTTTCCACTCTACTATTGAAGCAAGTTTCAGTTTTATGTCAATTTTATGTCTTTTGCATATACCTATGAAAAACTTTTAGTATAGCGGGATACTTTTACAAGCATTTTATTACTTGTTGCATGTCTCTTAGGCTTGATAGGTGACCTGCGCGGCTTTTGCAATAAATATAAACACAAAACAGATAGGTACAGAAATCAATCTACATACCTACAAGCGCGCTCGAGCAAACACACACATAGACATTGCTCACGGACACGATATCGCGGACCAGCCGCACGATATGTTTTGGAAGCGTGGGTTCAAATCCCGCTCAAAGCATAAAATATAAAAATATATATATGTATAAACATTCAATCCCTTGGGTTCCAAATAATCTCAGCTTGCGGTACTTACCGCTAAAAAAATAGTTTATTTGTCTTCCCTGATAAAGTGTCGAAATAGTGTTATTTACGAAGGGTGTAAGAAGAAACGTGTAGATCTTACCTACTATAAGCATTTTGCGGCTTATTAAAATACAAAACGGGTTTACTGACGACGTAGGAGTCGAATATCGCTCGACATGTTTCGAATCGGTACGCGATTCATCATCAGGTGAGCCGATCAGTCGCGGCGCTGGCCAAACGAGCACAGATTCGACTTCTACGACGTGTGTAAACCTATTTTGTATTTTGATGTGTCTGTGACTTACGGTAGTTCTCCATCTTTCTGCTTGCTGGCCTGGACAGAAAGGTTCTTGAGGCGACTGCGTACCGGAACTCGCAGCGTGGGTAAACTTTATATCATCTTCAGATATCGAAGCGGTGTCTAAAGAAACATTTTGGAAAGACAGCTAAGTAACATTAAATTTACAAAAAACGAAGTACATTAAAGTGATGTAGCTTTTTTTCTCGATCCTGTGAATGCAAGAAGCGAGTATTCCTTTTCTATTTTTTTTTGCATCACAGTCGGAATGGAGCTTTTTGCGCTTGAAACTTTTTTACTACACAATCTTGTTATTCCAAAAGGACACATAGTGAGGGTTCAAAGATGTACATACGACCTTTTAGTTTAGTGTAGTACGTTTGTGAATGAGTACGATGTAATTTAATGCTGTAAAGCTGGTTTTATCCGTTTTAAATCAAGTTCAGAATGTCTATTAGGTACTGAAGTTTAGAGTAAGGAAACTGGACTTTCTATACTAATGTAATTTCATCCGTAGGTATTTTAAGAGACAATTAATTAAACTTCCTTATGTTGCTTGACAGTGTGATAGAAAGCCGACCAAGTGCGAGTCTGACTCGCGCACCGAGAGTTCCGTACGAACACTTATCCCATCTTAACTAACCGGGTTAAGTTAAGTTTGCACCTGGTATCTATGGCACCGGATACAAATGAGGTGGAAAGTTAACGCAACCGGTCACGCTTTTTGTATGGGAGCCCCACCTAAATAGTTATTTTATTCTGTTTTTAGTATTTCTGGTTATATGTCGCTTGTCAAAAAGTTTATTATTTAAAAATATCGTCCATGTGGGTGTCTGACTCGCGCACTGTGGGTTCTGTACCACAGCATCGCTATACCTACTATATAATCAAGACCACACCAACAAGATTAATTAAAATTATTGACACCTTAGAAAATGAACTGTGTTATAAATACCAATACGTAGGCATACAAATAAAATAGTCACACCTTCCCAAGCCGCCGCAGGCCCGTTTGTTTACCTTTACCCAGACTGTAAACCTATACATCGCGAATCCAGACACAACACAATCAAAACACTACTAACGAAACCTAATTCGTAATTTCTGGTGACATGTGTCTGAGATCTTGCCGCTATATTTCTATTCTAATTTTAAAATATGGCTTCCATCAGGTTAATGATGATTTCGCCAATTTCAAGTTTGCTCGTAGAGCATGCCGTTGTTCGGTGAGGTTTTGCTTTTTGTAAAGTGATAGCGATTTACAAAAAACCACGCGGACTATCGGGCCTTGACCCAGGAAGGGCTATGAACGCTTCAAGTTGAATTCTTCATTAGCTATTCACTCATACGTTAGATCACTGCACAATACGCTATCAATACTACACATTGAACAACAAAAATGAATAAATGATGAACAACGCAACTTAAACGCATGTGGCCATGTTAAGTCACAAACCGGAAGTCGCCGCTATATTTACGGATAAAAGTCTATTTTGAAAGGTACAGGGAAAGAACAAGTCTAGTCACAGTTTGACACTTGCTTACGTCACTAATTAGCAGAAAAGTACAGATATGATTTTAATAAATATTAATTAAAATAATTATATTACACTAATTATTTATATAGTTAAATTTCTATACGAATCCCGCGGTGTTGCACGGGCGTGCCGATCACTGCCGATTAGGTGCCGCTTTATAGTAATAAAATAAATAAATAAATTACTTCTACAAAAAAAAAATTGTGCATTACAATTGTCATTTCCTTTACTTGAATTATTTGTCGTAATAATTGATTTAAAATACTAACGATGAATCTCATAAGAGTGAGATGATCGCGAACATTATAAAACGCTTCATGCAAAATCGCTACATGAAGAAAGACGAATATAAAAAATTGGCGATCATAGAAAAAATGGGAAAATTCATTACCTACTATATGAAAAAAATATTTTGTGAAAATTATCGAACAAATCTATTATGGTGTACACCACCTACAACACAGAAACGGATTGACAGAACCCCCATGCATAGTCACAAAGCCAACCACCCTATAGCCTAATGACAATAACATCAGCAAGTGTCACCCGTCGTTTCATAGAAGCATACTTATTTTCTTATACCATGGCCGTAATAAAGCCGAGACATTGCTAACTTGGGGATATCCGCAGCGAGCAGTACCTGGTCGAATTATGACAAAGTCGCCCGTAACGCGAGCTAGCCATCTTAACTTTTTGCCGCCATTTTTTCACAAGTGATGTAACGCAGGTCGGTGACCCGACACCTGTTGCTTGGTTTTTTTTTTATTTCTCAAATCACGAACTCCGGAGACTGGTCTATTAAGCACTCAGTTTTTTCTGTGGCTCTTTAGTTTGGTTATTGATTTATTTGCAAGGGCCGAGTATGTGAGGTTAATGGTAAACGGTAATCAACTTTTACGACCACTCTTTATCTCGACTTGGCCGTTTCAAATTATTATTTTCTGGACAGCTCAAATACTCGGCATTTGGCATCCTAATTACTTGGTAAGTATGTAAAATAATTAACTTGTCAGCTAGAATATTAACGTGTTATCAATGTAAAGGGAACGATGCCAAGTTAGTATTTTAGTCATTTAATGCTTGAGAATGTTAACCACAATAACCATACAGACAGTTTGGAATGAAATAAATGAATTAGTATGAGTATGGATTGTATTTTAATGTAAATATCGGCTCCAAAGCTCTTTAAAGTCTTACCGCGCTATCAGAAGTCCGATGCCTTTTTTAAAGCTTTTATTTAACTTGCATGGTACGTTAAAGTATGTTTGTTCGGGTGAAATCTTGCAACTCAATTTTGAAGCAGATATCGTCAACCGATTGAGCTGAAATTTTGCATACTTACTTGACTTTGATGACAATACAATAATAAGGTACCATGGGGCTGATCTAATGATGGAGCCGGAAGGTGGCCATAGGAACTCTATAATAGAAAAAGCAATCCTACCGAGCTTGGGCTTTTTAGAATTGTCTCAGTGAGCATTTGATGGATATCCAAAGAAAAGTACAGTCGGCTATAAAAGCTTGCCACTAAAATGAGATTTTTGACAGAAACTTATTAATACATTAGTGTTTTAAGATGGTATTCGGATCATAGCGATTGTGATGTGACTTTGCTTTTTGACCTAGAGGCAAACCTCATACAAGGGAAAATGTGTCCCAAATGTTTTATGAAAAAATATTTTCCAGTGCCTCACGTTCTATTCATAGAAAAAAAACATTCATACATGAACGTGAGGATCTAGGATGGTCATTTTAGTACACCTTTTTCTTGTGCGTGGTTCTTATAGGATTTGGCATAATAGGACCATACGAGTATTTTCAGATCTAATTCATCATCATCATCATCATCATCTCAGCCATAGGACGACCACTGCTGAACATAGGCCTCCCCTTTGGACTTATTGCGTACGAGCATCTAATTGCGAGATCTAATTGCGTATCAGCATGTCGTAGATTTTCTTTTATTTAGATATGAACCACTCAGTATCAGTACCTACTCAGTACAGTACTACCAGTACTCCAGGAGTGAATGAGGTGGCCATTACATCATCATACATCGTAATGCTATAAAATAACATCACTGATTACCTGCCTCCATGCTACCGCCATCGCGGCAAAGTTAGTGTTGCTTTACCTATGGTATCTGAATTTGTGAAAGTAATTTAACAGTATGAATGTAGATAGAATGCAGTATGACTCGAAATATGAAACTCATCCCGTGCATGCCACCCATAAAACACTTGGCTTCTTAAAACAAGACATTTGTTCTAACACAGAAGGTAGTAACCGGCATATGTTTTCTCTCAAACTACGTCATATCATAATATTAGAAGGTCAGACGTACCATACATCTGCCAAATATCAAAAGATCTGAGTGTCATCACTGTTCTTACGGATTTACGTCATTTTAGAATTAACCAGCTTGGGACGTATCGTACGTAATATCAAAAGATTCGCGCTGCATCGCTGCTGTTATGGACATACGTCATTTTGGAAAGAATGGTACGGCAGAGTCCTGGAACAGACTGGGAAGACTGACTCCGCCGTTACGAGTTTTTAAGTGGCCATTATACGAATGACGAAACTTAATGTCTTTACGTCGCGCGGTGAGTGCGGCGTTTAGTAGGAAAAGCTAGTAACAAGTTGCACTATATGATAGGAATACTATGGTTATTTACCCACCAAATCTTCGTAGGGTCGTGGCGATCTATCTTCTTCCGTGCTAGCACAACGCATGTCAACTTTATTTCTCAATTCGTCGCTCGACTCTTTGTTGACAGCTTTGAATTTATAATATACTGGCTACCCCCGTGGAGTTACCCGCATCCCACGGGAACACTAAATTAAATAGTAAAAGACAAGAAGTAACCAATGTGTTCATCCATGTTACCTTGGTATTACCCCCATACCCCAATTTTGTCAAAATTGGTCCAACCGTTTGATCCAACGTACTAACACACTTACAAACTTTCGCCTGTATAATAGGTATTAGTTTGATTTTATGCGGTCGGTGCTTTCAGGAAGGTTTTTTTTTAATGTCATAGGGGGCAAACAAGCAAACGGATCGCCTGATGAAAAGCGATTACCGTCGCCCATAGACACTGGTAACACCAGAGGAGGAGGTTTAAAGTCCTAGAATCGCACTGCAGTGCCATGTTTAATATTTGGTAAAAGGGCACATCTAGGAGCTTTTCGATATGTGCATCAAATATTGTTAACGCGCTGTAATATTTAAAGTAATTACTTTTACCAACAGGAACATTTACATCGAAAACGGCACTAAAACATATGTCGGTAGGTTGTAGCTTGTAACAGGCTACTATCGCGTACATAAATAATACTTCTGATAGTTTAAAAATCGGTGATTAATGTTTTCCCGCAGAGATCAGAGTTTGTAAACCCAAGTAGGCGGTAAATATTCTACCAAATACCCGAAAATGGGGTCATAACGTAATCTCACAGTATTCCGGGAATAATCAAACATGGTAAGGATGGACGAGGTAACGTTTACTGTTCAAATTTCCCAAGAGTCAGTCAAGCAATAAGCATTTACAAACGAACTAATTCAAAACCAAATTACTGGAGAATAGTTTCTATACTGGATCAAATCGCGAACGTTCTAAAGAAGGTATAGCGTATAGCGTTGGAGCTACGATGCCACCTTAAGGCATGTATGAAACTAGTTGTGTCGCGCGGTGTTACCTGTTCATCCCACGGGAACACTACACTTTTTCGGGATAGAAAGCCTAATATGTGTTAATTCAGGATGACAGATACCTTCATACCAAAATTTATCAAGATTAGTCCAGCTGTTTGAGCGTGAAGACCTAACAAATATACACATAAACACACTCACAAACTAGCGCCTTTATAATATTAGTGTGATAAAGCAACTGGTTGAAAAATTTAATGGCTCGCCCACCGGTTCGGTGGTCTAATAGGTGAGTGTCTTACCTTTGGTTTACGCTAGCAGAGGTTACTGCTATAAAATTGGGCAAGTGCGAGTCCGACTCGCGCATGAAGGGTTCCGTACCATAATCTATACCAAGTTTGTTGTATGGGAGCCCCCCAATAGAACACACACACACCGCTTGAGATACAGCCTGGTGACAGACGGACGGACGGACAGCGAAGTTTCAGTAATAAGTTCCCGTTTTTACCCTTTGGGTACGGAATCCTAAAAATTAATTAGGTTAAGGGTTCTGTAAGCTGATGAACGTGTATGAAAAATTTGTAACTAAAAGTTCTTCTACGGAAGTCTTGTGTGTCAGCAACTTGTTTCGTAGCAAGTGAAAATAAGTGATTTCTGCCTACCCATATGGAAAATAGATATATAGTTTGTGTATATCTATATTTATTTATTTATTTATTTAAACTTTATTGCACAAAACAAAATTCAGTACAAATGGCGGCCTTAATGCCAAATGGCATATGTAGTTGCTTTATTATTTCGCAAAAAGCGTCTTGACCAACTGCGGCAAGAGTGATGCAATGCAACCCCTCTCCACAAAGAAACATGCAAGTAAAAAACAACAAACCACCGGCAAGGTATAATCCACCGTGTTCCGCCTCTCGAGGTATCTTCGGGAGATGCCCTATCAATTACTTATTAAAACTTAATCACAACGACAGTTTCACTCACGGCTATGCCAGGAACGGCCTGACATTTTTCGAACACAAGTACATACATAGTTCATTTGACAGTCCTTCGTAATTTTCAATATCATCAATTACTTCATTGAAAAAGGTACTGTCAGCTGTAAAAAATCTACTCGAGCGTGTATTTGAGTCATCCGACTAGCCGACAACTTGGAAGGCATTCTACAGTAGCGATGTGCAGTTCTCGACAGCGTTTCCCGATTTGTATGGGGAAAGAGCGATCTCGAGAACGGAACATCTCTATTCTAACTAGTTATAATTACCCTCGGGGCGACGAAGACTTAAAAAACCTGAACGAACTCCGTGTGTCGACGAGGACGTCGACTGCGCAGAAAGAGCGATAGATAGAGAAGCCTGGTGGTCTTTAGTAAGCTGTAAAGAGATAGACATAATTAATATAATTATTGTTAAAAATCATGTTCTCATAACTGTATTGACGGGTAATAGACTCTGACTACAAGAACGGGGTTAACAGTGTCGTATTCCGTCACTGGAACGCAACTCGACACAACACTTATTGCGATCTAAAGTACTCGTGTCATGGGAATTCTTCGTAGGGCCTAGTTCACACTCATGTTTGTAAACAAAACACTGCGCATGCCACAACAAAACGAGGCTTAATCTTACTTATATTTATAAATACGAAAGTTTGTGAAGATTGGATGTTTCATATTCACTCAATAGCAATAACTAAATAATAAATATCGGACAACCTCGCAAAAATCGATCTAGTCCCACCGTAAGCTCTAGTAGGCTTGTGTTATGGGTACTACATAGTTCATAAACATAATTGTACTGATAAATACTTATATTGATAAATAAATACAAATAACATTCATGACCCAGGTACAAATAAGCAAGTTCATCACACAAATATTTGCTCTTGCCGGGATTCGAACCCAGGACTTCTGGCTTTTTATCCTAAAAAATGTAGTGTTCACGTAAGTAAAAAATTGAACTAAATTTACTATAAGCACCTATAAGTTATACTTAAATTATATACCTCTACATGTAAATTCATCAATGTCTGTTGCTCTCGCCGCGGGCGGTGGTAATTTAATTTAAATAAACATAATTTAAACTATTAGGTGTTATTTAGGCCGCTCCCAAACATGCTGGAGATATCATGTTCATCATTTACTTATGTGTTTATGATCTTAAAGTACACGACTGTGTTTAATCCTATTAGTATATGTGTAATGTTGATGGCTGCGACTTTTTGTTGATGTTATTGATGTGATATATAGCCATTCTAGCGATGTATCGACCAGGCATTGACATGGATGAAATGAAATATATCGACTTCGAATTGTTTTAAGTGACATTGACATATTAAATAAAAAAATATTACGGGAGTCGACCTAGCCCCAAACTAAGCAATGCTTGTATATACTATGTACTAGACGAATATACATTACGACATAATATAAAACAAAGTCGCTTCCTGCTGTATGTCCGTCCCTATGTATGCTTGGATCTTTAAAACTACGTAACCGATTTTGATGCGGTTTGTTTTTGATAGATAGAGTGTTTCAAGAAGAAGGTGCATAATATATCAGCATTGCACCCACGCGAAGCCTATATGTTATTCCAGGGTGTCAGCTACCTTCATACCAAAATTTATCAAAATTGGTCCAGCCGTTTTAGCGTGAAAAAATAACAAACATAAACTCACAAACTTTCGCCTTTATAATATCAGCGTGATTAAACGATTTTCACTCGTAGTAGGTACCTACAATAATTCACCAATTTGGTTGTCGGCAGGTCAATCGAGGTGTGGCTGAAGACGGGGCGACGCCACAGCGACATTCTAGCGGAACAGAAACAGCGCGAAGGCCGGCTGAGGAGGCCTGGCTCCACCATCGTGCTATGGCTGAAATGTGAACAGGTAAGACATCTATCATGCATGGTGGAACAGGATAAGAAACGAGAGGGTTCGACAAATTGCCCAATTGCCACACCGCGTGCCACGTTTCTTTCGATAAGACGGTGGTGAGGCTGATGAAACGATGAACGATAGGTACGCTACTAGGACAGAGGCGCTTGCATAAGCTAGGTCATGGGCACAGGATCTGGCTCTAGTAGCAGTAATAAGAAATGTGGCAATTGCTTCGGTTTAAGGACCATACTACGTCGCGTTAGACGCGTTTGGCGCAGTTTGTAGACACCTGCCTACTGAGCCGGCGGTCCCGGGTTCGAATCCCGGCCTGGGCAAATATTTGTGTGATGAACTCGAATATTTGTGCTTGGGTCATGGTTCATAATTCATAATTCATAATTCTTTATTGCATTATCATGTAGTACATAAGATGTGACATTAAAAGGTTGTTCTATGTATTTAAGTATATATTTACCTATTTAAGTACGCACATAGTCGTCTAGTACGCATAACATAAGCCTTCTTGAGCTTAATTTGGGACTAGATCGATTTGTGTGAGGTTGTCCGATAAAAAAACAAATTCTATAATTTCCAAAGTATTAATAGTCAAGTTGCATTATTTGTGAACAGCTGGCAGAGAATGAAGTGGAAAAAGACTTCTCCATCGTAAAGTGAGGAATGCCTCCGTGCCAAAGAAAGGGTCGTATATTAAGGCTCCATGACATAGGTCGTGTATTTCGGTGGTGCAAATGTCGCGGTGTTACCGACCACGGCTACAACTAAATTATGCTTGCCAGTATTTCAACCTCTAACAGCCTGCATGCGGCAGTGAGGAGTGGGTTAGTTGCGCTGGGCATTTTCCGCAAAACGACATCCAACGTGCCTATTTTGCGTGAAAAGGGGTTTGCGCTACTCCAACTCCTCCACTAACCCCAGCAAAGCCTTTATATTACTTGTGGCTTCGTGTACGGTACTTGGAGATCCTAGGCAC
The DNA here is from genome assembly GCA_905147355.2 of Apotomis turbidana. Taxonomy (NCBI): domain Eukaryota; kingdom Metazoa; phylum Arthropoda; class Insecta; order Lepidoptera; family Tortricidae; genus Apotomis; species Apotomis turbidana. Next base: position 6,000,813 of record LR990294.1, on the reverse strand, counting down.
TTCATCCTGTATACTTCTACCTGTTTGCAATCTAGTAGAATATGTCTGGAGGTTTCTTCTGCCTCCATGCATGCTCTGTCATTCTCAGCGGATATCGTAAAGCAACCTCAGTTATATCTATATATAAATATTACCGACCCTATGTTTTAATACTAATTACTATTTTTTAATATTCGTTCGCTCAATTAGAAATATAACGGGGACATCTCGTATGTCATTGTCAAACTTAGAGTTATAATGACGTGTAAAATACTGCAACTTTTTTATTTGTGTCACAGCATAACATTGTTGCAGGCATGTGCGCCGGCAGATGGCGTCGCACCTGCCAATCTCTGCGCCTGCGCAGGTGGCCTTGTTTACGTTTTTTACCCCCATATACCTGCCCATATAAAAAGGACGTAACTGCTCCCAATTTTCTAATACAATACGTCCTTTAATGTGTTTTACTTTATACACCTGCCCGTAGAATAAGAACGTAACTGCTCAGAATTTCTTATTACAATACACCCTTTAATGAGCGATGGACAGGGTTGGGTGAAGGTGCTTAAGGGGTTAGATCAGAAAGTTTTTTGAACTATGAGACTAGATACTCCTTGCTGCCGATATATTGCTTTGATACGTCAAGTAAATTTACTGATATTGTTTTATTTAAGTACGAGTAACAACCAGATGCTAGTTACCGAAGGCAAGCCGAGACGTTGTCGGGGAACTTATGATGAAAGTGGGTGGATCAACTTTTTCCTGTTGTTATTCTGTCCAGTCACCCAGGAGACAATGTTGATTAAAATTCTTAGAAAAGGGTTGATAAATTATATTATATTGGTATTCTTAAGAGATACTCTAAATAAGAATGGGCTTATAACAGCTGAAATTACAACATTTTTGTTGAATATTGACGCCAAATAGCGTAGTTTTAAAGACTAACCCAGGGGACATCACCGTGGCAACGAACATCAGAGAAAACTTGATTGAAATTATTAATATTTTTATTGTTCGCTATTAGAACACCGAAATATTGGAATACTCTTCCCGCGAAACACTCTATTCGTCATCATATCAGGCGGAACTGGCGGAAGACGGCCACTCCAGGTCGATCTCGACCTCCTCGATCTTCACACAAATTGTGCGTTTCCATGATCTTATCCAGCACAAGTAATAGGCTTCGCGACTCTTGTCGCGCGACATAGCGTCTCCCATCACTCTCGCAAAGTATAGCATTGAAAGGGATAAGTAATGTATGTTCCGCGAGAAAGACTCGCATGTCACAGTTGTGCTATAGGTGCAGATTGCCAGAGTATGCTTAGATAGTAGCGAAGCACCGATTTCTCGACACAAACTAAAAATAAATAAAAAATGGAAAAAATACCGTTGTCGTCAGATTAGGTAACATTGCATTGTACAGGGGTGTTTTTTTTTTTATTAAAACAAACTCCTCGTGTTTGAAAAGGATATGCCTACCTATACAATACATACTCGTACAATAGGTACAATACAATCCACTTTATTGCACACTTCAAATACACGGGGATACAAAACATGAGAGATATACAGTAAAAAAAAAACAGAGATAAGCGACAGGCTGTCTTATCGCTAAATAGCGATCTCTTCCAGACAACCTTTACGAACGTTGGTATCCTTTATTTAATTAACGAAAAAAGGTACAATTTTGAATATTAAAACGTTCACATGCGATTGATTGCAAGACACATACCTAATTATAACAAACTCTTCTTCTTTATTTCTAACATCGTTATATCTAAAGGTTATTGTCATGGAATATTATTATAACAATGAACCGTATAAATTTATCCTGAAACTCTATACACCTTGAGACGGCTTTATTAAGCAAAGCTATTATAAGCATAAAACGCCAAGCTAACGCTAATTATAATGGGTTTACTTTACATAAAGCACTAAAAGTAATTACCTAGATACCTTTTAATAATTGAGGTCCGCAGACCGCTTCCATTAATATTGAAGGCTTATCTTAATTACTGTACACGGCGACATAAATGGGACTTTAAAATGTTTACGCGCTATGCCCGATTGAAATCTAATAAGATAATAGGCAAGATAAAAACACTATTCGCACCTTTGACCGCAACGACAGCGAGGAAAAAAGGCGTTATCCTTTTACTTCGCGTCAGATTATCCTATTATCATCATCAATGTCATAGCCCGAAGAATCTCAAGTCTGTGCCTTTGGGCCCTTGGGTGTGGAATCTGGTCGCAGGCGCGCAACGACGCCCCTGGTCTTCATGGACCATCTGTTTGTGGATGGCTCAGCCATCCTGCCTCCCTTACTGCTCACCCACCCTGCTCAGCCATCATGGCTGTACCCCAAAGTAAAGTGGCAGTGGACGGGGACATTACACGTATAGTCGACGGCCGCTGGGGCAGCAAGGTTCCCGCGTGGAGAACACTCGCTGGAAAACGCAGCGTGGGCCGGGCCTCTACGTTGGCTTTTCTGACAGGTAAGTCCACAGTAGCATGCACGAGCCATCCTGTGGACCTCACCAAAGGCGATGTGTCCATACAAAAAATCCCGGGGAATGGAAGCTTTACCCATATACCTGTTCCGAACCCCGATCGAACAGGATACGTAAAGCATTTTTCCAGCGAAATAAAGGTACATGGTAAACTGATGATCTTTTGAAGGTCCCTGTTGGATACGGATATCACAGGGCCGTCCAACGTGGAAATCTTTGGAATTCGGATGAGATGCTGATGGTCATGAGTTAATATCAGAAATTGTGGGTACTAAATGTCATAAGTTACATTAGAATCAAATAAAAATAACTCAATATGTCAATAAATAAAAATAAAAAATTTATAAAGTGAACCGTTGCGACAACTCAAGGATCGAACACTGGCCGATAGCTTTGACAGAGTGATATGCGACGCGGAATTTTTCCCTGACCTGGGTGGCCATTCGGAATTATTACTATAAATCTTCAGTCTGTAGGCAATATAAACTTATAAATATAAATTCTGTATTATTTATAAAAGTATGAATGTGCAGCTGCCTTACCGAGTGGCTGTTGCGAAAATTAAAGGACAGATACAGGAATACCAGGTCTATAGGTACTTTATGGTCCCGTAGCCCAGATGAATTCAGAGAAATGTGCAGCTCTGACGCTAAGGCGGAGAGAAAGAACAGTTCTGAGACAAGGACTTTTCGACCCTAAGTAAGCGTGACCGATACTTCGTCTTCTGGAACAGCGTTCTCTATGGTCTTTCGAGGCCCCTGTGAGGTTTTTAGAACCCCAAACTCGGGCTCCTGTGTTATGGCAAATATATATGGAACTGCCCTCAACGGTGCATACAAATGTAGATGTGTAAAAAGCCAGCGCCAACACGCAGACAGATGCGTCGCTTAGCGGTGCGACCGCCGATCGATTATACGCCCTATCACGCAAGTCTAGTCCAGCGTAGGTCTATACGAGTATGTGTTTTAGGGTCCAGTAGCCCTTTTGAAAGCCGAGAAAATACCAGTTCAGAGGCAAAAATATTTCTCGTGAGCATTACAGCATGCTCTGGCGAGTGGACTGTTAACGAGACGTCACGTTTGTGGGTCGGGACTGCAAAACCATTCAAAGAGGAAGTCCTAGAAGCCTTGTGAAGCCTTTATCCAGCTGATAGCTTGCGGCGTTTGGTCTATTGGTCGATCTGAGTCTCACCATAGCGTTCCCATAGATCTACGTTGGAGTTCTAGGGCCAATACACCGATAACCGGCGAAGGCAGCGGTTGACGAACAGAAGTTGGAGCCGACGCGAGCTGTCTTTAGTGACCTACCAAGTCTAACATCCACACGATTTTAACGTTGGACCGGAATATCTCGAGCTTGACTCTCCTATGTCTCCTATACCTACGAAGCGAGTAGGTTTTGTGGACTCTCTCTAACCCCTCTGTACCGATGCAGCTGCTCTAGCAGTAGACGCGATCTACTCTATTGACGAATTTTTTTCAAGTAGCACACCCTTAACCGGTTCGCTACCCAAGATAAATAATTAATTTATATACAAACTTAGTAATTATAATTATGTTGACATGTAAAACTATGTTTTATCAAAATAAATGAATGAATGAATGAATGATGAGCAAAGGCGATATATTCCCATGTTTTTAGCATTTACTTCCTTAACAAGATGAGAATACAGTTACCATATAGCAAAATAAACAGGATTTCTTCTTATAGAACATCATTTAAACTAGGCGAGTTTACTTGCTCCCGAGACGAGCATCACCAGCTTTAAGCTTTAAGCAGTCGAAAAAAAGAACATGTTGCAAGGAGCAATTCCAAGCGTATGATCAACATTTGGAACACGAATAATAAAGTATTACAGTCATCTGTAAGACTTAGCCCATGATATAATTTGTAATATCCCACCGCCGCTTAACTGTTGTAAGGACCTAGCTGTCATAAATCCAAAATGTATTATTAAAGAACCCGTACTACGCGCAAGAAATACCTTCCACACTTGTTCGTTTTCTAAGCAGATGTTAGCAGGTTCATTATAATTGTTTGTTTATTTGTATTCTCGTAATGGGCACCAATGTGGCGAATACCCCAACGGGCAGGGTGCAAGTCCCAATGGAAAAAAGCAGTATATACCAGTCACTTCAAAAGAAGTTAATGCGTTTTAGTCGGGATAAAACTGTGTGTCATCGCGTATCGATTGTGCATCCGAGTGCCCATTAAAACGTTAACTTTTGCAACAGGTGCTGGCTTTCTATTAATAGTGGTTCAGGAGTAATATATGTATGTACATATTGGACCCCATGGTTGTACACCCTGCGGTTTCAAATGAATTTCCTTGAATTACCTCGAATCCTCCGTATATTCTATGTAGATCCCTGTTGAAGTTTTTCAAGAAGGCTGGAATATGGAGTCCTTATTGGGAATTAGACAGTTTCTTAAAGGGTTGGCAATAACTGCTTACCATCCAGAGTGTCGTGCATATGTTCGTGACCATCTTGCGTAAAATTGTAGATGCACAACCTGAAACCCTTGTCCAAAACCCCACAATTAAAATACATCGTTTCTAATAAACAATGCAAAGATCGACACACAAAACATAAGGAAAAAATCGAAAGGTTATTTGGCGTTAGGGTGGTGGAAAGGTTTACACCTTGGACCGGTAATCCAGAGGTACCGGATTCTATTCCCGGTCTCTTTCGCCATGTTACGCATTTCAATTTTTATTTGTGCTTTGATCCTTGCATCAATGGAACCACAAAAAAATGTCAAGAGCCTCTAAACCCTTTTCAAGATTAGGCGCGGGTTCGTCAATTATTTACTTGGTTAAGTTTGTTGCTAATATTTACAAAGTATGCAACTATTTGGCTAACATACATAAGTAGTTCTTGTCAAGAAACTCATTGATTAAACTGAGAAGATAAAGGCAACGGTGTAAAGTTTATTTTTTATTCTGAATATAAGGCTAGCGTAATGAAACTTTGCAATTACTATTGCACAGAACCTAGATTATTTTTAATTACATATTCAAGTGTATTGGCACAACCCTAAGCATGTGACTACCAGCCGTTGTAAAGCAGGTGCACATCGTCGTCGCACGCGCACGCAGTAGGGATGCCACTGCCATAAATTTATAGCCAAAATAAATAATATTCAACCATCGACAAGCCATTTATTCAGATAAAATTAACGTGAAAAATACATTTTATGCGATGATACATCTTCTGTTAAATAGACATTAAAGTCAATGATACGGTTATAGGAGTGACAGGTATATTTATGCCTCATATATATTTGACGACTTCATTAAAATTAAAGGAAAGCGTTAAAGTTATCAATCCTTATTTGGAGTATATTTCCAACTGGAGTGATAATTTAAAAAAAAAATATTTTTTGGCTGACCTTGTTTTTAAGTTGTTATTGTATTAAGCGGCTTACACTCACGTGAAATTGTCGGGAACGGCTCGTCATGTTTCGAACTCGTATAGAGTGACAATGTTGGCTCGCCGGTGTACGGGCAGCAGTCCCTGATGAAGAGCTATACGAGTTCGAAACATGTCGGGCCGTTCCTGACAATTTCACGTGAGTGTCAACCGCTTAATACAATAATTAAATATGTCTCACGAAAATTTTAATAAAATTATTTTTAGTTTATGTTGGTAGCATTGCATGTTCAAATTTTGTGAACCAACAATTTAAAGTAGTAGGGAGATTCTCGGGGTTATCAGACTAAAGATCGATTCCTTTCTCCGAATTTAATGTGACTAAAATCTTATTTATTGATATGTTAAATTACTTTGTAGTTTTTTTTTCATATTTTATTTCAAGTCAATAATAGTCCGCACAAATATTGGTACATTCACATTCTATCTATATTGCTCTGACTAAACATATTTTGTCACAAGTATCACATTTAGGTATTTATTTAATCTTTGTTAAACAAAATAAGAGTTTGTCATACAATATCAGACTTAGGTATGGTACCAGTACATATATGGCATTTTATACCAGTCAACCTTTGGGCGAAGCAAATAAAATGGTATAAAAATTATAATTAACCAACTCGCCTATAAATAATTAGGACAAACGAATGTTTAAATAAACTGCTCAACCCTGATTCAACTGGCGCGTGGGCATTATAAAAACTACCCGTCTGTCTGTTCCAACCAATCTACACAACGACGTAACTACCATGTGGTTGTTAGAAACATACAATATTTTGTTTAACGCGTATCGTTGCGTGAAAACGGGTTCATTTTGATTAATTATAGATATTAAGCGGATTTATAACTTTACTTAAACAACACCTGTCGTCCTGGGAATTAATGCATTCGATTCTTAACAAATTTACTGCTTAATGGCTCTCTAAGGACAGTAATTGCAAACTAATAAGGGCTAGTGTAATAAGTAATGCCAGCTGGATAGATAGTCGGATTTCTCAGGTTATAGTCGAAAAACATAGAACCTAATTATAATGGCGGCTGGCTAGGTACTGCAGCTGCTTATGAAGCCGGCGGTCCGGGGTTCGAATCCCGGTAAGGTATATTTGTGTGTAACTCGAATATTTGTTTCTGTGTCATTGATGTTTTCTGTGTATTTGAGTTTATATTTGTCAGTATACTATACATTTATAAGTATGTACATATATCGTCGCCTAGTGCACATAACACAGATTTGGGAATGGGTCGAGGGGTCGACTCGTGTAAAGAATTCGATAAAGTAAGTTTCTGTCTTTTTTAGGGTTCCGTAGTCGATAGTTTCGCCATGTCCGTCTGTCTGTCTGTCTGTCCGTCCGCGGCTTAGCTCCGTGACCATTAGTACTAGAAAGCTGAAATTTGGTATGATTATGTGTATGTATCACGCCGACAAAACGGTAAAATAAAAACTATTTTTCGGGTACCTCCCGTAGGTACACCTAAAGTGGGGGTGATTATTTTTTTTCGTTCCAACACTAGTGTGTGGGGTGTCGTTGAATAGGTCTTTTAAAAATAATAGGGGTCTCCCAACATTATTTTTTAATAAAATCAGCAGTTTTTTTTTATTTTTATTCAAAATAGCCATGCATTTAACCTCGATTGCACCTGATGTTAAGTGACAATAAGGCCTAAGATGGAGCATGCTTGGCTAGAAGTTTTGTAAATATTCGCTCCGAAAATAAAAAAAATAGTGCCCCCCCTTTAACTTTTCAACCACGGGTCAAGAAATATGGAAAAATTCATGAAAATGAGGCCTTATAAGTACTTTCAATGAAAACTATATTGAATAAAATCGGTCGGGCCATTTTTGAGTTATCGCAAAAAATCATAATTTTCTGAAAAAATTACGTAAGTGCCGCGCGGTGTCCTTATACTTCGAACGTTACACGTAGTAGTGCCATACTGTATTAAAACATTTCGCTTAATCTAGTGCATATAATCGATAACTTCCAGAAGGTAATAAGTAATTACTAATACTTTGGCATTTACGACCTTTTTATAGAGCTTGATATCTTTCTCGCAATTTAAATCTTTCTCGTAATTTTCGTCTATTGTGAAGGATGGGCAACTACGGAACCCTACACTGAGCGTGGCCCGACATGCTCTTGGCCGTTTTTTTTTTGTGAGACCTCTGACACAAGTAGCAGTCATCATGAGACCCTCATTCAATGAATGATATTGAAAATGCTACTAAAACTGTACATAACCATAAAATTTGGAATGCTTAGCTTGAATATTGGCTGAGATCTTGTTCCAATTAAGGCTGTATATTTTGGAAACTACTGGTCCTATTTCCACCAAACATGACTAAGAACCATCTCGACGGACAAATCTTTCGATTAAAATTCGATATCGCACTCAAATTTGTGCATCCGTTTGGGAGCTTACACACAGACAGACACACAGTTACACGGAGACTGGAGACACAAATGTTAACTCTTTTTTCGTCGTGGGTTAAAAATAAGGGTTGTAGAGATTATTGTGAGCATGACAACTACTACTACTGTACTATTGACTGGCTCAGACATAGGACACTAAAAATGCCGAATTTAGAGTTTACTCCTCGCACCAAATAAGAGAGACTTCTTCCTCATGTATATGAATGTGTGTATGTTTGTTGTTGTCCTAAGGCACCCGGAGGTGCAGAGGGCCTTCATAAGCTCTTTACGCCTTACGCCTAGAAATCTTCAGCTACTCCTTTAACCTCGTTCCAGCTCAGTCCGATAGAGCGTTGCCAGGCGTCCGGGTGAAGCCGGACATAGTTAGGCTTTTTGATTGCGTGTCCGGCCTAAATAAACGATGTCCGGATTTTGTTAGGCTTTTTACATTTCTCAAACGAGCGAGCGCCGAGCGTGGCGTGATTGTACATACACATTTTTATCGTATCTATCAATACTGAGACAGAAAATCCTCAATAATGTAGGGTGTCCGGCCTTTTATCCAAACGTCCGGCCAAACTGGCTGGTCTGTCCGGCAAGAGCCTGGCAACCCTATTCCGATAGCTCACAGCTCGCTTTCAATGGTGCGCCGCCAAGAGTGTACTAGGCGTGGGCTACGGCCTTCTGTCTGGCGGCTTCCACTCGAAAGCGATGCTTGTATTGTATTAAGTGTATATGTAAATGTAGACAAAGCGAAATCGGTGGAGGGGGGCGCGTGCGTCGCCCACCTGTTGCGTCCTTCGGCTTCTACAGGAGGATCTTAAATTGATAGCTTTTACTTTCGTTTTTAATCCCCGACGAAAAAGGAGGAGTATTATAACCAGTGATCGGCACGGCCCGTACAACGCCGCGGGCTTTGTATAGCAATTTTAATATGAACATAATTATAATCCCGCGAAAATTCTTATGAGCATAATTTAATAGTGTTAAGTTTATTAAAATCATGTTCGTATTTTTTTTACTCTGAATACCGTTAATGTTGCTTGCACATGCCCTGCCGATCTTTTCTGTCGAGGTGGTTCAACTATGTTTGCAATAATAATGCAATAATTTCTATGGTATTCAGCTTTGTTTGGAACAACTGACGGAATCTTAGTTTAGTAGTATTTTTATCCCACTCATTAAATGAGGGCCTCATAATGACCAAACTAGTATCGAGGGTTTTGAAAATTTTGAATTTAAGTTATTTATTAGGAAAACACACAATTTTGTCCACGAAGAAGACTGACATAGTTCACGAGGAATACCGAATTGGGCCCTGGATTCTATATTATACTACCAACTTATCAAGTAAGCTTGTGCAAAACTTGTCCTTCGTGTAATATGCACGTGTTTTTAAGTTTATGTTTACGTAAACGTAAACAAAAGAAATCGGTGGGCGCGCGTGCGTCGCCCACCAGTTGCGTGCTTCGGGACCTACAGGGGGATGGCAAATTGGAAGTTTGCATTTTTTTACCAAAGGCTGCCTTAGTTTCGTCCGAGCCGGTTTAAGTGAAAAATGAAATGCAACCCTAATAGTGAACCGCTGGTAGATATTTTTAAATAAAATAATTAAGGCCCTTCTGGCATATGTGTCTTTACATATTAGGCTCATCTGGCATGTATGTACACCTTAATTTTTAATTCATATTTATTCATTTTTGGTTTTTTGCACAAATGTAACTTTGACAGAGGAAAATTGTGTTTTTCTCAGTCAACCTTTGACAATGGTAACGAAAGCTACCGAATCGTCAGAGAAGCTCAAATAATTGATATACGCGATATAATACGTTTTAATTGTTTTATTTAAATTTGTATGAAGTTTATTCATTGAGTAGGCCCTAGGGCACTTTTACAAATCTGGGTCCACCAGCATCTCCCAAGAGAAGACTACTGTTGAGAAGAAAGTCGAAACACAGCAATATTTTTTTGTGAATCTTTAAATATAGGCACAAGTGCTGAGCGAAATTAATGACATTGTAACACGTAAAGAAGAAGGATAGATATATTTCTTACCATCATCGTTGAACTTTCCCTGTATCAAAATTGTATTACCGTAACTGGGGTTACTTTGATTCATAGGGTAACATTAATCACTATTTTTTAAGCTATAAGCAGGTGGTTTCTAATAGCTTTTACTAATACCTCTACATTATAAACGCGACTTGAAACAAGCTAATTATACCTTAAACAATAGTGATCAATATTACTTCGCGAATCATAGTAACCCCAGTTTGCCCCAGTTCACATCCTCATCAGATCCCGGAGTCAATCAGGCCAGTATGCAAACATAACGGTATAGCCTATAGTCCCATATACACTTCGACTTATTGCGCCATCCATCAATAACAAAAAACCTTTTCCACGGTCCTTAATCACCGTTAATTACAAATTGATACTCAACTCACGCGCGCAATAAATCCACATTAATGTTGCCAATTAATTTAATTAATTAAATAATTCCACATCAGCCTGTAGAACCGCACCTGCTGTGCTGGGCGTGCGGAAAAGGTCGTAAGTGCCTAATGTTTTCCAGAGAGATACGCCCCTTTTTGTGAGCTTGGTAATGTTTTTTGAGTGTTGGGTTCCGTGATAAAGGTGCCAGTGGGATAGCCTATATAGTCAATCTTTATTTAGCTTGTGAACAAGGTTTCCAAACTTGGCGTTTTCAAAGGAATTATATATAGGTCTGTTTTCCGCAGGGCCTTACAGATATTTACCAAGGTGGCTGCAGTGAAAACTTTTGACATATCCTGCAATTAAAAGCAGTTCGCAAAAAATGTATAAAGTATCGTTAGAGGAAGTGCATTCCACAGACAGACTAGACGGCGCAATAACTTGTGAACAAATCGGTATGGAAAAGGTTCGCTGGGGCATTATAGGATTATCGGAGGTCCGAAGAGAGGGAGAGGATACGATAGTCTTGAAGTCAGGGAACCTTTTCTATTACCGGGAGGGCGATCAACTGTCCCAAGGTGGTGTCGGGTTTATCGTCCACAAGTACCTCATCAACAACGTGGTTTGTGTAGAGAGTGTGTCGTCGAGGGTGGCGTACCTTATACTCAGAATTACCAAACGGTATTCGCTGAAGGTGATACAGGTTTACGCACCAACTTCGGCACACCCCGATACGGAAGTGGAGACAATGTATGAGGACATCTCCAAAGCCATGCACAGTACTTCCGAAACTCACTATACGGTGTTGATGGGGGACTTCAACGCAAAGCTGGGTAAACGAAGCGGAAATGAGCAGAGAGTAGGGAATTTTGGTATCGGAACACGGAACCCCAGGGGGCAGCAGCTGGTCGACTTCATGGAGAGGGAGGGACTTTACGCGATGAACTCCTTCTTCAAAAAGAAACCCCACAGAAAGTGGACCTGGATCAGTCCCGATGGTCGCGTAAAAAATGAGATTGACTTCATAATTTCGACCAAAAAGCAGATATTCAACGATGTCTCCGTGATCAACAGGGTGAAAACCGGTAGTGATCATAGGATGGTAAGAGGCACATTGAATCTAAATACTGCATTGGAACGCATGAAATTGATGAGGTCAACGCTCCGTCCAGGCCCTGCCGATATCAAAAACCCCGAAAATTTTCAGCTGCAGCTCGAAAACCGTTTTGAATGCCTAGCAGATTGCGTAACAGTGGACGACATCAATAACGGGCTGGTGGAAACTGTCCGTACCGTTGGAGCTAAGTTTTATAAGCCCCAACGCACAAGTAGGACCAAAAAGATCTCCGATGACACTCTCAAACTCATGGACAGAAGACGTGAAATGGTATTGCAGTCTTCAGCTGATATGTTGGTATACAGGCAGCTAAATAGACAGATCTCCAAATCTCTGAGGCGTGACACGAGGCATTTTAACACAACATGTGTCAAAAATGCCATTGAGCAGAACAAAGGCTCCAAAGTGTTCGCAAAAGATATGTCTATTGGGCAAAGCCAGTTGACTAAGCTGAAGACTGATAGTGGCAATATTGTTTCGTCCAAAACTGAGATTTTGAGAGAGATCGAAAAGTTCTACAGACAGTTATACACCTCAGCACAAAAGCCCATTAACAGTCTCGATGCTGAACCTAGATCGAAACTGACCCGACACTATACCGAAGATATTCCGGACGTTAGCCTTTATGAGATAATAATGGCTCTGAAACAACTTAAGAACAACAAGGCACCAGGTGATGACGGAATTACGACTGAACTTCTGAGAGCGGGTGGAAAACCAGTACTCAAAGTCCTCCAGAAGTTGTTCGGTTCCGTCATACATGAGGGCACAACGCCTGAAGCATGGAAAAGGAGTGTGGTGACATTGTTCTTCAAGAAAGGTGACAAAACCTTATTGAAGAACTATAGGCCCATCTCACTGCTGAGCCATGTTTATAAGCTGTTCTCCAGAGTCATTACAAATCGTCTCGCGCACAGGTTTGACGAGTTCCAACCTCCCGAACAAGCCGGATTCCGAAAAGGCTTTAGCACCATAGACCACATTCATACGCTGCGGCAGGTTATACAGAAGACAGAGGAGTATAACCGGCCCCTATGCTTAGCGTTTGTGGACTATGAAAAAGCCTTTGATTCGATTGAGACTTGGGCTGTGCTTCAATCTCTCCAGCGGTGCCGTATCGACTATCGATACATCGAAGTGCTGAAGTGTTTGTACAGAAACGCCACCATGTCAGTCCGAATCCAAGACCAGAGCTCAGAGCCTATCCAACTGCAGCGAGGAGTAAGACAGGGAGACGTAATTTCTCCAAAACTGTTTACTGCTGCATTGGAAGATGCCTTCAAGTTACTGGATTGGAACGGACTTGGCATCAACATCAACGGCGAGTACCTCACTCACCTTCGATTTGCAGACGATATCGTGGTCATGGCAGAGTCGCTGGAGAAATTAAGCGCTATGCTCAAAGACCTCGGCAGAGTCTCCCAACAGGTAGGTCTGAAAATGAACATGGACAAAACTAAAATCATGTCGAATGACCATGTTGCGCCTTACCCGATAGTGGTTGGGAACTCTGCCCTCGAAGTTGTCGACGAGTATGTATACCTGGGACAAATTGTCCAACTAGGTAAGTCCAACTTCGAGAGGGAGGTTAATCGACGAATTCAACTCGGCTGGGCAGCGTTCGGGAAGCTACGTCATATCTTCTCGTCGAAAATTGCCCAGTGCCTGAAGACGAAAGTTTTCGAACAGTGCGTGTTGCCAGTGATGACTTACGGAACTGAGACATGGTCGTTCACAATGGGACTCATAAGGCGGCTAAGAGTCACGCAACGTGCAATGGAAAGGGCTATGCTCGGAGTTTCTTTGCGCGATAGAATCAGAAATGAGGATATCCGCAGAAGAACCAAGGTAACCGACATAGCTCACAGGATTGCACGGTTGAAGTGGCAATGGGCAGGCCATGTAGCCCGGAGAATGGACGGCCGTTGGGGCAGCAAAGTCCTGGAGTGGCGACCACGTATAGGAAAGCGCAGCGTGGGTCGGCCCCCGACTAGATGGACGGATGACCTCGTGAAGATAGCGGGGAATCAATGGATGCGGTCTGCACGGGATCGCACTTTGTGGCGAGTCATGGGGGAGGCCTATGTTCAGCAGTGGACGTCTGTGGCTGATAGATAGATAGATAGAAATCGGTATGGTGAAGAAGTGTCATGGCGTCATGTCACTGTTATGTTTTAGAACCCCATTTGCCGACGGCAGATTCCGAGTCAGCTCTACTGACCTGCGGTCGGGTGACTGTGTCGTCTCCCGCTCGCCGACACGTCGGTAGCTTCGTGTCGTTAACTACTAATGGTATTTCATAGAAATACCTACATAGAAACCAGTAGTGTCGCAGCGACACGTCTGCTGCTGCTGTCTACGATCGGCTACGTACTGCCCTTAAGCAATGTGGACGTGTAAGTGGCTCCCGGATAGGTATACACTGGTATATCCACGGGAGGCATTGCCTCTCGCGTACGGACACTGCTGAAATCGTCTTTCTAGTGTGTAAGGCCTTATGATGAAAAAGAAGTAGGTACCTATAGAAAGTTTAAAGGATCCAGAGGAGCGGTTCAGAATCATCATCATCATCATCATATCAGCCGAAAGACGTCCACAACTAGTAAAAAGTCTCTCCTAAGAGGTTCCTCAGCGACCGGTCGTGCATGGTCTCATCCAACAAGCTGTGACTGACGGGCTGGTTGACTGGTAGAGAATGCCTCATGGCATTAAACGTTTAAATAAATAAACCCAATGACTTACTGCGATCCTTGACGACGGTCCATCTTGTTGGGAGCCTTCCCGCGCTGCGCCTTCCAGTACGCAGTCGCAACTCAACAACCTTAGTGTTCCAACGCGAGCAACGTGTCCCCATGCAGTGACCAAACCCGAATATAGTAATACGGAACCCTGGTGCGTGATTCCAAATCGCTCGTACTGCTTTTTTTACACCCTTAGTCTAGTCGTCCTCCTTGAACAAAAGGACATAACTATCATACTTTTCTTATAACGTACGCCGTTTCTAGGAGTTTAAGGTCCGTTTCTTTTAACCTTTAGCTTTTTTAATCGCATTTTTCGAATTGTATCGTATGTATTTGAATTCGATTCGAATCTACGTCTATATTACGGTTAATTAGTGCTTCGACTGAATCGAAAATAAGCCTTAGTTCAATGGGACTACGAAGAAAAAAAATCGACGCCGAGGGAAGGATAGTGTGGGAAGTCCACCTCGCACGAGATATCTCCTTTATATTTTATTTATACTTCAGCAATATAGGCTGAACGACCTTTACGGTAATGACAACTTTCCGTTAAGGTGAATGTAGGTACTCTATTTTGATAGCAGTAGATTTGGAAACGGTGAGTCAAAATCGCTAAAGTACAATCACTGTGCTCTGTATATCTCCACTCCGTTCCTGTATAAACAGTGTAATTGCTCAAATTACGCTCCGCTCCGTCCAGATGGAATCGCACCTTAAAATCGGTACAATTTGCTTAGTATTTAAGATCAACAAATTTCTTATTTTGTACAACAACTGGCAAAACATAGTGCACCATATTTACATTGTATCGAACACATCTGTAATACAGAGGTGTTACAGAGTCTGTATTAGGTATTCATTTTGACCTGTATACAAAAAAAATGTCAACAGTAGGAAGGACCCTAGCTTAGAAAGAGGACATAATCACTGTTTTTATATTTTTCCTGAGATTACTAATTACGTTATTATTCATTTATTAAAATATACTCATTGTAAAATGTAGTAACTCCAAAACTGACACAATGGTAAGGTTACTTTAGTCTGGTGTCTAATAAAATAAAACGAATGACGTTGAGCTTGATATTGACAACTTATTTTTTTTCGCAGATATGTCGAAGACTGCAACTCTACACAGACACAGTTGTCGTAGATTTCAGTTATGTATTTTCTTATATTTCTTTACATACCGAAAAATAAATTCAAAAGCTCTCACGATCTATATTAATTTCCACCTGTTTAGAAATATGAAATGTTGTCAATTAAAGAAGACAATGAGCTGATGACTGCGTAGGTGGTCCGTGTTTAATGGGACAGGGTTCCATTCCATATGAGGTATGGAACAAATAGAACCTTGTAATATCAAAATAATGATCTTTAATTCAGCAACCAATTAGATTACTTAGGTTACAAAAAGCATTTTAGTATAAGGTAGCACAGTGGAACTTAAGACTTTTTATAAGGCTTACGAACCGTCACAAACCAATTCAGTGAAGTCCCGATGAAAAGCAGTATTCTTAAAACATACGACCTTACAAAACTGAATAGGTGATATTTACATAATTATAGGCTTATACGTAAATTGAGTTAATTGTGTCCATTACCCATACTTTTGAGTTAATACGATAGGGCAGAAGGCTGTAAGTGCTGGTTTTGAATTATTTGAAACTGATAGCGTCTGTTTAATGGGAGATCCTTTGTTTGTTAGTTGTAACTGTTTAAAGGGGGAAATTGAAGTTTTTTATTGTTATAATAATATAAGGACTTATAATAACTATGGTGCAACATGATTGATGCTCATAGTAGAATGTGTTTCAGGCCTTGTATCATCAAGGATAACGGGATATTAGATACTTTTCTATATAATTATGACGAAGATGACTCGGTTGTCCCAGTGGTAGCGCAGCTGGAGAGATTCAAACCCAGGACCTGTCAATTATGTTGATAGAATTAACAAAATAAATGTACAATGTTTTATCTATAGCCAGTGGCGCCATCTAGAGTTGAATGATGCTAACCTCTGTTATGTTCTTTGTTTGAACTTTAAATGTTTTATTAAGACCGTCAGCTTCCCAGGCATCCAATTTGGCTGCTACTTACTGCGACTACGTTAAAAGTGACGAAACTGGCACGCCGTAGCGTGTGCTTTTAGGGGGTTTCCACGTATATATCTGTTTATATATCTATTTATTTAACTTTGGAGTTGCTGAGTTTCATTCGATAAAATAAATTCTGGATTCACATCCCTACTGCAATCCGCAATCCCTATTAACCCCATTTTACGGTATATGAGAGATAAAATTTACTTTTCTGTATTCCGCTTAGTGAGAACCAAATTGAGAACCTCCTCTTTTATGAAGTCAGTTGGAAAGGTACGCGTTTCCTGACATAACGTCATACCTAACATTTATAAAAAGTCGGGTAATAAAGTGCATTAAACGTTAGAATATTAAACTAATCACCATGTTTGCGACAAACACTTTGGAGTCCAAAATGTCAGCACTATGTCGGCTGCCGGACGGAGTTCTAAGCTATAAGCGCGGAGCGATAAAGATGGCACTGGATAGCACGACCGTTTCCACCTCCTTAAAATCATGTCGTACATTTTCAAAAGTGAGCCACAATAATGGGGACCGCGACTCGTGTCATAGTCATAATAATCCAGTAGACGATCTAGCACAACTATGTTGGAGTTCACCCATACTAGTCGAATCCGCTTAAGACAAGTGCACATCACCACACTACAGCTTAAGCCGAGAGGACGAGACGGCCGCCTGATTTCGTTCGACTTACCGTGACGGTATTATTAACATCTACGTTCTGCCGTCGCCTTTTACGAATATTCGGCCGCCTACGGCGCAGTTCGACGGTTATCGGATTCCTAAGAATACGAAGAACGCGATCGGCTCCGTCAGCACAGCGCTTTGCGGCCGTCATGCGCGCTTTTCAGGAGGTAGCATCACGCGAATCTTAAGAATAGCGGGTACACCCATTACGTATAAAACCGCTACCTCCTATCACATTCATCCTACTGCGCCTCAACGTGGGTCTATGTCTCCCGAACTAAACGACAATAATAAAGGCAAGACGTAGAATTACGTGTATAAACTGGTATCCTATCTCCACTCCGAAACATTGTTTCCCATCTTTAACGTTTCGCCAAATTTTCATTTAGTCCGAAATTATTTTTTTCCTGAAACTCGTAATATTTTCAGGATTTTATGAACATGGTTTTAATTGGGTTAGGTTTGTTTTATAATTATTCTGAAAAATTAACAGTTAAATTATTGTTTTAAGTATGATTTACGGAAAAATTACTTACTGTTGAGTTTCTTTCGGCTTTCGTCTCAACAGCGGTCTCCTCTTGGGAAATGCCGGTAGATTCACAATCAGACTTGTAAAAGTGCCCTTGTTGCCTACTTACTGAATAAATTATTTAATTTCATTTCATTTCAGTTCTGAAAAAAATGGTTTTCGGACAAATTAAAATTCGGCGAACGTTACAGATGCGAAACAAAAATTAGTGTTTCAGATAGGTACCCGCTACCTTCTGCCTCATACATCCTACCGCGCGTCAACAAATTAAACGGCAATAATGTCGGGTTACCCCTAAAAGGAGATGGTGATACGCGGGTAAACCCGCTACCTCCTACCTCTTGCATCCTACCTCGTCACGCCGCGGGTACCTGTCTCCCAAATTAAACGGCGCCCCATTTACATACCCATTACGGAGTTGTTTACTTGTAAGGGAAAAGATCCGTTTCTGAACTTTTTAATAACAAACAAAGCGGTCAAGGGCGTGCGGCGGGTGTAAGCTACTAGAATATTGTTTGGGGTTTACAGAAATATTATGATTGTTATACAAATTAGTAGTGCTTTTGCATCGCTGAAACAGCTTTTTTCAATTAACACAAAAAAACCCCAACCTAACATAGCTAAGAACCATCTCGATAGACGAGGCTTTTTCAATAAAAAACGCATTTAAATCGGACCATCCGTTTGGGAGCTAGGAGGAGCTAAGAGATGCCAAAGACAGTAACACAGATACACAGATACAAATATAAAACTTATAACACTTATCGGAGGTTAAAAAAGTATGTAAAAACTTAATTTTTATTGCCGTACCTACTTGCTTGTTGGCAAATAGACTGCTTCATTTCCGAAGTATTTGATCATCAAGTTTTTTTATTAAATTTAAAATAAACAGTTACCCATAAAATATTCAGAACTTTTACAAATCTAACCTTCCGAGTTTCATACAACTAAAATAACGCTCAGAGAAGTTTTTGTTTCGAAGAACAGCGTGAAACGTGAAATGAAACAGTTTGGAAAAAATAGTTACACGAAAAAAATACATCCTGGGTTGTGCTTTACATGATACTTATACAGTGTGCTACCGGCACGGGGGCATTTATTAAAACTGATAATTATAATATGTTCCATTACTTGCATACATCATAATTATGTGAAATAACAATACAATTATATTTTCCAAATTGCAAGGAACCTAAATTTATGTCGTCGTAATGAACAAGTATGAAGAGCTGTCATTTACACTAGCGAATCAATTCCCAATGCTGTATACAGCACATTGCTGCAATTTGAATTTTGCTAGTTATTAATTTACGAAGTTAGAATTTTAGTGTATTACATTTTTTTCCTTTTCTACTTTTTTTTGTCCTCGTTCATCTTTTCTTTGCCACATTCAGGTAACAAGTTTCCTATAACGTAGTCCAGTTGTCCGTTTTGCCGTGATAAGAGGACAAAGAAAATTTTATTAACAGATGGCGAGGTACGGCTGGCGCCCATATAAATCGTGCATAGCGTTATTAAGATTTTCCATGAAATAGGTCACTATAGGTCTGAGGGGTCACCCTCACCATTAGAGAAATGCATTTTAATACAATTTTTAAATGTTATAGATTATGGAGCCTTATTGCAATATTAGTTCAAAGATGCTGATCGTTGTAGAAATTTTTCTTTATGATCAAATATGTTTCTTAACATATTATCAATGTTACTACTTAGAACAGAGCTTTTGAGATTTTTATTGGTATATATTTGAAACCTACAGTTTGAATTTTTCATTGATAATTTTTGTTTCAAAAACTACTCGAAATTGACAAAATACACGCAGAAAAATGTTTTTTTTTTTCAACTTTTTTCGACTGCACGCAATGAAACATTAACTGTTACGTTAGTATTATTCACTTTAAAAAGTTGGTTGAACAATCAATATATTTGTCATATGAAAAAAACATTAAAAGGCATAAGCCCTCTTCACAAAAGCCCACTTGCCAATAACTCACTGTAGAAACAAACCTTATTTTGTACGAGTAACCTTCTCCATAACATAAGTTACCCTTGTATTCAATACACACACGCGCGTCGAAAAGAAAGTCAAACTTAGAAATATTTTTTTTTCATTGAACTTATTTACTCGTTTCTTTTGATTGCTGTTTATTTTTTAAAATTCCATTAGACGCGAGGGTCGTTAGGCCATTAGGGTGAGTTTATGGTGCTGGAGGGGTAAAAAGAGCCACTTTGAAGTTCGTACAGTGCCATCCCTCTCGTTCTCCTGTCAAACAATATTTGAATGAGCAGGACGGCAGGATCCAAAGAGCGAATCTCGTACATCGAAATAGCCCTCAAGGATAGTAGTAAAGTGGAGGAACAATAACGCGTGAAACTCCCGCCTAAATGGCTCAATCAATGCAGTATGAAAATTACTCTATGGAAGTAAGATTTATTTTCGAGTAAAGTGAAAGATATGTTAAGAGATTTGGATATTAAACGGTTGTTTGCATTTTTCGATTCCTTTGAACCCTGCTAAGTGAATAGCGGATGTAAACGATTAAATGTGTAAGTTATTAATGTCGATAAAAAAATACAACAGAATGGGGCATGGATACAGTTTTTTTTATTAAGATACAGTTCTTTTTTTATTGGTAGGCATAAACCCTAAATTTGTAACTGTTTTGGGAGTAAAGAGGGTAATTTCTACCAGTATCATGTGATTTATCCGTAAAAGCAAGTTACTTATTTGAAAAATTTCATTCATTCCCCATTGAGAGAGTGATATCATATTGTATCAATCAGACAATAACAGAGGTTTTATGCTAAGCGCTAACATACTTGGATGATTGGATGGATTTATGGCGAGTACGCCTTGCGATATCCCGCTTATTACATTTACATTTAGCAATATCTCCGTTTTATCATAGCTACATAACAGAGATATATCGATTGGAAACATACGCTGAGGTAAATCCAGCTTAAAGACCGATACAGACGGACTGTATGTCAGCTACAATTTGTAGCCATCAAAAAACTCCACTTTAGTTATTTAGACTGTATTGCACAGCATTCTCTACCAGTCAACCACAAGGCCAAGCAGAGACATTATTGGTGCGGGATGGGTGTACAACAAAACGTGTATGCACACGATACAAATGTCGAAACAAAATACACTAACTACATTGATAAATACATATTTATGAGAATACTTTTACTGCACTGACTGGCCGGGTGGTTGACTGGTAGAGAATGCCTAAAGGCGTGAGGTCTGCCATTTGTACTTTTTTTTTGTATTGTGCAATAAAGTTAAAATTTATTGTATTTATTTATTTAAATATATACATAGGGTCTGCTGTTAAATGACTACGACAACGACGAGCTTTAATCTGTATCCGAACGGGCCTGGCTTTCGGTCCGGTTAACACGAAACCCTGTCAGACAAGACCTAAGTAAGTAGGCTCTAAAATCTTTACTTTTTTATATTTGACAGCGGCACAAGCCATACAGCGCCATATGTTGGTAAACATTTCTTTGTCCGATCATATCCCCGAAACGACTGGACGTATTTTAACCCTTTGAACGCCAAAAGCCACTAAAGTGGTCGTGTCATCGTGTGCTGTCGTGCCTACCACGCCAACGACCACTAAAGGGGTAATGGCGTACGCTGTCATAGCAATTGTCCTGCTGACAGATAAGGTATATTTTCGCTCTTTATTTTATCAACTGTTGGCGTATAAGCCCCATTTTGACATGGGACGAAAAGCGTTCTAAAGGTTAACCAATTTTAGTACAGGGATAGGTGAACATCTAAAGTTAAGTTACAGGCACCTTACATCATCACTATATAGTATAAAACAAAGTCGTTTCCTGCTGTTTGTCTGTCTGTCTGTCCCTATGTATGCTCAGACCTTAAGCTTCGCAACGGATTTTGATGCGGTTTTTTTTAATAGATAGAGTGATTCAAGAGGTTTATATGTATAATACATGCACAATTTATCAGCATTGCACCCGTGCGAAGCCGGGGCGGGTCGCTAGTTATAAATATTTTGTTTCTGATAATACATCTCACAGGATTGCACGGTTGAAGTGGCAATGGGCAGGCCATGTAGCCCGGAGAATGGACGGCCGTTGGGGCAGCAAAGTCCTAGAGTGGCGACCACGTATAGGAAAACGCAGCGTGGGTGGGCCCCCGACTACATGGACGGATGACCTCGTGAGGGTAGTGGGGAATTAATGGATGCGCTCTGCACAGGATCGCACTTTGTGGCGAGTCATGGGAGAGGCCTATGTTCAGCAGTGGACGTCTGTGGCTGATAAATAAATAGATAGATAGATAATACATATACGTGGTAGTACAGGATGCTTATTAGTCACAACGCAACTCGTTACTGCCTATCTATATCTCGTCAGGTCACGACGCCGACGGTAGCGCGTAATTATGAACTAATGTATGTGATTTGTTTAGCTATTTGTTGGATGGGCCTTGGGCTATTTTAAGGATATAGTTATATTCTAAGTTTTAATGCTTGATGTGCCGAATTTTAAGACGGTTCGTGTTGATTCTAAGAAGTTGTTGTCTCGAAGTTGACCGAAGTTAGGGGAATAGCGAAAGAGCGAGTAGTGTGGAGCCGCAATAAGAATATGTATGTATAGCAAACTATAGTTGAAACACTTTGATCGTCATTATCAATATCTCAGGAGGAACATGTTCGCAGCTTCCCAAGCATCATGGATGGCGCTACCTATATCCACACCGAATCTGTACTGAACTGATTACCCAGTGGCGTAGCGAGGCGCTAAAACGTAAGAAAATATTGGAGTCATTAACATGAGACTTGAGCCATGAGCTTGGCCAGGGGTCCTTATGGCCCCATAAACCTTGGGAGCATCCGGGTTCGGCTAGACCTCGGATAGCTACGCCACTGGGAAGGTGATGGCCTCACGAGACCCTAACGAAATCT
Organism: Apotomis turbidana; assembly: GCA_905147355.2. Lineage (NCBI taxonomy): Eukaryota > Metazoa > Arthropoda > Insecta > Lepidoptera > Tortricidae > Apotomis > Apotomis turbidana. Next base: position 5,977,930 of record LR990294.1, on the reverse strand, counting down.
TCGGACCAAATAATACTCCCGCATTAAGTTTTCTGGTTCGTTGCGGTCACTGAAATAGTATTATCTGTCCTAACACGCGCCGCTTCTACAGACAACGTGCGTAGTTCACTGCCTGTTCGATTTGGGAAGTATTCGACTATTTATTTCGATTACTCTGGTTCACCTGCGGCAATCGTAATCATCAGATCAGTCAGCTTATCTACACAATATATTCCACAAGCAAGGAAGACCCCGCCTCGCATGGGTAGCCACCATAAATAAGGTCATGAAGGATGCAAATGTCACATCTGAGTCCTGACGAAGAAAGACCAGGATAGCCGACTCGATAAAGCTAGGAGGAGAGAAAGAGAGACATATAAGTGATCGACCACATCGAAGCTTGACGTTGCGTATACGCGGTCACGTCTTTCTCAAACATTTGACTGCGTTTATAGTGCGTCAACGTCTTTTGAGCAGTGGTGTTTACGCTCCCTTACTCTTTGACATATGCTGGGCGAGAAAGCGGTGGAATTGGTGTGCACGACTGATATAGAATGTCCGCTGTTTCGCATTGCTTAATAAAGTAAACAAATATGAACCAAACCAAACCAGAGCGGCCCTAATTTCTATAAAGCCGGCACCACACGCCGCTCGTGAATATTCAGTTATCGATGCATGTGATGCACGACCGCGCCGCTAATGCCGCTATGTGTTTTCCCAATGCATGCGCTGCGTTGAGTTAGGAGGTGCACTATGAGGTACCGCTGCTTAAGGCTGTGCATAACATTTTGTCTGTTGACAACCAAAACTCACTAAGTTACAAATACCTGAAATACCTACATTAAACAAAGCTCTTATCTCGGTGTAGTACTTACCAGATGCGATGTTTTGACGAGAAGTACACTGAAAAAAAAAAAAGATTTGTTAACCCTTAATTTGACAAAAAAAAACGAAGGTCGCTAGTTCAAGCCTCGTTAAGGTTGAATAGAGCAAACAATTCTCGTTCGAAAAAAAATAGAAAAAGTTGGTCAAAGAGTGTGTTAATCCTGGCGAACATTGTCAAATTAAGGGTAACAGTAGCCCAATTGTTAGCTGCTAGTTACTAAATTGGACTGACAAACTGAGGGCTACTGAATAGTTACCAAAATACGTTATGTAAAATTAGCATAATTTTGGTTACTACTTAGCACAATGTGGCTATTTATTTATTTATTTCAGTGCGATACTCAATTTTATAAAATCAAAGATTCGGGATCTGTTTCCTGCCAATGTGTAAATATAGTTTTGAGGATCCTACATTTCTGTTATTTACAACCGGCTTCATGTTATCAATTCACACCAGTATGCGGCTCTCTTCGGATAAAATCGATTTGCGTTTCGAACCACTCGTATCGGCGCGCACGCGTCATCAAGCTCCACGATCAATTGCGTAGTGTTCTAGACAAACAGCCAATTTTTTTTTTAAGCCGAAACCTAAAACCAAAGAGAGTAAACCTCATCTGTACGTTGAAGCCTACAGCGTCTCCAAGCTCCAAGCTGGTCATGGTTATGTCATTCGAGTCGCGCGTGTGTCGATCTGTCTCCTGCCATTACTTCCACCTATGTGTAAATATAGTTTTATGGATCCGAGATTACTGTGATCGAGAGCGGGCTTCATATCATCCATACACACCAATGTTAGGCTCCGACAAACCATTTTTCAGCCTCTCCGGATAAAATTGATTCGTGTTTCGAACCACTCGCAGGGGCACGTACGCGTCGTCACCAAACACCACGACCACGATTGCGTCGTGTTTTAGACAAACAGCCAATAAAATTGTCCAAGCCAAAACCTAAAGCTAAAGCACGCTAAAGTGAGTAAATACCTCATCTGCATGTGAAGCCTACAACGTCTCCAAGCTCCCGGCTGGTCATGGTTATGTCATTCGGGTCGCGCGTGTGTCGATCCGTCTCCTGCCACGACTCCCACCTATGTGTAAATATAGTTTTAGGATCCGAGATTGCTGTGATCGAGGGCTGGCTTCGTATCTTCGACGCATCACATCACTGAATTCCGAAAAAAAATATTTTAGAAACCTCGATATCATTTTTGAAGACCTATCCATAGATACCCCACACGTATGTGTTTGATGAAAAAAAAAATTGAGTTTCAGTTCTAAGTATGGGGAGCCCCCAATATTTATTATTATTTTTTTATTTTTGCATCATAATCTTAATGCGGTTCACAGAATACATCTACCTACCAAGTTTCAACAGTATAGCTCTTATAGTTTCGGAAAAAAATGGCTGTGACATACGGACGGACAGACAGACGGACAGACGGACAGACGGACATGACGAATCTATAAGGGTTCCGTTTTTTGCCATTTGGCTACGGAACCCTAAAAACGGTATAAACTCACGTAAAAACATGTCGGGCCATTCCTGAAAATTTTTACGTGAGTTTATACCGTTTTTTATAATTAGTAAAGATGTCTCACGATAGTTTTTATGACATTATTTAAACTTACACGTATGTGTTTGATGAAAAAAAATATATTGAGTTTCAGTTCTAAGTATGGGGAGCCCCCAATATTTATTATTATTTTTTTATTTTTGCATCAAAATCTTAATGCGGTTCACAGAATACATCTACCTACCAAGTTTCAACAGTATAGCTCTTATAGTTTCGGAAAAAAATGGCTGTGACATACGGACGGACAGACGGACGGACAGACAGACATGACGAATCTATAAGGGTTCCGTTTTTTGCCATTTGGCTACGGAACCCTAAAACCACCACTCAAAGAAAAAGCAGTTATTTAGTCTGTTCATGAACACAGACGAAAGTTCCGCCCGAAACGTGTTACTTCGAAGCCTGTTGTAACGTACGTTATGACGACATCTCATTGCATTTTTGAGATAATGATTTTCCCTATAACGACGAAATTTGCAGAATACAAAAAACAGTTTCAATTTATCTTCCACAGACAATAGCCGAGTCATGTTTGTGCTTCAATAGCTCTGTCCTTAAAAAACACGTTATTTTTTTACTAAATCCCTTTCAAATTGAAAATACGAAAAAAAAGCCGGCCGAGAGCCAGTCGGACTCGCGCACCGACTGTTCCGTATGTACAAAGTTTCCTATCACACTAATATTATAAAAGCGAATATTTGTGAGTGTGTTTATGTGTATGTTTGTTACTTCTTTACTTTAAAACGGCTGGGCCAATTTTGATAAGTTATGGTGTGTGTGGTACTGGTAGCTGACACCCTGGATTAACACATAGGCAACCTTCTATTCCGATAATATGTAGATAATATGTCGAAGCCTGTTAAAACGCACGTTATGACAAAATTTCATTGCATATTTAAGAAAATATATTTTTAACACAGTTGCTCAAAAAGTGGTACTTTTCGTAGCTGCAAATCGTGCGAAAAGTTGGTTATTTCGAACTACTTAGTGCTTTTTACTTTTCAATTTTTTTTTATTTTCTGTTGTACTAACACGTCATACATCATACATCCAAACAAAGGTCAATCACTTTCTGACTATTTATTACGTCATGCAGCATTGCAGGTGTATACCTCATAATTATGCTTAAAATATTTAAATTGCATACTGGATCAATCAAAGGGTTATCTATAAAAAAAACTCAAAAACGGTGTATGTAAATAATTTGTTTGAGTGACTATTATTTAATGAGCAAATGAGTATTATGCGTGACCTAAAAAAATTAAAAAGAAAAGTATTGATAAGATTAGAAAATACAGTATTAAGCGTGACCTACGCGTTGCTTTATAAATTCATAATAATTATGAATAATCGCTATTTTTGTGTAATAAATAATATATTTATTTACAATTAGGTATATGAAGTGTAAAGAACTAAAAATTCACGATGTTTATTGTTTGGAATCAATTAAATTACTGTGTAACATTATCATAACCCTTCCAGTGGCAGAAACCGGGAGCCGGACCCCACGTCAAGTGGCAGGCATCCGGGAGCCGGACCTGACAAAACAAGCCGTTGAGTGGCAAGGTTTCTGATTGCATGACAGGAGAAGTGGCACAGCCATCTTGGCAAAATATACCGTTAAGTGGCGGGCCTCCCACGGGTGGTCATCGCGAATTTCCACATGTTACAAAAAATATCTTTTCTCAAAAAGAAATGTACAGATGTTGTATATAAACTATATATCGTTGGATTCATCATAAAATGCCATATTTATTGTATAGAAATTAATGCCATTCCATTTATAGAAATTTTGCTAGTCTTGATCAATCGTCGAATGACTAAATTTTAACCACTTTATGTATAAAAATAACTATAATTAGAAAAAAAAACAGTGATCCGTAGAAAACACTAATTTAATGGCAAATCTATATATTTATTTACACCTATAACCCTTTTTATTACACCTCACTATACAATATTTTCTAACCACAAGGTTTTTAAAATGCTCACGGCTCGACGGTCGACGCGTAATGGTCGGGGGGGATCGGGAAGATGACGCAATTTATGACGAACTTTGCTTTGCGCGTCAATTCGACCGTTAGTGAATACCGTCCTTGCTTATTGACGAATGCATCTTACAAGTGTGAGCAAGCGAAATATAGTTTTGACGGTTTTATTTCGGGTGCGAAATAAGACATCGCACAGGGTCCGGGAGCCGGATCCTGCCACCCAACGGCTTGTTTTGTCCGATCCGGCTCCCGGATCTCTGCCACTTGACGTTGGGTCCGGCTCCCGGTTCCTGCCACTTAACGGTAAATTTTGTAAAATAGACGCGCCACTTCTCCTGCCATGCAACTGGTGGCGCTGCCACCTGAAGGGATAACTCTTCTGAAATATTAAAACTATTTCTTTTGATTTGGCTGAATGATGACAGCCGACGCCATCTTGAAAAAAAATATTACAATTAAAAGTAAAACTTTCTTTTTCATTCAAGATTGTTTTAATTATGTGTAAATGACACGTAAGATTTATAAAATGAGAGTTTTTCATAGAAAATGATGGATTCTGATGTTACCAGAATAGATTTAACACCGCCCTATATACGAGCCAAGGCAAAAATTGCAAGTGAGAGTATTTTACCCGCAAAATCGAAAGAAAAATTACATTGCCGTCTATGAACATTTTATTGGCTGGAAACGAGAAAAAGAGAATTATTAACAACTTGAATAAAACTTTAAACTTACCAGAAAAGGCTTTAAATGCGACCCTTGACAATTGCTCTAAAAATTGTAGGTACCTACTCTTAATTTTTATCAGCCAGAAATAAATATAATTGCCCCTTTCAATTACTGTTTTAAACTTGTATTATTGCAATTTTTCGCAAATGTATTAAAAAACGTTGTTTGGTACACGTGTGGAAGTGTCATTTTAACTCGTCCCGAGTCTTGACCCTCGCCTTGCGGCTCAGGCCAAGACTCCTCGGGACTCGTTCAAAATGACATACTTTCCACACTTGTATCAAAAACTACTATTACTTTTAGCGATAAAACTACATGAGCAAAAAAGGTGGCGCACTACCTTTTCGCCAACTGTTTCGTCTTATTTTCAAATCTAACATAATCTGTGACTTTCCCTTGCTATAGCTAGTCGTGATTATTCAAGCGTGGGAGTGGGAGTGGATTGATACATCAGCCCAGCCGCATAGTGATACGATGTCATTGACGATCCAAACATGTACATCTAGTTTCACAGTATATTAGATTTAAGTCTGTAATGCTGTGTAAATATATTTATAAATAAATAAATAAATGGCAGTGCTTGTGCAAAAGGGTTCCTATATCTGTTATTCAGGCTCGATCTGAGGGAGGCAATTTCGTAGGGCGCCATATTCATATACTTGATGACAAAAAAACGTGAGGAGAGAGGGTACCCCACCAAGTATTTGTCCCGGTTCAAAAAGACGTAGAGACATTGTAATTTATTCCAGTGATATGGTGGCTGCGTCATAATAGTAGATGCCGTTTGTGAAGAAAGCTTTACCATTTTAGTTGGAAATTTAATTTTTGGTTATGCTTTTGCGTCCCTATTTACATCAACAGATCCATCCTTGGAAGAAAGAGGGGCCTTTGCCCAGCAGTGGGAGTGGGACAAGGTGAAAAAAATATTTTTTTTGCGATTGTGAACGGATAGAACTATAATAATTGTACTATAAGCCAAATTAGCTCCCCGATATTTCTATCGGACGGAATCTCTCTGAATCTGATATAATCTGTGACTTTTCCTTGCTATACTAGTCGGGATTATTTAAGCGTGGGAGAGGATTGATACGTTGGCCGCATAGTGCTGCGATTTCATTGACGATCCAAAGATGGAGTTCTTGTCTTGTGCAACAGGGTTAGTCAGCCAAGGAAAGTGTTAGGTACGAGACATACTCCGCTTAGGTAATAAATAATTACAACAAAAAACTATAAACCGTTTGTAATTCACTGACTTGTAGGTTGATGGTATCTATAATAAAGTAATAATAAATAAATAATAATAAATATCGTACAACTCTTTCCATCAGGCGCTCGTTTGCCCCCTATGACATAGAAAAAAAACTCACACAAAAGTAGTCTTGTGTTAAGGGTACCTACTAGACGATGGTATACATACTAATACATATAGACAAATACATACTTAATGCATATTAAAGATCCATATAATAGATAGAAAACATCTATGACCCAGGAACAAATATTAGAGTTTATCACACCCATATTTGCCCTTGCCGAGATTCGAACCCCGGACCGTCGGCACAGTACGCAGCTGCACTACCACGGCTGCATATTTGGGACGAGACGGGGACAACACGAACTTGTTGAATTTTGATCAAAAGTAACGCCGCGCCGCCGTGAGTACCCGTTTTGTAACCTAAATCGTACAATTTAGGGTTTCTCGTTCTTGACCTTTACAGAGCCTAATCGGATAGGGAAATTGACTCCACTGTCTGTTACCTGGATAAATACTCCCACAGGGATAATTTATGCTTTATTATTGAATCGACCCTTCCGAATTTGGGCCTAAATAGAAGTTGAACCTGTACCCCGTATGGCGAAGGTATAAATATAGAAGACATGATTGACATATGAAATCACGTGTTAAAATATTCCGTGTAGATTTCCCAAATTTATGACACGAAGATCGCTACATGCTTCGGGAATCCTCTTGTTTTTAGGGGTTGATTTTGCAAGTTCTTGTTTCTAGTGGCAAAAAAAAGGATGAAGATGATTGAGTTTGGCGTGTCTTAGTTTAATCGCACTGCTCGCGCAGGGTGTTCATACTCACATTCTAGCCTAAATGGTCGAGAACTGTCTGGTTCCAGAGGAACTTCCTGCCGCGAACGCTTCGCATGTGGAATGAGCTCCCTGCCGAGGTTTTCCCCGGGGGCTACAGTATGCGGTTCTTCAAGAGGGGAGTAAATAGGTTCTTAAAGGGCGCTTCGGCAGCGCGCGTGTGATGCTCCTGGCGTTGCAAGCGTTCATGGGCGGCGGTAACTGCTTAACATCAGGCGGGCCGCATGCTTGTTTGCCACCGTCCTAGTATAATAAAAAAAAACATGTCAAAATATACAATGGTAAAAAAAAGTGGAACAGACTCGGCTTAGATTGTACGGATATGTAGAGACATCACTGTCCTCACTGATACCGGAGATTGAGTGATGCCCGACCTAAAACCCGTGACTGGCCTAATCTGAGATGGTATAGTTGCCGGCAAACTTTTTGAACAAAAATGGCGGATCTGCGCATGTGTATTTGTACGTAAATCGGCTACTGCGCAGTCAAGGTTATGCTCTAAAAGTTTGCCGGCAGCTGTAATCTGTGATTAAAACAAACACAACGAAGAACCACAATTTATTACGCCATACGACCGGGAATGAAACGTATAGATGGTTGTAATGGGAGGATAGCAGATAACAAGCAAATAGGAAACTCCTAGGGCAAAGAAGAAGAAAAAAACTTGCTTGTGGACGGAGCTAAAGGAACATGTCCTTTATTACCAATTATTCAGTGCTTACTAAGCCATTTATCTGTGTTCTGTTATACTGGTACTAGTAATAAGAATATTACCACCACTCAGCTACTTTCCAGTCCATGGGACATAAAAAATTACATTCAGTACATCAATTTCCTTTACATCCGCCCACGGCTGAGTCAGATCTAGCCAAAACCTAGCTTCCTGCGGTGCAACGACCGGCGTGGTAAATGTCTTGCATACGAACTACTGACGCAAACAGTTTGTCGTTTTTATGCGCATCGGTTACAGATTACAGATGCGAATTCGAGGAACCCCCGTTTGTATAGTTTCTTGGAGTGATAGATCTAACCACGAAATTCTGGTATTTAACTGTCGTCCATGACTCTAACCACATAAAAATGAGGACAAAATTGGGGAAAATTTGATTGACTTTTGAACAAGAGCGTAATTTTTCACATAACGATTACTTGTCAAAAAATGGTTAGACATAACTCTGAAATTATTAACTTTACAAGAGTTTTGAGAGTAAAACCCGTTAGCTTAGGTTTGGTTAGGATTGTATTATAACAATCCTGAAAAGTTATTCGTTTCAAAGAAAAGTAGAAATGATGACTATGAAAATTATGAGTAGGTAATGATAATGACAATAAAATTATGCATAAGAATTTGATGTAGCCAATATGGGTGGAATTTTATGTACCTCTTTTGAACGATATGTCGCCGTGATATGGCCGATATCTATCACCATTTGCTTTTCGTGTCATATGGCTCTTAGCCTGGTTGGTTCTGGATGGTTCTTAGTCTAAATTATATTTTGCTAATGCGTTACCACTTCTATTCCTCGGAGAGTGTCTTTTATTAGGCTCACTGATAGTGGCTTGAGCCTTATCAAACTTATCAACTTGATGCTAAGAAAAGGCAGTTTCCAAGGCGAGGGTAGGACCCTGGAATCTCGTGCTGAAGTGATGCCTCATCTTTTTGATATACCGGGGCACATATCATACAACTAATTTTAGCTGAATAAAGGCTGTATAGGCGCTTATGCAACCTCTGGTACTTGGGTAACTACGTCACTGCATTGAGCCTGACGTGAGCGCAAACCTTAAGCTCACTGGCACGATTTGCATGATTCAATAATGAAGTCTAGCATCATACAAGTGTCCATTGTGAGGTGTTGCGCTGTTGGGTCAAGGCGCCTGCGCTCTGCTCGAAATAATTGCGCGTCCGGTGCGCCGGCGCATGTAGAGCGACATAATCGACCCCGTATTGCTCTACAACAACTAATCCTTATGTCAGCCATAATTATTGAAATTATAATATAACTAGAAGGTTTTCTTCGTACGCGTATTTTTTAATACCAGGGTAAAAAGTATCCTATAGCCATCTTCGGATGTCCAGCTATCCCTGTACCGAAAATGGTTAAAATTTGTCCAGCTGTTTCGGTGTGATGAGACGACAATAGTACATTGTTGTAGAGGCTGAAAAGTAAGCAATAGATGAACGAGTAATTTCGAAGGCCGACCCGCAGGGGAGGCCTTCGATAAAACGAGTTCATCTATTGCACTTTTGGCCGAGACTAAACTTTGTGCTTTTCACGACTACTGCGAGTAAATAAAAAACATTTCTTATAATAATACATTTTAATTAAAGTTTATATTTATATTAGCGTGGGGGCAATTATTAAAAGACAGTGAAATGTTCTTTCCTGGTACATTAATATTTGTGTTTTGCGTCATTTCAGCCGATATGGAGTAGCTTGGCGTATTATTCACTGACGGTATTGAAGGACTTGGAGACGGGGATTTGAAATCCTCACGAGACGTAGAGGGACGGGGCGTGTTTGTCTCCGTTGACGTGATGTTGATGGATTCTGTTATTAAATTATTTATCTTCACTTTATTCTGAACAGAATCCTCAATATATCCTTCCGCAACCTTATCAGACATCCAACCACCATGTCTTTTTAAGGTAGTTAGATTTGGTCCGGAGTCGGCTAGGAGAGTCGCTGAGGTCCTGCGGAAGCAGTGACCAGTGTAGCATTCAGCGTTCGGTAAATTTAGATATATGCGGCCATGGTTTTTGGTACGGCAGCTATTTTATGCCTGCCTATGGGTTGTTTAGTACATTTGCCATTCAGGTAATTCAAGAAAAATCTATTAAGTATTTTCCAAATCCTTAGGGCGGAGATTTTGATATTTTTTCACAATATCGAGTAGTTCGTCTCTTATATCAAATGATCGATCTATTTTCGTCTTTGTGTTCGGCAGTCAATCATATTGTTATGATTTTCGATATCACCCATTTTCATATTAACTAATTCAGCTGCCCGGCAAGCACCATTTACTCCAAAAATCAATACGACCTGTAACCGAATAATGAGATTTTTAAGCATTTTTATAACAAATTGAAGCTTAAATGTATAATGTTGACCCTAATGAAAATAATAATATTGCTTTGCTATTCCGCGAAATATAGCAAAGCAATATAGCAAAGCAATATTATTATTTTCATTAATATGGATTTCCGCAACGTAACGCCTGATTCAATTAATTACTTAATGTTGACCCTGGCAATTAAAAGTCTTGAAAGTATCACGCAGTTAGTTTACTTATTATATGTAACTTCAAATAATCAGATCTCGCAAAAATCATAATCCAAAATGATAAAAAAAAAATGAACTAAAAGCGGTAATAGTAGAATAGTTCCAACAATGGGTACCGAGTCGACCGTGTCACACTAGTCACTACTATTGCAGTCAACAGCCATCTCTCAACAATTTATTAATAATCTCAAGAAATTATGACGATATATTTATTCTAATGACGTAAAATATAAGTCTCGCAATACAAATGTTTATAACTAGATATTCCACTTTAGACTTACCTTTGCAGCTAAATAAATATGATCAGGAGCTTCATTAAGGAATGTCTCTACGTTTTCGGCAGTCAATATTTTCGATTTTTTCGATTTGTACCCATCCGAAAACCTTTTCAGTAGTGTCGTCAATTTTTTGTAATTCTTAATGCTTACGTTGTGTTTAATACTTAATGTTGCTTAAAGCATTGAATAAATTCCCCACAAAGTTGAGGGTTTCAAAGTTTTTGAGAGTTCGTCAAAATATGCGAGTAGAACATTTTCGGAAAAAGATGTGGTATTTTTCTTGCTCCTCCATGTTGTAAAATTTGTGTATACTTTTAAATATTTCTCCCGGGATTTTTCGGGTAACAAATTGTCGCTGCCTCTTCTATTGCTGAAGGCGTAGCATCCATGTCACTATCGTCGCTTCATTCTTCATTCATTTTATCAATCCGATTAGTTATTTATCAATCAATAACAAACAATATCGCAATACAGTGAGTTGTTCCCGCCGAATTTTGTATTTTCTTTTTGTTTGAATTGTTTGTTTTTTTTTTTCGCCCGTTCTTAGTGGCCAGTCTTACAAAATTAAAAAACAGATTAAAAAATTAAAGTTGCATTAAGGTGTTCGCGAACTAGGTAGCCTGTCTATGGTAGCTAGTCGAACATATGGATATGTATTGGAACACGCGTACTAGGCAGCCTGGCTGCGCAGTTAATGTAGTGCAGTGAGCGGAATGCTTAAAAAGGTAATGCTGCGGCGTTTTTCCATACTTAAAAAAAATAACACGATTAAGGATATTACGCGTTTAAGAAAAAAATATACCTCATAAATGACGCATTTTTATTGGTCAATTTAATTTCAAATGCAGCAGACGATTAGCTTTGATTGGTGAAAATGTCGTTTACGCAGGCCGAGAAAAACACTGAAATATTTTCTATAAAGTCGTATCTTATTATGAAATCTGTGTCTAGATACGAACTGTTACCGAAAGGTGCTACATTGTTGTCGTGTTGCGAGCTAATATAGATATACAGTTTACAAATGTACAAATATACGCAGTTTTGGGTACTGTATTCAGGTAATCTATGACCACATTTTCGAGCAGTGTCGTGAAAAGGAAATTATGAAAACAAATAGCGCAAGACGCATGGCGCCGCGCGCCCATACAAAGTTAATGTCGATTCTGCATTACGCTATTGAGATTTTTCCTAAATTATTTTCAATACAAATGTAGAATTTTATAATAGTAGGTATAGACGTAAACTCTAATCTTGAAACGTAAAATTTGACGGGATTTTTGAAAAGCGATTAATCGTTTGTTGGAAGTTCGAATCCAGTAGGTTAGGATTGTTTTATAGCAATTTTGAAAAATTGAGTAGCGAGTTTAAAATCCAAATAATTATGTAATGATGAAAACGATACACCAAAGAAACAAGAACACTAATCATCAAACTTAGATAAGACCATAAAGAAATGAAGAATGAGATTATTGGTAGTCTTCAGATTTAGACGGCAAAGACGATCTTACACACAGTACAAGGCTGTTATATAGAAAATAAAATATGGAGTATTTTGTCCACTGGCTCACATAACAAACACTTATTTTATTATGCAAGTTAGCTCCTCTAGTTCAATGCACTTTTGAGGAAAAAACAACCCAAATGCAATTTCGCGACAAATGACCTTGTCAGTGTCACTCAATTTGAGCACGTAGAATAACGTAATAGTTTGTATACTATCTGAATTATGTTGGTATTTGTAACATTGGCAAAATTCTTGAAACGCGATTCAGAAAGATCTTTGATCCATTCACAAAGCCCCCAAGAATGGCGCGATTCTGCAAGATTTTCGATTAATGGCTAAATCTATAGGGAAGTTGTAAATTCAATTTTAGAACATGGTTTCTTCACACGCTCCAGTGCTCTTTACTTCGCGAACTTCGTTATGTCTATGAACTTTACGTATCCCCCAAAAATGGCTGACGGAAATGATAATTCCCTGTCACGCGTTATAAATTCTTTTTAACACGAGTATAACTCACAACGGACGTCTAAAGTTCAGATCCTGGCCTTGGAACAACAATTTATTGGGAATATTACGGATTTAACTGCCTACTTTTGTATCATTATAAATAATTAACAATTAAGGCTGAGGGCTATAAAATCGCTACGTAGTTCGTCTTACATGAGTTACTATCGATAGTAATTGCTGGAAATTTCTGGAGACACGCATATGAGGACTGCCAACCATGGAAATGTAGTCACGTACAGCAATGGCGCTACATACCTATTTTTGTAAAAAAATTAGTTAACGTAACTAGTGTCGTAGTGTGTATAGTAACTGGTTCAACGTTATCTTAAGAGGCCTTTTTCCTTTTAATTTTTATTTTTTTCATACTATGACAAATATATTGATAATTTCAACCAACTTTTTGACGTGATTAATACTTTTCCCTGAGTTCTACATAGTAACATAGCTATCTCATGCTTAAATCGCGTGCAGTAGAAAATATAATAAAAAAAAAAAAAAACAGTTTTCTGCGTGAACTTTGTCAATTTCGAGTAGTTTTTGAAACAAAAATTATTAAACAAAAATTCAAACTGTAGTTTTCAAATACATACCAACCCCCCTGAGTCCTATGTCCTCCTTGACGTGTCCGTCAATGGCGAACCTGGCTCCATGACCTTCACGAGCGGCGATCATGTGCCCGAATGTGGCACGCAAAACCAAATTTGGTTTTAAAGGTTCTGTTACACGGCGCGCAATGCAACTCACCCTTGTTGTTGTAGGTATACGTATAGGAAGGCTTTGGACGAGTCTTTATGTTAAGGCGTTTTGCGTCGAGGCCCCTTACACACCAATAAATCGCAAAAGACCTGTTTTAAGTACTAACATTGATAGTATTTATTTATTTATTTAAACTTTTACTAATTATAAAAAAAAACCGGCCAAGTGCGAGTCGGACTCGCGCACCGAGGGTTCCGTACAAACACTTTCCATCCCTAAGTGGTTAAGTTAAGTTTGCACCGGGTATGTATAGCGCCCCATATAAATTAGGTGCAAAGTTAGGTATTAAAATATAAAAAAAACTACTTACTAGATCTCGTTCAAAACAATTTTCGTTGGTAGTTTTTATAGTAATGTACATCATATGTTTTTTTTTTTATAGATTTTTCATTTTCTTATTTTAGAAGTTAGAAAGGGGGGGACCAACTTATTTCCACTTTGGAAGCGTCTGTCACGCAAACTATTCGGTTTAGAAAAAAAATATTTTAGAAACCTCGATATCATTTTTGAAGACCTATCCATAGATACCCCACACGTATGTGTTTGATGAAAAAAAAAATTGAGTTTCAGTTCTAAGTATGGGGAGCCCCCAATATTTATTATTATTTTTTTATTTTTGCATCATTATCTTAATGCGGTTCACAGAATACATCTACCAATACCTACCAAGTTTCAACAGTATAGCTCTTATAGTTTCGGAAAAAAATGGCTGTGACATACGGACGGACAGACAGACGGACAGACGGACAGACGGACAGACAGTCATGACGAATCTATAAGGGTTCCGTTTTTTGCCATTTGGCTACGGAACCCTAAAAAACGGTATAAACTCACGTAAAAACATGTCGGGCCGTTCCTGAAAATTTTTACGTGAGTTTATACCGTCTTTTATAATTAGTAAAGATGTCTCACGATAGTTTTTATAACATTATTTAAACTTAATTGCACAAAATACAAAAGTAAAAGTACAAATGGCGGACTTAATGCCATAAGGCATTCTCTACCAGTCAACCATAGGGCCGAACAGAAACTAGCAGTTGGTGCAGGATCATAGAAAGCCGCGTCTAAAAACATAAAACGAAATAATAATATGTTAGGAAACTTATTTGATTATAGCGAAAAATGTCTAAACCAATCAGCATTTTTGAACGGATAAGGAGCCGATCGCGAAGCTATACTGTAGTCTTAAAGAGTCCGCCTGGCGTGGCACAGCACAGCTAATTTATGCTGATTAGTACGCGCCACGGGTTTCATGTATAGCACCGTGTAAATTCGTAGCTATCATTGTGTGCTAAATGCTTCATTATATTCTAGTAACATTTGTTCGACTTGCCCTTAAGAGGAATTTCGTTGCTCCTTTTCCCAGACGTCAGTTTACGTTAAGTTTGCACCTGGTGACTATGGCGTCGCATACAAATAAGGTCTAAACTTCACGTAACCGGGTTATACAAATCGAGGTTTCGTTCTGGTCTGTTTCCTCCTCCAAAACTTAACCAATCTTTACGAAATTTTAGGAACTGAGCGGGATATAAATGTTTTAAATTTAGTAGTTAGACTGTCTGAGCTATATGTAGACAACCTTGGTTCTCTTGCGTCTCCTCCGCATAGAGTAGCGGTCAGAAAATCTCAGTTCCAGGCTAAGGCAAGACGTATAAAACTTTAGACAAACCAGAGGCGATAATTCATAGAACCCCATCGCATATTTATTTACAAACACCTGCGATCTGGGACATTCAGGAATTCACCGCCCTAGGTATGTAAATGTATACTATTAGCAGTTAAATATTCGTTACTGGCCACTCAATAATAAAACGCTCAGCAGCAAAAAAACAAGAAACAAAATAGACAAGTGAAAATAGAAAATAGAATGTTCAGAGGAGGGACTGTCAGAATGCATTTCAGATGACTATCGAATTCTATTTTTGAAACGCACGTTAGATACAGTTGTCAAAACATTGCTGTGTCTGAATCCAGCTTCCGACGTATTCGCTGTTAGGGTTTCGTATTCGTAGATAAAAACGTACCTACACCATAATATAAAGTTTTTTGTTGTAGTTCCATTATCGTTATTGTAAGTTTGATACGATACACTATTTGCCTAAAATTTCTTCTACATGTATAATGTACAGACATTTCATACACACATCTTCATAATACATTCAATTATATTAACATTTTACGACACTCTGTACATGTGTTTTGCACTGCAAAACAGCAAAGTAAAGGTAGTAGCTTAAATATTAATCATTTTACAACATTAAAAAAATGGCACCCTCCCAACTAATGCAAAATCACAAATCGCATTAGTTGGGCGATCAGTCTCGTTTAGACCATGACACGTGATGGGTCTCAAAAATGACTTAATTTTCAGTGAAAAATTGCAGAAATAACATCTATAAAATAAAGAAAAAGGTCGGAATATTCTTTTTTACGCAGATTCTATTGATTAATTAACGAATCCTATGTAAAATCATAGCATATTTAGATTAGAATTATTAACTTTGTCCCTACAAAATGCACCTCATCACTGAACAAAAATCTAAGGAGTCGCTATAGTTTTATATTTTATTAATTGATGAAGGAGTGCAATAAATAATTATCCTATTTTTTTATTAAAGATTCCCACGCGATTCCTAAACAACGTGAAAAATTGAGGTCACGTTTAGTAAGAGACAGACGTCAAGAATAATTTCAGCCAAATAATTCGTCTCTCGTGTGTTCGTTCGGCATAATCATATATATATTTTTTTTATGTTTAATCAAAAGAAGCGTTGAAGTCTTTCACTCAACACAGTTTTAATATCTCAATAAAAACGCAAAAAAATGACAATGTATACAAAAGAAGCGTAAAATGGTTATGTAGTGTTTGTGGTAGTAGTAAATAGATATACACTGTCTCGGGCGCACGTCACATGGGATGCTGCGTTTAGTTACACGCGAGCCGAGGGCGAGAGTGGATGCATGACATTGCTATGTGTGCGGCGGCGAGTATACTACGCCACCGACTTTCACGCCACGCCATCAAACTTTAAAGGGTTAAGGCGACTCCTAATCCCAACGTCCTTGAGGATCTGGGCGGAGCCTAACGTTATGCCCCCCGCCGACCGTGCGCCCCCGGAACATTACTTCGTTCATAATCTCGTTGAGTGGCGTCCAAGCAGCTTCATACACTCGCATAGTCCGAGCGTGAGTTGAAGATCAACAAACCTTATACCTTTTTTAAAGGCATTGAAAAATCTCGAAGTAAAATAAATCATTTAAACAATGATATAATTATTTCGGATTACTAAATATCTATTTACCTACTACAGTAGAATATTAAAAATAAAATGCGTTAAAGCTATTTTCCAAAAAAACTAAGTCTAATTTCACTTGTTTTCAAAAAAAAACAAGTGAAATTAGCCATTTGGAAGTCTCGAATCGAAAAATACTTTTCAGTTTCTTTTGTATGTGTAGGTACCTACCAAGAATAGTTAAAATGCCGACAAGATTCATGATTATACGTGTAAAATCATGCAGAAATAAAAAAATACCGTTTTTTAATAAATAAATCATATCGTGACCCAGCGGATGAACCGATATTTTAACATAGTAGTGGAGGCACAGCTTTATCCCCCGGGTCATGTTGCTCTAATGAAAAGATAAACTATAAATAATAGAGCGACAAACTCAACTTTACCGTTGGAAAATGGATTTACGTCCTTTACTTATAAACAGTGATAGTTTTTTATGACTACATTAGTAATATTCTCAGATTTTTTCCTATACTTGTTGATATTGACGATATTTTACTAGACGATATTTATTTTGTTTTTTTTCTATGTTCAAGGTCAATGGATACCCTATAAATGTGAATTTACTTGAGTGTCAAAATATACCGATGCTGGAAAGTAGAAATTATCTAAGCGACATTTTTGGGGATATCGAGTTTACAAACTGTTGGGATCGGCAGATTTTTCTGCATCGAATGTGTTGGGTCTCGTATATAATAATATCTGTCTGACGACTTTTGTGTCGCTTATCCCGTCGGTGATTTAGAGAATTACATATTTTTTTCTACTAAATGACTTCATTTTTGAGGGTTTTTTTTGCAAAATGGAGATTACATAAAAAGTTTTTTGCATAATAATGAACCTTAGAGCTTTTTTACTTATTTGTCAAAACAGATCAAACAACTTGGATATTTTTTCTTTATTGCAACTAACCTTGCACTTGTTGGTTAACTGTTTTTACCTGATCGTAAAATATATTTTAATGTCGTTTGAGGCATTTTACCTATGTCTTTATGATAAAATTAACATAAAGCTAAATTATGAAAGAAAAATTGAATGTGATCCACTGCAATGTAAGCAGGACTCGAACCTGCGACCCTAAGTTTCCGGCGTAGTGCTCTACCAACTGAGCTATCATATCGTTACGTCAATCACACTAAATCTTTGATTCCATAATTCTTCGCTACTGGAGCGCCCTCTGTGTCATGTGTGTTTAAAATGCTTATGCGCATTAGCCAAAAAGTAACAATGTGGTATTTCCACATTATTAAACAGAATCGATATAAGATTCTATAAAAAAAATAACATAGTTAGATTAAATTACCTGATTGTCGTATCTTAACTATTGGCGTTTATCCAAATTTACCTGCTTTGATACTATGAAACCATTGTCGCCTTTCCTTTTTTACTTTGATCGACTACAGTCGCTTATCTTGAATTGCTTGAATGACGATTGAGTCGTATTTGTCGCATAGAATGTACTAAAAAAACAAATATTTTCGTTAAATTGGTAGTTAGACAACTTTACCGGTTCTGTTTTATAAAATATCACACATTTAGTAGTAATTCAATATATTTATAAAGGCCGTTAGGCCCACCTGCGGTGTAAATCTGTGTCTGTGGCGCTAAGGCATTACTTTGGACTCGCTTGATGGACCCAAACGCCATCTCACTCATACAGTGTCTTACGAGACGTCACTTATACCACACAGAGTTGTAGGTAGTTTTGTTATTCTTGTTAGGATAGGATATTATCTCATTGCAATTGTAAAACTTGAAATTTCACGTAGTTCGTGATTTAAAATTCCTTAATGAGTATCGAGTGACTGCAGTCTTCAGAAGTCTTGTGCTGTTCTCATTAGTCATAGCTATCGTTTGCTACCATACATTGATCTAGAACTACTGGAAATCTTTCAGCAGAGCACACATAAAAATTGATAAAATTGAAATTTCACGTGATATCTGATGAATAAATCTTTAACATTTCTAAAGCAGTTAAAGTCACGTGATATCTGATGAATAAATCTTTAACATTTCTAAAGCAGTTTTTTTTTTGTATTTGCGTAGTTGGACCATAAGTTTTTGTCTTAGAGAACTTTAAATGTCACTTCTTTAATTTTAATGTTTGAAAATAAATATTTTCCTCTAATTAAAACATTAATCGTGAGGTTTTATTGTACGATAAATAGCTTTTCATGTCTGAAATATTTCCTACAAAGGCGATTAGATAATTTTTCTTGATTTATTTCATGCTGATTTATGCACATTTATATATTTACCTGACTATAAAATGAGCATGCACATATATGTTGTTAACTGTGTTGATTGTTGTGTAATAGATTATACTATTTTACCTGACTAATTTCTCGGGAAACGTGTCGTTTAGATAATTTTACCTAATTCTATTTTGACGGCCATTTTGCATAAGCGACGATAAATCCTAAAATATTCCATTAATAGACAAAATAACAAAAGCAACATGTAAAAAACATGATATTGTTTATATAAAATGAGCATCGTATGCACATAGATATTGTTTACTGTGTTGATTGTTGTGTAAAATGTAGATTATACTATTTTACCTGACTAATATCTCGGGAAATGTGTCGTTTAGATAATTTTACCTAATTCTATTTTGACAGCCATTTTGCGTAAGCGATGCTAAATTTTAAATTATTCCATTAATAGACAAAATAACAAAAGCGACATGTAGAGAAAATGATGTTGTTTATAATTATAAAATGCTTCATTTAAAAAGTAGGTCCACAGAATATTAAATAAATTTTATTTTTTTGAAAAAGTTCGTAGTTTTTTAGATTTCCTGTAAAGTTAGCTCCGTGTCTCTTGGATAATTTTCCTTTCCAGCGTAGATACGTTTTTTTGCGGCATAAAGAGCCGTATCTTTTTTTTACGTTAACTTAGAAGTTCGATTTTTTACAGCTTCAAGGGACTGTAGACCAAAGTACGACGTGTAGACGGTTTTAATTTCAACTCGACACCTACACGCGTTACCGAGATAAAGGGTCGTGACAGAAAGACGGTCTACTCGGTAAAGATCTACCGTGACGCCGAATTTTATTAGGTGGGTGTAGATTTCTTGATCTGCAAATCGGTTGACATGCGGCAAACATGTCAGCTATACTTTAGTTTAGCGGTTGTCTGGGTTACGTAAGCTATTTGGGTTTTGGCGTTCCTTCCGCGATCGATTAATTTGATCCAAGATCGTTTCATTGCCCTCTGGCAAACTTAGAGAAAAATTCTGAGCATTAGTCAAAAATCAAATCCGGGCATTACGATGAGTCTAAATAAAGTTATATATTTTTTCATTAATTCAACTGTAATCCGATCATTAATATATGGCTTTTAAACGATATGTAATAAAAATCAGGTTTTTTTTTTATAAACGGTAAACAATTGGAACAGAACTTATGGCCAGGCTAGGTATATCTAGCTAGGCCCGGCGGATATGTCAATAATTACTAACGCTCATCTAGATTTAAATATGAAGTGGGAAATTTATTGATGCAAATATGTATTCTGACTATATGTACATAAATAAGCCCTCATGCCAAAATTGTCACTTGCCTTCTTGGACTAGAAAATTATTGTAATTTTTGATAATGTATTTTTATATCATATGCCATGTACTGTACTAGTGACGCAACGAATGTGAATACTTACAATAAATATTCGTATTCGTAAATTAGCGTTTTACCGAATATTACAATGGTATTCAAACGAACAATACTTGTTCTGCATTACGATATGCATATCTCTTAGGGTTGAATTCATAAAGATCATTAGACGTTATCATACTTAAATATCTGTATTATCAGATTTTTTTTACTAACCGAAATACCTAAGGTACTCTAATATTACACAGAGAAGGGCCCTAAAACCCACACCAAAAGTGTTATTTTCTGGGAATCCTGTCTGGTGTGGGCCCATGACTGAGAATATCTAAGTATTCAAATGTGTTCGGGAATGCTAAGCAATGACAATTTTTTTTATAAGTACTTAAAATTAATAGATACCTAAATACGTTGAATTTAATTCTATATGAAAATGAGTGCTTTTTGTTATGTCGCATAGCGTAGTCGTGTGAAAAAACGAACTACACTCTCTTAAAATACACTTCAAACGCACGAAGACAGATCTAACCTCTGCGGGATCCGGTACTATAACAATTTTCCGTAACTAGATGGATCGCGAGAGCAAGTGACACAGCCTTCCCCTTCGACGGTTAGATTTACACTGAGCTGGCAGCCCGGGCACGGCCGCGCTCGCGGAAATTCAGTTTTTTTGATGCTTTATTAGACCGAATTTCCATTTTACCAACTTTTAAACAATACGATTAAAGATCAATGAATTGTCAATGTTCTTGCGAAAGAGGCGTGTAAATATCACTTGTAGTTTAGAAGCCTTAGGGAATTGAAAATTGAAAACGACCCTATTTCAACATTATTTTTTCCATAGTAATTATTGCTTTAAAAAAAAATCCAACTATATTTTTTTAGAAGAAATAGTCAAAAATAACATATATTTTTTTCAGATTTTTCAGTTGGCTAGATTACGAGCCTTAGGACTTTAAAAATCACCATTCCACGTACGGAGTCGCCTTAAAATGTTAATATTTTGCACTTGCCTTACTCTCATTTCACATACCTACTAGAACAAGATGAGTTGAGAAATCATAATGTCATTAATTCTGATCCCTTCTATGCAGTGTCGGGACCCTTTTATGCAGTTGTTAAATAAAAACGTAACTTAATTTGTTATTAATAATTTACGAGTTTATTTAGTACAAACAACAAATATATTTTAATACCTAAATAAAATAATAATGAAAATATTTTTAGTATGTAAAACTATTAAAATCTGCTCCATTCGTGCCATGTTCCAAGTTTGACAAGAGACATGAGTCGGAATACGCTAAAAAAGTTAATTTACACGAAAAATATTTGTGGTAATAAGTACGTAAGCCAATTTGACACTTAAACGTTTGAGTAAAGAGTTATTTTGTACGAAGTAATTATGTTGTTGTAAATTATAAATAAGCGTTATTGGCATCTACTTGAACATGACAGCAGTGCCACTTTTTTCAACAATTTTGTTCGGGTCTGTGGCTCTATTATAAATAATACCTCAATGTTGTAATGTACACATGCATGGTACATTTTGAAATGTCAGACATAGGTAGGTAGGGGGAAAGTATCTCTCTCTATCAATGTCAATATTGTCTATGGGTCAGTGTTGCCAAAATGCAGAAAACAAAAATCTACTACCTACTTACTTGGTTTCTGCCGCGGTAAATTGAATTTGTCCCATTCAAAACCTGTCCCGTTCATAGCACTTTCCCCCTACTTGCTTGCGGTTTAAGAACCCTATTCCTCGAAATATTTATGTAAATTAAAATGTGCAGAACCACGATAAAATCCATCCGGTGCGCGCATCGCCATTTTTTCTCAAAACCGCGCGTAGTAACGTCTTTGTCCGCTCGGCCTTGGTCGCGGTCGTAAAACTAGTATATAATGTCGTAGTTTCTGATTCGGCATGTTAATATAATATTCAAACCAGCTGCCCGTTCCCCGCCCTTGACTCTAGCAACGTGTTATGACAAAAGGTTATATAATTCTACTGGCGACGAACACACATAAGACCTTTTGGCTACGATCGCTAGCGTCATCTGCTGTAATAAGACAAAAGGTCGTATAGATATATGGTTGACTAATGTACATACGCCCTTTTAATAACCCGAATGAAATATAGACGTGCCTCCGAGACGTGACCAGACTGCTTCAGGTCTGTATCTCGATATAAACTTCATTAAAGTTTGAACTCAATTTAATAAATATCAAGGTTTATTTTGCAATAGCGGAATTGAGAAGATTCGACTTTGGAATCGTGAACTTTTTTTTAACGTGATTCTTGATGGGATTTCCGCGAAAAAGTAAAAGCGTTTTTTAACAGCCAGTGTGGACAACGGAAACGTGATTGGCGGTAAAAAATATAAATACATTGTTTATTGTGCTATTCCATTCAATTCAAACTGAGAATGTCAGATGTTAGTAACCGAATTTTGGTACTTACTCGTATCTAAGTCACTAACACAGTTTCATTACCTAAAATACCTTTTCACGACTGCTCGAAAATGTGGCTATAGATTACCTGAATCCAGTACACAAAACTACTTATATATGTTCATTTGTAAACTGTATATTATATCTATGTTAGCTCGCAACACGACAACAATGTAGCACGTTACGGTAACAGTTCAATAGGTATATCACTTTTTGAGAGAATAAACCTTTTAAATTGAATAGTTTGAATACACATATTTCATGGCACGATTATATTTAATTTTAACTGAAAATATGTAAATTAGAAATTAAGACTTTATCGTTAACAGCTACATCAGAAAAGTTTTTAAATATTAATTTCTTATCAGCTGACAGTCACGCAAACGTCAAATAAATTAAATCTAATAGTAAAATGTAAAGCATGGAATTTAGCTCTCAGAGTTAAAGTTAAAAGTTTTGTTCGTAGAAATATTTTTGTAAAGCCTGCCAAGTTCCTATTTAGAACTAATTTATTTTAATGGTAATGATTTTTTTGACAACATTTTTTAATAGATTTTTAATGAAAGATTAGTCTACTTTATTATGTGTTTTACTATCATATTTAAAATAAAAAGGAAACTAAGACATCATTTCATTGATTATATGAAAATAAATGTTGGGTCCTTGCTTTGAGTATCTACTACAGTCTGGAGTCTACACAGACTTGTCATGACTCAGAATGGTATTTAGGACTTCACACCAAAATGTTTGCGGGGGGATGCTCATCAACAATTTATGTAAATGTAGTGGCTCTGTTAAATAAGAACAAGCTTCCCAAGGTTCTGTCCTGCAAAAAAATACGTTTTCATAATTACTACAGCTTTTCTCTAACCCACACAACAAATCATCATCATCATCTCAGCCATAGGACGTCCACTGCTGAACATAGGCCTCCCCTTTGGACTTCCATATATACCGGTTGGAAGCGACCTGCATCCAGCGCCTTCCGGCGACCTTTATAAGGTCATCTGTCCATCTTGTAGGTGGACGTCCTACGCTGCGCTTGCTGGTCCGAGGTCTCCACTCGAGCACTTTTCGGCCCCATCGGCCATCTGCTCTGCGTGCTATGTGGCCTGCCCATTGCCACTTCAACTTACTAATCCGGTGAGCTATATCGGTCACTTTAGTTCGTCTACGGATTTCCTCATTTTTGATTTGATCACGTAGAGACACCCCGAGCATAGCCCTCTCCATTGCTCGTTGAGCGACTTTGAGCTTTGAGATGAGGCCGATAGTGAAAGACCACGTTTCGGTGCCGTAAGTCATCACTGGTAACACACATTGGTTGAAGACTTTCGTCTTGAGGCACTGAGGTATGTCGGACGAAAAGACATTGCGTAGTTTCCCGAACGCTGCCCAGCCGAGTTGGATTCGGCGGTTGACCTCTTTCTCGAAGTTGGACCTACCTAATTGGACCACTTGTCCTAGGTAGATGTATGTGTCAACAACTTCGAGTACCGAGTTTTCAACAGAGACTGGGATGGGCACAACCTTGGCATTTGACATGAGTTTAGTCTTGTCCATGTTCATTTTTAAGCCCACCCGTTGAGAAACTCGATTGAGGTCATCGAGCATCATGCTGAGTTCCTCCATCGACTTTGCCATGACTACGATACGATGTCGTCGGCAAACCGAAGGTGAGTGATGTATTCGCCATTGATGTTGATGCCAAGTCCTTGCCATTCCAGGAGCTTGAAGGCGTCTTCCATAACGGCCGTAAACAGTTTCGGGGATATAACGTCCCCCTGTCTTACGCCTCTTCTCAATGGAATGGCCTTTGTGCTCTGCTCCTGAACTCGGACCGACATGGTGGCGTTACTATACAAACACTTCAACACTTCAATGTACCGATAGTCAATATGGCATCGCTGAAGTGACTCGAGCACCGCCCATGTTTCCACCGAATCGAAGGCTTTCTCATAGTCCACAAACGCTAAGCATAATGGCAAGTTATACTCTTCAGTCTTCTGTATAACTTGCCGCAGCGTATGTATGTGGTCTATGGTACTATAGCTTCTTCGGAAACCGGCTTGTTCGGGTGGCTGGAAGTCATCAGTCTATGTTCGAGACGGTTCGTGATGACCCTTGAAAACAACTTATAAACATGGCTTAGAAGCGTGATGGGCCTGTAGTTCTTCAATAGGCTGTTATCACCTTTCTTGAAGAACAGTACCACCTCGCCTCTATTCCATGCTTCAGGCGTTTTGCCCTCGGACAAGACGGAATTAAAGAGCTTCTGGAGGACCTTAAGTACCGGTGTTCCACCCGCTCTCAGAAGCTCTGAGGTGATTCCGTCTTCGCCCGGCGCCTTGTTGTTCTTAAGCTGCTTCAGGGCCATCCTAATCTCGTACAGACTGATGTCCGGGATGTCTTCGGTATAATGTCGGGACAGCTTGGCTCTTTGATCGCCTACCAAGCTGTCAACGGGCTTTGCGACTGAAGTGTATAACTGACCATAGAACCTCTCGATCTCGCCTAGAACCTCTGCTTTGGTCGACGCTATGCTGCAATCTTCCCGTTTCAGCTTGGTCAGCTGGCTTTGTCCAATAGACTTGTCCTTTGCGAACACTTTGGAGCCTTTGTTCTGCTCAATGGTCTCTTTAACACGGTTCGTATTAAAGAGCCGCAGATCATGTCGCAAGGACTTCGATATACGTCTATTAAGCTGCCTATATGACCTCGCGTCATCGGGAGACTGCAACTGTAGCGAGCGTCGTTCAGCCATGAGGTTTAAGGTTCGATCAGACAATTTCTGAGGTCTATCTTTACGGCGGGGTCTGAAAAACTTAGACCCTACCGCGTGGACAGTTTCCACTAGCCCGTCGTTGATCTCGTCCACTGAGACAAAGTTCTCCAGACAAGCGAAGCGGTTGGAGAGCTCGAGTTGAAAGCTCTTGGGGTTTTGAATATGGGCCCGAGTAGGTCGGAGCGTAGACTTCATCAGACTGGACCTTTCCAGTTTAACATTGATATTCAGTGTGCCTCTTACGATTCGATGATCACTGCCGGTCTTTACCCTATTGATCACAGACACATCACTGAAAATCCGTTTCTTGTCGGTCATGATGAAGTCAATCTCGTTTCTCGTGGAACCATCGGGACTTATCCAGGTCCATTTCCTGTGAGGCGGCTTCTGGAAGAAAGAGTTCATCATGAAGAGTTCCTATTTCTTTAGAAAGTCGGCCAGCCTCTGTCCCCTAGGGTTCCGTTGCCCGTATCCAAATTGCCCCACTCTCAACTCATCACCGCTGTTCTTGCCCACCTTTGCATTGAAGACACAACAAATTAGAAATAATAATTGCCTCATAATTGAGAATTAGTTCTTCTGGTTGAGAGTCCATTTTACAACAATGTCATGATATGTTCAAGACTAATCAAAATCACAAAGACTAATCTGACTGACAGTGTTTTGAGTGGCCAGTTAATGGTGATAAGGTAAAGCATTTATTAGAATATATAATCCTAAAGAATATTATTTGCTATTTCATTCTAACCTGTCAGTTCCATGGAACAATTTTAAAAATCAAGTTTGCCATGTGTTCTATAGAACAACTTTACAATACTGCCATATGAGTTTGTTCCACAGTATTCTAGTTCTATAGAACAAATAATATTTGGCAATCTTTTAAGTTCTATGGAACAATTAAAAATTAAAATATCACTTACTTCAATGACGTCACAGTTCCATGGAACAAATGGGAATCACTCCAAAG
This sequence comes from Apotomis turbidana, assembly GCA_905147355.2. Taxonomy (NCBI): domain Eukaryota; kingdom Metazoa; phylum Arthropoda; class Insecta; order Lepidoptera; family Tortricidae; genus Apotomis; species Apotomis turbidana. The sequence continues at coordinate 5,951,246 of LR990294.1, read as the reverse complement.
AAACATCATATAATAATATGATAAAATGAAATACTTATGCACCCTTAGGCTAAAGTCAATTATTTTCATATACCTACGTATTAGGGTTTTGGAGTATAGTACCTTAGACACCTTTCACTATTCTCGTATTAGTTATAATAATGAATATATGGAATACTAGCTGCGCTGCGCGGTATTACCGGCTCATCCCGCGGGAACACTAAATTTTTCGGGATAAAAAAGTAGCCTTTGTGTTAATCCAGGGTGTCAGCTACCTACATACCAAAATTTATCAAAATTGGTCCAGCCGTTTGAGCGTAAAGAAGTAACAAACATACACATACACACACTCATAAACAATAACTACATACCGATACAAATCTTCAATTTACTCAAACTCCAAAGCGATTTTCACTGAAACAGTAAAACAATAATTCTATATTATTACGCCCCAATTGAAAAAACTGAGTGCTAAACAGATATCATCTAAGTATCGATTCGGAAAGATAGGTGAACCATCATCGAACACTCATTGTGTCAAATAAGGAGGCCTCACGTATGCTCATTTCATATTGATCTAGTTTTTTGTGTAAAGGTTATTATTCCTAAATACGTACTCTAATCAACGAGGAGGTTGGTATTCATATTGTGCAGAATAGCGAATAGGAAGAAACGGGTTTTTTCAAAAATAATGATTATGAAGTATAATGAAAGTATTCACACTCTATTGTATGCGAATTGTGAAGAGAAGTTTATCATATTGTGCAGAAGCGAATAGTTGATATTTTTTCTGATGAAGTCAAGTAAAGCGAAAAAACTGACTGACTTTCGAAAAGAGTTTGTCATTCGAAGAAGAGGTAGGTGGCAAGTAAATAATAATGGAGTAGAAGGGCCTCGTGCAGGGTCCGTCCGGATTGTTACTACCGTTTTGCCTGCTAACCCACCGCCAAACAGCAATGTTCGCATTGTTGTGTTCCGGTGTGGGGGTAAGATAGCCGGTGAAATTACTAGCATAGAGGCATTCTATCTTCGTCCTCCGGGTAGGCAAGCACTTGTGACTCCTCTGGTGTTGCAGGTGCTTATGGGCGACGGTTATCGCTTTCCATCAGGCGATACGTTTGCAATTACAGCGTAGAAAAAAACACAGAATCACTTAACGCCGATTTACAATAGAAGCTCTCTTGGTCATCGTGCTGCTTTTTTTCTTGTGTGTTATGTTATGTCACAATCACGAATCACGATCCCTGTGAGCATGACAACGTTTTAAGCCACGCTATATGAACGTTTTCATTGACTGGACTAAGAAGCCATTAACAATCATTGATGGAAGAACTGGCAGCTTTTATAGACGGGTTGTTTAGAAAAAAAAGTAGAAAAACACACGGACAGCTGACATCACGCGTTCGCGCCAAAAGTAGAGGCAGTGGCGCGCAAAAAGACAACCTATGCGAAAAAAGAACACTAGTAATTGTGAATCGGGTCGTCGCTCCGAGGGTTCCGTACCAGCACAACGCAATTAATTGATGATGTATAGTTATTTTTGTAATCGTGCTTTAAAATATTGCGGCCACATTTTATATGTAGTTACTTGCAAGGCGTGAATTTTTAGTAAACGCTGCATGGTATGACAATAGTTATTTGTTATACAAGGGAGGAAAGTTGTATTTTACCCGCGAGTGTTTATTTGAAACACGAGCTAGCGAAAGGATCCTATGATTGACCACGAGCGAAGCGAGTGGTTCAAAATAGAATCCTGAGCGTAGCGAGTGTTTCAATACACGAGACGAAAAATAACTTTTCGCCCGTGTCTAACACAAAACTTTTCACCTCACTACAGCGAGGAAAAAAGAATAAGGGTTTGTACTATATCTTTGAAAAATATCTGCAATAATGAACCAATTTGCCATTTATTAAAACTAAGGTCTAATTAGCTTTCATGTAGGTATTTTAAACGGGATTTTTCAGAAAATAAGCTCATGTCAAATTTTACTTTAGCTGCGTTGAAACGTCAAAACTCTTTCTCCACATGTGGATAAAAAGCGATTTTCTCAATCGATATCAAACCAACAAACTGGCCTTTCCGAGCTAGAGAGGTGAAAAAATAATTATGTAAGTGATTCTTAGAGTTCATATTTTTTCTTTTGAAATACGGAACTCCAAAAATTAATTGTGAACGGTCAATCGCACAACGGTGCCGTCGAAGTCAGGTATCTGAATAGAGCTTCGATCCGAGGAACCGTCCATATTTTGATTAGCTAACCGAAAGAAACACGCCTTTTTAGCGGCCATGACACATTGGAGTCAATAAACGGTTCGTTTTTGAATTTGCAAACAATTCTTATTACTCTTTTCATGATGCCTTCTGATGACTGTTATTTTATTTGAAAATTAAATTGAATACTTATATCAGATCTCTAACAATAAGACGTTGACATAAACAATACTTGAAGCCTCTAAAAAACCAATAAAAATGCATAAATGTATCTATGACTTACAAATTAAACGTACCTAGTTACAATTACGTACGTCACGTAAGGCAATCTGATTTCATCTCTGGCAACACTTTTTATTGTTCGAGGTCTACGGACGATGATCGTTACCAGTCGCGACTTGTACGAGTACGCTCGTGGGAGACGGTCGGCCAATAACCAGGATGCCGAAAAGATTACGAAAAAATACATCGGCAAAATGGCGTCTGACTTTCGCGCCAAAATCTTTCCGCCTACGCTGTTATACAATTTGTTTAACCGACTTCAAAATGTTCGCAGTTCGTCGAAATGTTTATTTTCTTTTTATTATATGTATATGTTCTATGATTACTTGCAGACGCTGGACCAATTTGAAAACTTTCTTTTTGTTACTTTTAATTGCTCCCATTTTCATCAAGTCAGGATTTTATGATAGGATCTTTGAGAAATCGATGAATCTCTTTAAATATTACAGGCACATTGATCTAAAGAGGTATTTTTATAGCTCCTCTTTTAAGTTCTTTTCGTTAATCGTCGGTGATTTGCAAAACGTGACTGAAAAAATGAACCAAGACGCGTATATATACGCGTCTTCGTAAGGAGCTAATTGTACTAATCTATAATATCATACTTATATGAGTCAGAATCAGGCGTCTTTAAGACATTCCCCTTGCGGCAACATACACCAGCCCCTTAGGTCAGGATCAGTTTTTTTACTTTCAATTTAAGTAGTGCGTTAAAGTAGTAGTAGTACCTACCTACATGTTTGTTTTACAATATCCTGAAACCAACTTCGAATTTGTTTAGATACAGCTGATTGATACCCCGCCATTAAATTCGACTGACTTTGTATTCTATATATCAGAGCCACAATCGTAGACGCTGAACGTAGGCCTCCCCTAAAGCTCGCGACAAAGTGTGATCTCGTGGAGTAAACCCCAATCGCCATCCGGACTACATGGCCATTACCACCGCTGTCAGTTACCTTGATTCTTCTGCAGATATCCTCATTTCTGATTCTACCACGCAGAGAATTTCCGAGTATAGCCCTTTCCACTGCACGTTCCGTGACTCTAGCCGACTTTGTATTACTGGTCTTTTATCAGTATCTTTCAAAAAATTCAAAATTATTTATTTGCAACTAGACGTCAATTACAAAAATCTGTCGAATCCTCCTTTTAAGTTTGACACTTGTGGTAGGACGCATTCGCTCTTTCGTACAAGGTTTTTAAAGTTAACAATAAATTAACATCTTATAACATCTGATTATGTAAATATCTTATCTTCTAAAAGATTAAAACAATGTTGAGCATAGATTAACAAAGAAATCAGTGGAACATACAGTATCTTTGTCTCTCTCTCCAATCGTTCCCTCACTGCTGAGGATCGTGACTCCTTCTGATTCCGTCACTTAGTTCTCCGTCGGTTACATTCCGTTGCTTGGTGGAACGCAGCACTGACTGACATGTCCAGCTCTTCAGATATCATATTCTCCTATAAACCGCTTGTGAATTTGGAAATTAACAATTACATAATGTATTTCTTTTGTTTAGGCTGTCCACGATGACCGTTTGAACAAACGCGTCGACTCCATGCTGCAAGAGGGGCTCATCCAGGAGTTGCTGGACTTCCACGATCGCCACAACAGGCAGAGGCTCAAGGACGGAAAGTAAGAGACTTGTGTTTTTACTTTTTACCGTTAGACGGGTAAAAAGTATCATTTAACTAGCTTTGGACGTCCAGCTGGTGGCAACCAAAATTGGTGGCAGTGTTGCCAGATGATATTTATGAAAATCCGTAGAGTGAGACAAAAAGTCTGTAGAATTCCGTAGATTGTCGCTTGAAAAATCCGTGGTTCTACAGACTTTTTTCCAATGCTTCATTTGACTATAACTGAAGCTTAAAATGTTATTAAAAGTAACTTTTGCAAAAACGTAGGTGGAAAAACAAAAATCTAATATTTGGAACACCTTGTCTAGCTTATTCATCGTTTAGAAAATGAAATTTAAAAACCGGACCACCGAACAAATAAATGTACATGATTAGTCCGCGAGTGTGTCAGCCAGGATTATAATTCATTTTTCGCAGAAAAAGTACATTCCGTTTGGATTATGTCACTTTTTTGGTGATAAATGAAAGTAGTCTGAAATTCCGTAGATTCCCCAATAGTTTCCTTAGGTCTGGGCATACAGCCTAAATTCCGTAGATCTACGGATTTTTCCGTAGCTCTGGCAACGCTGATTGGTGGCGTGATGAAATTGAAAGAAATTTTAACCAACCGATGGCCACGCGCATATACAAATCCTGCATCGCAGTGTTATTGATTTTAAATACACTTAAGTATAGAATTTTAGAATTATATTGAATAGATTATTATTGGGCCCGTTCTCAATTTAAGACTTTTTCTGGCCAGTTCGAGAAGACATCCAAATCGTCTCCAACGGGGATTCTGATAAGGAGCATTAGTTTTATTCTGTATTAAACTGCCGTATGAAAACTTGAATATACACTACAGTGACGGCTGAACAACTCTGTGTGAAAGTTTCGAGACTATTGGATAAAAAAAATACTTAAGTATATATATTTATAGCGTTTTAAACAAGACGATTGATTAAAATATTTTCTGGTAGATTACGGTTTATTTTCGTTCACGTTACCGCCTGCCATTAGGCCCGTACGCTTGTTTGCCACCTTCGTGGTGTACATACTTTTTTTTTGTTAAAAAGTGTTTCAATAACCAAGTGCAATTGATTAAACATAGATTATTTTATTACACAATAAAAATAAAAGTATTCGGTGGTAGTACAATAGATTTTAATTAACAATTAAGCAAAAAACAAACAAAACCCCACAAAAAAAACAAAACGGCGTCCGGGCAACGCCCGCGCGAGTGTCATCTGCGCGGTTCTCTCTGGTCTCGGGTTTCATCCTCTATGACGGAATTGTCTTTGGTCCTTAATGAGTTAATTACTATTTTAGCTGGTAAGTGGAAATTAGCTCCCGCAAAGGTTCGGTGTACGCTTTTTTTTAAGAAAAGTCATTGAACGGTAGAACTGTGGTTGTTTTAAATATATTTTCTAGCACACGTGTAAATTTAGAGTTTGTTGAGCTAATTTTGAATTGCAGCAATATGTCAGTAGTTTCCCCAAAAAATCCACAATTTACGATAGTTAAATCTCGTAATTTTCGTTAGGGGGTGATCTTCGTTCCCTTTCAAAGCATGTAAATGTAACAGAATAATTTATAACTAAGCGAAGTACTAGATCTCTACACGCGTGTTTGCCTCAATAATTATTGTGGATATTGTGGATACGCCTAAAAAACTAGTCAGCGCGAAAGTGAAGCCAGTTTTGGTTAGCCACGGGCTAAGTTTCGTCCGTGTGCGTATCTGTCACAACGTCAGTGTCACAAGCAACACGTCTCTATGATTGGTTCGTAAACACGCACACATACAACCAAAAGCGGGTTCATCTTTCGCAAATTTGCTGTATGAAGACTCTCGTTCCAGGCGCATTTATTCTAAGCAACATAAAGATAAATAATAATGAGAAATAACATTACATGCCAGTAATACCGAATAACGGATATGGCTAGCTTTCGTATGGCGGGATGTTTGGACTTTGACAGTCCACACGCTTTCCGGGTGTTCTAGCATAGAGGTCGCATTTTTCAACCGATTCTCATGGCATTGTGAGTAGGTTAGTGAAATCTTATTTACAAATCGTAACAACGTTTAACAAACTGTACCCGTCTAATAGTGAAACTGTTTGAATCTCCTACACCTATTAATATCTGTCGGCGGATTAAGTTTCTACTATCAAGTATCAAAACGGTTGCATCCGCGGGGCACAGTAGCGACCGCGGGCGACTCCAGTGACACCATCACCATGAGTGCCGATAGAGTCGCATTGTCCTGGAAGTGACATTAAGAGGCCTTATTTCTTTTAAAATGCTGATTGTTTCGACATTTTTCTTAAATTAAGGATAACGCTACTTTCTTTCGCACTTTATTTATCTCTACTTGTAATTTCTTGCGTTTTGTATTTATCTTGTAAGTTTTGTGAGGAGTGCAATAAAGAGTACTTGTATTGTATTGTAATTTGGTATTACAGTTTTTATAACTGTACAAATTACCTAAGAAAACAATAATTTAGTATTATAGTTTTTGTGACTGTACAAATGACCTAGGAATAGTTATTACTAAAAACATATGTGAATCAATGAATACCTAGTCTTAATATCATAGGTATTTTTATAGAGAAACGGAGAAACCGTTTCTTACTAGAACTAAAACAATGCTACCTAGATTGACAGCGATCCATACTAGGTACATGAAAAAATCTCAATTCTTAACCGTCAAACTGCATGCGTTCTGCGAAACTCGAATAAATGTAGGTAACGAAATTCAAAAACGCCATCGCGCCAGTCGCAAACTACTGAAACGAGTGAGACAGAGATATATATCAGCAACGGCTACATAGCAAAAAAAACGGTTCCTCGAAACAGTTTTTTGTGAAACTGAAACCGTAACCGTACCCATGTAGGTAATTAGTTATAACATAAATGTAATGTAATTGATATAAGTATTATATACGAAAAAATACTTACTGTTGAGTTTCTTTCGGCTTTCTTCTCAACGGTTTTCGGCGGTCTCCTCTTTGGAAATGCCGGTAGATTCACAATCTGACTTGTAAAAGTGCCCTTGTGGCCTACTTACTCAATAAATTATTTCATTCCGTTTCTTTCATTTTTTTTTTTACTGAATTAAGAAATGACCTATCTCTAGTCTAAAGCCCTTCCAGCACACTTACGCGCTCTTGTGAGGCTTCTATTCCCGCGCTCGTTGTCACCAACTGCCCTCGTAATATTCTCTTCGGTTTCCGCGATTACAACTCGTCTGTAAAACTGTAAGTAAATATTTAAGTGGGATCCGATACTTTATGAACTGAGGCCCATTTCACGAAGTTATAAATTTTAAGCGGATGTCCTTTTCAACGCCTTATATTAAAAACCGGCCAAGAGCATGTCGGGCCACGCTCAGTGTAGGGTTCCGTAGTTGCTCATCCTTCACAATAAACTGCTGACCAAGGCTATTAGCAAGTAAAGTAGTTCATATTTAAGTAAAGAAATTGTTCCTTACAAATACTAACCTTAAACATACAGCTAGTCTTTCTCGCGTTCCAATAGCCTTCCTGTAGTTGGTATCACTTTTTAATATCCAAGGCCTCAACAATTCGTGTAATTCTTCAAAAGAAGCTCTGGACATATGAAAATACCAGTAAAATCTATCTTCGTACGAGTCGAGTTCGCGACACAGGTTGTGATAGTCACTGCAAAATTCTCTTTTTCGGTTTATATCATGCACCCATAGTCTTTTAGGCGTCGCAGGAGTTCTATTACATAATAGTAGAAGCAGCGCCTCTTCTTCATACGACGAACTGCTATCAAACATGGTGTTTTTGTCGAAAAGAAAAATAGTATGCCAAACAAAATGGCGGCTAGTCACGCTATGGTGCTGCAGCGTGCGGCATCGATGCGTGCGCAGCTCTCTGCGGCTCGCGTGCTGCGTTGCGTGCGCAGCACCTGCGTGTAGTCGGTGTGGCAGGGGTGCTGCGCACGCGCACGCATACGCGAGCTGCAGAGAGCTGCGCACGCATCCGGTGTGGCTTGGCCTTTACGTTAAGAAATATTTTAAGCTCTATAAAAAGGTCGTAAACGCCCTAGAAACTGTAATCACTTATTACCTTCTGGAAGTCAACTTACGACCTTTTAAAGAAAAAATATGAAATGTGACGATAACTCAAAAACGGCTCGACCAATTTTGTTCAATATAGTTTTCATTGAAAGTACTTATAAGGCCTCATTAACATGAATTTTTCCGAATTTTTGACCCGTGTTTGAAAAGTTAGAGGGGGGGGACTCATTTTTTTTTGTTTTTGGAGCGAATATTTACAAAACTGCTGACTTTATCAAAAAATAATGTTTGAAAACCCCTATTATTTTTACAAGACCTATTCAACGATACCCCACACACCAGTGTTGAAATGAAAAAAAAATTAACCCCCACTTTGGGTGTTCGAGAGGTACCCGACAATTTTTTTTTTTTTAATTTAATTTTATCGTTCTGTCGGCGTTATACATACCAAATTTCAGCTTTCTAGTACCAATGATCACGGAGCTAAGCCGCGGACGGACGGACGGACGGACGGACAGACGGACATGGCGAAACTATAAGGGTTCCTAGTTGACTACGGTACCCTAAAAAAGACTTCCGCTTGTTGTGTAGCTTCTTAAAATGGACCCCTGGTACAGTTAAATCAAAATGAGCGCACTATTGCAAGTTGCACCAGTGCCCCCCATCTGTACCGTGGGAACCCAGAACGATACCTACACGTCGCCTGTCGTGGCCGACACGCTTAGCCAGTCGGCAGTGTTGCCGTTTGGTTCCGTTTGTTCCGTTTTTGGAAACTTTTGAGACCCCCGCGGAACTTGGACGGAACTTTTCATTTTTGGTCATTTTTCGGAACTTTTAAGGTCCCGGCATTAAAAACATCGTCTTATTGAAATTTTGTAAAAATAAAACTGACTTTTCTGTTAAAACTATATAATCATATTTTAATTTTATGTTTCTGTCGCGAAAATACAGCTGACATAAACGACCAATGAGAGCGAGCGAGCAGACACACGAACTTAGAGTAAGGAAAATTCAATAGAGTTTGTGGAACTTAATAGAAACCTACAACTGTATTGCTATCACTGTAAAGCACGTCAAGTTTCTGCAAGAAAAAACGAGACGACAGTATATTTGTGAATACGTCTACTTCAAAGACGTAAAAGCCCATTTGTCAAATTTTTGTTGTTTATTATATAGTTGATAAAAAATTATCATGGATTGATTTGTTAAGTTCCAAAAAATTTAAGTCCGACTTTAAGCCTGTAATATAGAACGTAACATGCAAAAAAAATTGACACTGGTTTATGCATGAATTTTTATTTCTGTAACTTTGGTTTCACTTAGATATTATTATTATTTTCTTAGTGCAAATAAAAAAAACAGCATTATGAAAATTCAGTTTTACGATTCAATTGAGCCTCATCTTGAAAAGCTTTGATACCAAGCTTCTTGGGTGCTGTTTTATTTGAAGATTAAATAAAGAGCCAAGTCAAAGCATAATATTGCTTAATAAATAGTGCTTCCTCGGGAAACTTCGCGAGTAGTGTGGAGCCGCAATAATAATCGTGACAGACAGTTATGACAGTGGTCTTTTTGACAGACAGTGACTTTTAGGCTGATCGGGTCTGCTGTCATCAACGCCCTATCTTCCAAAATATGCACACGAAGCATAATGTTTGAGCCTTGGGGCCGCTATTGGTCGAGAGAGTCAGTGATTTGATGCAGCTCAGCTGATCGAGCCGTTACCGACAAAAACGTGTACTATATTGCTTGTCTTACACGGGCAAAAATACGGTAAGTACTAACTAACTGCCGAGTACATTGTCGTCCCGCTTACTCAAATATTCTATAACAAGAGTGCGAGAGGGAAGTTACAAATAGCACACATTCAAAGAGTTTCTAAGCACTAGTTAAAGTGTAAACGAGATAAAAGGTTTTTATGTTTCTATAATACATCTACCAAATGTATTTTTAGTAGTTTTGATCATTATTTTAGTAGGATTGCCGAGTTCGCCCATGTTAAGGTAGAGTCTGGCACTCTGGCTACTGAAACATTACCTAAAGTTTTGGCGGGAAATTAAAAAATCTTGGGTGGTCACGCTTTGTGTAGTGGGAATTATAGTATTGATACTAGAAAACATTATAGAGTTTATATCCACACGTAGCTTACCTAAGGAAATAAGTTAATTATGTCAAACTAAGACTAACCAGCCCAAGATTTTTGAATTTCCCGCCAAATATTTGTGTAGCCAGACTTTTTTCCAAATCGCAGGTTGTTTGTGGCCCGAACTGAAGGTGCGGGCCATAAATATGAGATATTATGGGGCTTTACGAATTACCGTCCTTGAAGGATTGTCTAAAGTTCTTGTCTTGGCCAGGAAGTTAGATTTTCTCCCAATCGGCAGAAAATCCCATTTACGGCCTAGTGTGACGTAAATTTAGTAACTGTTAACCCTTCATTGAAAATTTCCGGAGATAAAATGAATATATTATTAGTAGAGTTGTTAGTCCGCTGTTTTCTAACATAATTGTGCGCATCGGGTTACAAGCATGAAATTTCTACCACAGATAGAGTGTTCCACGGTGATTATTTTCAGATGTGGAGGGAAGTCAGATTCGTCCCCTGTGAGGCGGGAGAGCGGAGTGAATAGGACAAAGTATATCTCTTTTCTTTCTTTATTGCTGGTCAGCTAAGTCTACTAGGACTTGTCTGGTATCGTTTCCATGTAAAACGGATATCAGAAAATATATTTTTATGTTATTTTTGTATAGTTCTATATAAAAATATGGGTCTATGGCCGAAAAGGTAAAAATCACAACAAGTTTTTTTATTCAGTGAGGTAAATTATTTAAATTTCGTTTACATTTTTAAATTATTATTATTATTTTAAAAAGCTCATTTAATCTAGTTCCTAAAAATATATGCATGTTGGGAACTTCTCATACAAACAGTAGTTTAAAATATATGTTTAAGTCGGCGTAACCAACGCAAATCTCCGAACGCATCCTATTTCGCTTCATTAAATACATTAAATAATGATTATTAACATGCTTTTACATATAATATTTACCATATACGTCCTAGAAAAACAAATTGATGTAATTAAAAAAAAAATTTTTTTGCTAATCTATCACGAGCACACGGGCTAATCTCAACATCAACAATTTATTTAAGTTACTGTTTGTATGAAGAGTGCCCAACATGTGTATAGTTTTAGAAACTAGATTAAATTTGCTGTTCTGCAATATTTTTGTTAGTTGTAAATATTCAGGAAATATAACTAATTTATCTCCCTGAATAAAAAAAAACTTGTTGTGATTTTTACCATTTCGGAAATACACCCATATTTTTATATGGTACTTTGAATAAATAACATAAAAAATGAATTTTTGATATCTGTTTTACACGAAAACGATACCACACAAGCCCTAGTAGCGTTAACTGATCAGTAATAAAAAAAGAAAAAGAGGACTCCTTTGTCCTATTCACCCCGCTTTCCCGCCGCACAGGGGACGAATCTGACTTCTCTCCACATCTTAAAGTAATCACCACAGAATACTCTATCTGTGGTATAAATTTCGTGGTTGTATCCTGATGCACACAATTTCGCGACTTAGCAAAATGTACTAGAGTACGTAGGCTAAGCTTAACATCAACATTTTTTTCAAGGTACTTTTTGTATGAGATGTGACCAATATGTTTACATTTTTAAAAACAAGATTAAATTTTCTATTTAGTGATATTTTTTTTAAATTGTAAATATTCAGGATATATAACTAATTTATCGTTCTGAATAAAAAAAACTTGTAGTGATTTTTACCTTTTCGGCAATAAACCCAAATATTTTTATATAAAACTATTCTTAAATAACATAAAAAATGAATAGCTGATATCTGTTTTACACGAAAATGATGCCACACAAGCCCTAATGGTCTTAACTGATCAGTAATCAAAAAAAGAAAAGGAGCAGTACTTGATCCTCTTCACCCCGCTCTCCCGTCACGCAGGGGACGAATCTGACTTCCCTCCACATCTGAAAATAATCACCGCGGAACGCTCTATGTGTGGTTGAAATTTCAACTCTTAGCAACTCTACTATATATATATATATATAAATACATTGATTTTTAGTAATAAAAAAAAACGGAACTTTTTAACCATAAACGGAACTTTTTCAGGTATAGCGACGTAATTTTTGGGGGACCTACCCTGGCAACACTGCCAGTCGGTTGCCACATGCGCTCACGGCCGGACGCCGCCGGTCGCGCTATAAAATCACCAAAAAAATGACTTCGTCGCGAATGAGACCAACGCGCTGCAGTGTTGCGGGGTGTAAAAACATAAAAGCAACAGACATTTATCCTTTTTTTCTTTGCCGACAGACGATGAAATGTTACTAAAAAATCTTAGAACTTAATAAGCACCTTCCTAGAAACGCATTGCATACACTGTTATAATAGACACATGTAATGTTGAATAAATAAACTTACCTACTTAATATACTTAAATTCATAGAAAACATCCACTACCTATATCAACAAGTGACAATAATTTACTCACTAAGATTTACCAAATCAGTTTAGTGTGGCGGGAGAGATCATTGCACGGCCTAAAAAGGGCGTAAACGTCGGCGTTGTTCTTGACACTTAAGACCTTTTGCAAGGAATGCATTCGCAAAGATGAAACGCGTGATCAGATTATTATAACACAACTTGTACCTAGTGACTGTTTCGAAGCTTGTAATGCTAGCATTATACAATATGTAACACATTATATATAGGCACCTACCGAACTTTATTTAGTAAGTACCAACTGTCATCGGGATATATTTAGGTTACTTAGGTACCTACACAGAGAGTTGTTTTTGTTTCAGGTTTCTGGTATGTTCAGATAGAATAGGTAGGTAAGATTCCGATATACCTACTCGGAAATTAAAACGATTTTGATGGTGTGCCGCAGCGCATGTGAATACCTATTTCTAGTTGGTACCTAATGATAATTAAATTTGACTAATAAATTTAAATAAATCGATCGTATTTTCATTTATCTTGACTTTTTATAAAATCGTTTCTAAGCGGTGTCAACCCTAGCCTCGTTTTGCCGGCACGTGCGGCCAACGACCCGCGCGTTCAAGGTCGCTCCATTGTTAAATTGAGTAGGCATGAAAAGACGTAGGTATTTGCCTTTTTATTCAGACATGGGTATCTGTTCGAAGAACTATTATATTAATCTGTGGTTGCACGGTTTGTCCCTTTTGCGTATTAAATTACTTAGACATAATTTGGAGTAAGACTTCCATATAGAGCTATACATTGAAGATACTTTAAAAAATAAATGAGTGAAATAATACGCTTCTTTCAGAGTTGGAGGCCACTGACTCCCTTTTTTTTTATTGAGTCGCGTAGGTATTCCTTTCCTGTCCTATCACGCCAGAACGCCCAGACGAATTTCATCTATTTTTTGTATACGATTACATGGTTGATAGCGTTATAGGATTTACTTTTTACCCGACTGCGAAGAAGCAAACAAGAGACTTATGAATTATTCTTTAAAAAAAATTACTGTACCTACCCACGTTTTTCCACAGAGAGCCTGACTACACCAGAGGCGTCTTCCAAACCCTGGGCTTTAAGGAGTTTCACGACTACCTGATGCTGTCCGAAGATCAGCGGAAGGAGGAGCAAGGCCAGAAACTGCTGGTGCAGAGTATTGAGAACATGAAGATTGGTACACGGCGGTACGCGCGCCGCCAGAATAAGATGGTGAAGGGAAGGTTTCTAGAGCATCCTAATAGGGAGGTCAGTTCATGTAGATTGTAGATGTGAAGTTCAGCAATAGGCGTGTGGACAATTTGTTTTTTGAGGATGTCAATCGTTTCTATTTTTTATTGGGATCAAATGTCTATATGGGACTACCTACACTTAGACTGCTCTAAAAGTCAGAAATGACCGTCAAAGTTCAACATTCCTACAGAGCGCTAAAAACGCATACAATTGGCCACCTACATATGACGTCATCTGTGGGATGGGTACCATGGCTGTCAAACAATTATTGTTTTGTTAAATTATGAGGATTGTGGAAACATTTTCAAAATTTCTTTTGGATTAAAAAGAAACATGAAATTTTCGTACCTTTGAAGTCATATATTCCTATTACTGAGACTTCGCTGTCCGTCCGTCCGTCCGTCTGTCACCAGGCTGTATCTCAAGAACGGTGATAGCTAGACAGTTGAAATTTTCACAGATGATGTATTTCTATTGCCGCTATAACAACAAATACTAAAAATAAAATAAAATAAATATTTAAGGGGGGCTCCCATACAACAAACTGGATTGGTTGCGTTAACTTTGCACCTCATTTGTATGGAGCGCTATACATAAAAGGTGCAAACTTAACTTAATCACTTAAGGATGGAGTGTTTTATACGGAACCCTCGGTGCGCGAGTCCGACTCGCACTTGACCGGTTTTTTTTTCTTTGTTTCATGACTTATTGAGCTAATTATGAACATTAATAACTACACTAATTCAACATCAGTCCCATTCCTTCGCCTGCCGAACTGTTCGAAAGTGTTATTTGCCGGAACTTGTGTTTTCTCCTTCTTATAACATGGGACCCTTCAAACGAAGCGTGAAGAAGCATCTCTCGTGCCAGCATGGCAGTGTCAACTGACAGGGCACCGTTGGTGACGTTGTGCCAATATAAAAAAAAAAACTAAATACTATCTGCAATGCCTACCGCGGACTTCTAGACGTTATAAGTAGGGCGGTTCACAACATAGCAGTTAGTCCTATATAGCGCAGGAAGATTGACAGCGCTCATTCTACATGACTTTAAGTATATACTCCCTACAAGGTGGACCGACGATCGTAAAAATTTAGCAAGAAACTTTTAAATCATGAAATCGCAGTAGTGATCATTGTGGATGTCTTTGAAAAGGCATGTGTATAGTGTATGTGTATCTCATCTGATCTTAAAATTGGTTAGCCTCGTGATCCGAATAACTCCATTTTCCTAGTTAGTATAACCGGTAGGTACCTACTGGACATTGAGGAACAATTGATATGTCCAAGTATGGTAACATTTTATCGTTTCATGACAGAACTAAATCGGACAAATAAAATAAAAACGACCCTTTAGTTCCTGTACCGAAAAAACGATTACGATCTTAGAAATTGTAAACGTATCGCGTGTTATAATATTCATTTCTTGCTCATACCATTTTATGATACCCCATAGCAACGTAATAACTAACCAAAATTAATACTATGCTTAACTTGTAGCGTTAATACTGAGCTAATTTTAACCAATTATTTTATCGATAATTTGTTTGTTCTGTCCGATGCACGATAAGATCCGATTTTATTTCCGCTCCATCTATTGTCCAATAGCAGAACTTGTAACAGTATGAGCATGCATCCTTTCCGTGTACACGTTATCACGCCATCTAGTGTCGAGTAGATTAACTAGATTCAGTTGCAATATTAATCAAAAGATGTCGCTAATAACAGCTCTATTTTTCAGGTCCCACCTATTTATGAACTAGACACGACGGACGTTTCAAAATGGGACACTCAAGTGAAAGAAAAAGCTATAAACATCATTGAAAGTTATCTAAATGAAACTCAATGTCAATATGAAACACTGACATCGGAAACTAAAGAAGCCAAAAAGGGTCTCAATCCATTTTCAAATAATTATTGTGAAGTCTGTAAAAGAATTATTATTGGAGACAAGGAATATGCAATACATTTGAAATCTAATAGGCATATGAAAGTTTTGAAAAAGAGAAATTTGGAAGAAAAAACTAAATCACAGATGCAACAATCTGATGATGTTAAGTTATAAGCGTTTTATTGTATTTATCTCTTAATTTGTGTTAGTGTCAAAATAAAATTGCTATTCAACTAAAAACCTTTTTATTATTAACATAAATCTAAAATATTTACAAACTACTATCAGTGGTTATTGCCTCTTCGGATTGGTTATTTTTATTTTTATTTTTCGGAGCTCTGAAGTCATAGTGCTCAAACTCAGGATATTCTTTTATAATTTCATTGTAAGCTTCGCAGAGTCTAGCAAATTCTGTATTTGCTATTTGGAAAGGCCTCGTAACAGGATCGATTTCAGCTAGCTTGTACATCCGTTCCGCCATTTCTTCCCTCACCTCTTCAGGAAACAAAGTTTGAGCACCTCTGATGGAATACTTCTGTCGCATCGAAAATATGTTACGTACAACCTTCTCAACCAATTTAAATGGTAGTCTTATAATTGGTTGCTTCATCGGAGTAAGAGTGACCACACCAACATCTACATCTGGTTTTGGTAAGAAGGCAGAGCCTGGGATATCAAATTTGTACTTCACATTGCACCAATTTTGACACATGACAGACAACCTGCATCTCTGTTTATCAAGTATCCGTGCAGCCATACGTTCCGCTACTTCCTTTTGAAAAGTCAGCGTCATTCTCGCTCTGCCGAAAGCCCATGGTCCTTCTTGTTTGGAGATCATTTCTAGCCAACGGATTATCAAAATAGTCGAAACACTGAAAGGCAAGTTCCCTATCAGGTTTAAAGCCGGTGGTGGATCATTCCATCCAACTTTAACGTCTTCTGGGACAAAATGGGCTATGTCAGTTTTTAAAATATCTCCAGTAATTATGTCAACGTCCAGTTTATTTCTACAAGCATCAGCAACAAGTTCTAGTGTTGGTATAAAGCGAGGATCCTTCTCAATTAAAATTAACTTCCTAGGTGCTTGATGAATTATTGATCTGGTGATGCCCCCAGGCCCTGGCCCCACTTCACAAATTACGTTATTCTGTATGTTTCCGGCGGCGCGCACGATCTTATCAATCATTCGCGGCTCCATGAGAAAGTTTTGGGAGAGCTCCTTAATAGCACGGAGTTTGTACAGACGAATGACATCCTTAATGCTAGGCAGAGGAGGCAACCTTATATGAGCCACTTTGGTAGCTGCAGCCATTATTGCTGTATTTTCGCGGGCTCGTTGAAATCGTCAAGGAAAGTCTCCTGTTTCACAGCGAATATAGAATACAGATAAATGCTGAACACTCCGGCACCAATGGCAAAACCCGTAATCCTATTTTTTTTCGCGATGGTTTGCAACTTTTGCACACGCTCACGATTCTTCTGCTCAATAATTTTCATATACTGGAGCTCGGCCTTCTTCAACAGAGGGTCTTTGGCTTCGAGATTGATCTTAGGTTTGAAGGAGTCCCCCATTACGAAATATAATGTAAGTTCTAACCTCAAACAAACACAGCAGAAATAAATAAATGACAGTGACACTCAATAACTGTGTTGCTAGTTGCTATTGCGCTGTATTAAATCATAGACAACTTTGAACTTGTGGTGACTACTCTTGCACTCTTGCAGTGTTCGTAATGAAAAAAGTATTTTTTTTTAGTAATTTCAGATACGCATTACGTAGAAAACGAATTATTCTTACTTTTATGTGAAAAAGTACTAAACACGAAAGCTATTTCGAAATTATTTTTCATCCGTGATTCAACTGGCAACACAATAGTCCATTTTTTTTTAACGATGTTGCCTGTTATTTAAAATAGTAGATTTGGTAATTTTGCAACCATGAAAAAAACTTTTATTTTATTTCTTTTAAAAAAATGACTTCCATCCTCTTCAGATATCATTAACTTATGATTATCTATGTTACTGAGAGGAAATCTTATCTTTCTTCTAAATGTCTAATTTAAAATAAATTTGTACGCGTATTTGTTCTGAGATATCTTGAGAGCCTGCTATGAATCTCTTATTTTATTTTAATATACCGTTCACTTCATTAACTGTATTTAGCCGTAAAAACGAGGAACTTCTAAATAGAAACTACCATATTAATTATTGTTAAGTATTAATAAATAACACTCACAGTGTTAAGAATTTGCCATGGAAACAATAATCAAAACATAAATAAAGTGTTATCAAACTTTACATATCAAATCCTGTTTTGCGCGATATTTTTAAACAGCTGTTCATGACGTCGTATCAACAAAACAAAGGCCATGCGCGCGGGTATCTCTCTCTAAATAAGACATCTCGCTTGCGCACATGGATCTTTTGCTTTGAACAGCCAGCAGGCAGGCACAGGCAGGATAGTAAGTACGTCACGTCAAATCGCGACTCGCGTCTCGCAGCGTAGACGTTAGTTTGTGCGGCGGCGGACCCGCTTGCATTTCGGACTTGTGTTTGTGTCAGAAAACTATGCCTTTTATTTCTAAAGACTGGCGTTCACCTGGCGAGGAATGGGTCAAAACACAGGAAGGATGGGAAAAGAAGAAAGTGTTAGAGTGCACAGCCCAGAAGTGAGTTTTGAACAACAAACTAAATCCTTTGTTCGTTGCACTACAACGCAGTAATGTAACAGCCATTTCCCCCAATAATATCTAACGCTGCTGCTTGCGTGTTTTTCTTAACATATCGTAATTTTGTATTGCAGATATCCCGCTATTTCTAACTATAATAACCCAGAAGATCAGCCCAAGTCGTGGTAAGTCCATTCCTTATTTACCGTTTCGTTTGTTGCTCGCAATCAGCTGTTTCTGTTTTCATACGTTTAGTATTGATTTTGAGGCGCCTGTGTGTGTGTAGTCCTTCGCCTGGTTTCTTCTAGGACGATTCATCGTACTGTATTGTATGGTTTGCCAGTGTGTTTCAAATTCAGATATATTTACTGCACATTTTGTAAGATGGCAGAGTGGTAACTGAAAACAAGGCTTTAGGAAGATAAACATACCTACTTATGTGATGTTTTAATAGACAAAGAGTGAAAGAGTAACTTATTTGTGTATAGGTACACAATCTGATAAGTAGGTACCTATGTATATTTTAACCAGAAAATGGGATATATTGTGAAAAATATAAATTTCAATTACCTTTATTAAAACTGTGTTGATGCCTTTCTCTTATTTTTGCCATCGGATCTACACATATAATTATGTAAGTATGTATGTATGCACCTATGCATTCCCCATCGAGGACTCGTCGAGTTAAGATTAAGATTCCCATTAATAGGGTCTTGGAGAAATTCACTTTACTCCTATTTCACGCAAGAAAACGTGTAAAAATAAATACCTAAACGTAACTATTAGTACGTACATATCTCATCCGATAACCCGATTCCAATTAGTATACAGCTAGAAAAAGTACATTAAAAATGTACACGAAGATCTGGGTCAGACAAAAATGCATTTCTAGCACTGACTGGCGGAAAATTGGATCCGGTGGAAGGCAATTTACTGCATAGGTACCTTGTTGATTTACTACCCGAACGATTCAGGATAATCACGAGAATAATTCTTACAGGTCCATTAACTTCATGCAAAATTTTGCTAAGTTAGTTCAATAGAAAGGATTAACTCACACTGTCACAAACACAATACATAATAGAGTCATACAAACAATATTAGAGGCTTTGAGCTGTAGGTTTCCATTCCAATCGACGTATCTCCGCCATTTTCAAAAAATAAAACGTAAAATTGAATGGATAAAACAATCATACAATATCTCCTTGTTCGCAAGATTTAACGAGAATCAGTTGAGAAATGAGTCACGCAGACGAACAGCCGAAAATCTGGTCAATCGGACATCTAGATATGTGAAAGCATTTTTTTCCCTCGGTCAAAAAAGTTGATTAAGGTCGCTTCGTTAGTAAGCTTTCCATATTTGAAATATTTGCGTTAAATGCAGTAGCAAATGAATTTTTCGGAACCCTTGCTCCACACTACTCGCGAAGTTGGCCGAGGCTGGGCGAATATGATAGTGTCGATGGGTACTTTGCTGCATAAACCCATACTTCGTCGAAGTTCGCGAGTAGTGCGGAGCTAGGGTAAGCTTTTACAGGCTTCCTCGGTAAGACAATGAGGCTCATCTCTGTGTACAAGTCGTTGTCAGGTCAGGTTTTTTTGGCACCGACAGTACGAATTGTCTTCAATATAATAGTAATAAGTAATAACCTGTGTGGGTTTTGAGTCCAACAAAGGCACAAAGGCTACAAAGGCACAGACATACTTTTCTACCTTAAAAAGAGCTATTTTCTAAAAAAGAAAATTGGTAGTTTAACAGTTACGTAATATTGTAGTTACACTGTGAATACCGAATCCATTATAGCGAGAGTAGGTACCAAAACATGACAAACGCGAACGTGACCAAATCGTTTTTTCTGGAAAACCAGACCTAATTTTTACAATGCGTGCAGTGGTTAAAAATTCCCTAATGACATAGAAGCATTAATATTTTGGCCAGCAGTCAGAGATGCCCTGTACAAATAAAAGCCCCGAACCTGACTCATCAAAGCCCAGGAAGATGAGAATTAGTATAGATCCGTCCTTTGTTATGTAGAGTTGCCTTTAGGAAATGGTCTTCCAATTTCCCCAGAGCTCCATTCCAGAACGAAAGCAGCAATCCCTACTATCCCTAGTAGCGCAAAGTCAAAATAAAAAGCTTTAAAAGCGTGTAACTTCTAAACAAAGAGGATAATTTATACATTATCTGTAAGCCTTTTCTGGCCAAAATATGAAGTGGCCCGCCCACTCGTGTCCAAATCCGGAAAACGGCCGCCCGAAACGATCAAAACATTCGGAAACAAGTCCCGACAGGATAGGCTAAATATAACGTCTTTCATTGTGGATCGGCGTCCGCTGAATACTCATTAGCGTTACTAATAAAATACCTGTGGAATGCAATTTGTGTAGCATAAACATCGTAATTTATCTTCTACTCTATATACGAGGGGCACACCGAAATGATCGGGAATAGAGTACTTTAAACTGAGTTACATTAAATCCTTTTTTGTCACATGCATACTGGCGACTTACAATCACGATGCCGTTTTTACAATTTAAAAAAAGAACGATATATTTTTTTAATTCCATTTTTAAATTGACAACTCGATGAACAAAATGGAGCTGACGCGTGAAAATTTTCGTGCAATTATTTACCATAACTTTCGTCGTGGCTTATCTCCAGATGAATGTCGCAATGAGCTTGTTACTATATACGACATTGAAGCACCTAGTCAGACGACAATATATCGGTGGTATGCTGAGTTTCGACGGGGTCGTGCCTCTCTTGGCACCGTACCTTCATCAGGTCGGCCGAAAACGGCGGTTTCGCCTGAAAACATCGCGGCTGTGGAAAAACTACTAAAAGAAGATAGACATGTGACATACGAGCAGATTCGGGCAACCATAGGCATTGGAATGACTGCAATTCACACTATTTTGCATGGTGAATTGGGTGTCAGAAAATTGATTTCCCGATGGGTACCCCATAATTTGTCTGGAGAGCAAAAGGCGGCTCGTGTTGATTGGTGCCGATCTATTCTGAAATGCTACAATGGAGGAAAGTCAAAAGCCGTTTATAATATGGTCTCGGGTGACGAATCCTGGATTTATTCTTATGA
The DNA here is from genome assembly GCA_905147355.2 of Apotomis turbidana. Taxonomy (NCBI): domain Eukaryota; kingdom Metazoa; phylum Arthropoda; class Insecta; order Lepidoptera; family Tortricidae; genus Apotomis; species Apotomis turbidana. Next base: position 5,929,684 of record LR990294.1, on the reverse strand, counting down.
GCCTGAAAGAAAGCACCAGTCGGCAGTATGGGTCTTCGATGACGAGGTCAAACCAACGAAAGTTGTGCGTTCTCGAAGCGTGTCGAAGAAGATGGTGGCTTCGTTCGTCTCAAAAAAGGGGCATGTTGCCACAATTCCTCTAGAAGAACAAAGAACCGTTACCGCTGATTGGTATATCACAGTTTGTTTGCCGGAGGTGCTGGCCGAACTTCGCCAAGGGAACCCGAGACGCCGCGTCATCTTACACCACGACAATGCGAGCTCCCACACCGCCCACAAAACAACTAAATTTTTGAACAACGAAAACGTTGAGTTGATGTCCCATCCTCCATACAGCCCTGACCTGAGTCCAAATGATTTTTTTACGTTCCCTAAAATTAAAGATTTATTGCGTGGTCAGCGGTTTGAGAACCCAGAAGCCGCTGTGGAAGCCTATAAATCGGCCATTTTGGCAATGCCTACTTCAAACTGGAATTATTGTTTTAATGACTGGTTTAAAAGAATGCAAAAGTGCATTGAATGTAACGGAGAATACTTCGAAAAACAATAAAATATAATTTATGTATATAGTGCACATAGTTTTTTAAATTCCCGATCATTTCGGTTTGCCCCTCGTAAGCTACCCCTCCCAGGCTTATGATTATACCTGTATAGAGATGTGCCATTCTCGAGAACGTTCCCGATTTGTATAGAGAAAGTACGTTCTCGCAAACCGTATACTGTACAGAGACAGAGACACATCTCTATACCTGTATCTCTGTATTTGTATCCACGCCTGCATGGTCCATGTGTTTAGTTTATACAGCGTGAAACTATACAATGGTCTTTCCTGAAAATATATCATTTATTTGAAGTAGAGTCGACCTGCAATAGATAAACGTGTAGTTTTAAAGAATCAAAATAATCTTTTTACATCCCCCCTGCTTCTACGCTAAATGTTGACATTTACAAATGACAGTACGTCTAGCATAACTGTCACATGCGACTCTTTGAAGCGCGACGAACACTACCTGTCACATTCTTTCAATGCCGTGCGAGCAAGACGGGTTATAATATGCTGAGTCGTGCAACAAGCAAAGTCGCGGCAAAATATACTAGCCCTGCAGATAAGGATGACATGTCGGTATTTATGCATGCAGTTTTTTGTATGAAAGTTTAACAAGCTAGAACTTGAAAACGGTGACAGATGTTTGACTGTTTGTACTGTTCTAATTCTAAGGCTAAACAATACGGTATTTGACTATAGTGAATATTGAATATAAATTATATCATTGAAACAACTAAACACTACACCATCAAAAATACATAAAACAAAAAAGCTACCACTATCTTTCGGGTAATTAAACTATTTTTAACTTTAACTACTGATTTATATGACGTCGCAAGCCGGTATCTTCAGAGAAACTTCATACCAACAGATCGTTTTTGACTTTTCATAAAGAGTTGCTGATTTGAGCTGTGATCACTGATCATATTTGCAGAAAAGATCCTCATTCATTCCACCCTGTATATAAATAAATATTAATAAATGAATATTAAGGGACAATCATACACAAATCGACCTAGTCCCAAACTAAGCAAAGCTTGTACTATGGGTACTAGACGACGATATACATAATATATAAATACATATATAGATAACATCCATGACCCAAGAACAAATATTTTGCACAAATATTTGCCCCGGCCGGGATTCGAACCCGGGACCGTCGACTCAGTAGGCAGGTGTCTACCAACCGAGCCAAACGCGTCGTCAAAATTATTTTGTCGTGGGAATAACATAATCACTAGATATTGAAATAAAGCCGCCGAAGAGTCGATGGCTCTGTGGTTAGCTGTCATTGTTAATTGTTTTACATTAGTCATTTATTCCGCATTTATCGACGGCGACGTGAGAAGCTCGATGCGAACGTTTTCTTCTCTCAATTGTACAATAAAGAACTATAAGTAATAAGTACTTATATTGAATTAACATGAAGGTGTGTATTAGCCGTTGTAATGTTTCCAAGCTAAAATAAAACATTTGTTCTTAGATAATTTTTGTAGTGAAATTTAATAGTATCAGTGTTGTCTATGCATTTGTAAACGAATGTAAACCTTATTACAACGTGTTAGAACTTCATGGTGTACAGTTAATTGTGCTGCTCAGCTGTTAGTAGTATATTTAAGAGTAAGTAGTTTAGGTAATTAGTGGTTAGTGAGTTACGCAGTGTAACAGGAAAACAAAGTAGAGTGTACATATTCGCCAACAAACTGTTATGCAGTTTGGCGAAATTTAAATGTAATAAAACGCTGTGTATACATTTTATTAATAATAAATGAAAAAAAAAAAAACTATTTATGTAAATACAAGAATCTACATTTAAAAATGGAGTAATAAATAAATATAGTAGGTAGGTACGTACGCACGAAAAATATTGCAGTGTCAGCAAAACCTACAACACCATTTTAGAAAGAAGAAAGAAAGAAATACATTTATTCGTGACGTAACCATGAAACATAATAAAGGCTGGCCAGAAATTATAAAAAATAAAACAATAGGCAACTATAATATTATGGCTGTACCACGAAATTTTAATATTTTTTCTTGCATTCATCAAATTTACCAAAAATCAACGGCAAAAAAAAAACAGATTTTTAATAAAACATCTGGATATACCTGGCATTTTGAAACAATCCAGAATTTACCCATAAACAGTATCGTTAATAAATCACTATAACTCAAACGCATAAGGTCGTAATTTACAAGGTTGTCGTACACCCCCTGGTATAATTTAGGGAGTGGTATCCGACCTTTCCCGGCCGCTCCCGAAAGGCAAAAGTCAAAGCTATTTGGTGATTGCGTTACCCCGCGAATCTTAACAGCTAAGCGTTACATTTCAGACGCGGTGACTGTCTTTCCAGTTCCAAAAAAATCACCGTGAAATATACTGCTGACAGTATAGCAGGAATAAGTTTTTGAGGCCGAATTCTCTTCGTTTTGTTCTCACAAACAATTCGAGCCAATGGCTATTGTCTCTGTGCATTATGAACTGGGGCCACTAACTGCACTTACGATAACCTTCCGTTTCAAAGTAGCCGTTTGTGGCCGCAAATCATAATGTACACAATACCTGTTGAATCCTATGTCATATATTAGTCATATATTAGGTATATGGATGTTTTTGCGCCTTTATTAGAGTTAAATCAGCGCGCATCCGTAGTTAGTCGTCCGATACGACGCGTTGACAGGGTTAGATAGGGAAAAACCGGCCAAGTGCGAGTCGGACTCGCGCACCGAGGGTTCCGTACAAACACTTTCCATCCCTAAGTGGTTAAGTTAAGTTTGCACCTGGTATGAATAGCGCCCCATATAAATTAGGTGCAAAGTTACCTAGGTATTAAAAAAAACTACTTACTAGATCGCGTTCAAAACAATTTTCGTTGGTAGTTTCTATAGTAATGTACATCATATGTTTTTTTTAGATTTTTCATTTTCTTATTTTAGAAGTTAGAGGGGGGGGGGGACCGACTTTTTTCCACTTTGGAAGCGTCTGTCACTCAAACTATTCGGTTTAGAAAAAAAATATTTTAGAAACCTCGATATCATTTTTGAAGACCTATCCATAGATAACCCACACGTATGTGTTTGATGAAAAAAAAAATTTTGAGTTTCAGTTCTAAGTATGGGGAGCCCCCAATATTTATTATTTTTTTTTTATTTTTGCATCAAAATCTTAATGCGGTTCACAGAATACATCTACCCACCAAGTTTCAACAGTATAGCTCTTAAAGTTTCGGAAAAAAATGGCTGTGACATACGGACGGACAGACTATAAGGATTCCGTTTTTTGCCATTTGGCTACGGAACCCTAAAAAGGGGCAGGCTCCACAACCAATAAATAGTGTCGTATTTTACCTATGGATTTTTAAATTACGCATTTGTACGCTTTTATTGTTCTCATTTCTTTTGACGAAGTCTTCGCGAAAGGTAGTAGAACAGATATCACCCGGAACGTAGAAACGACTGCTATTTTGTAGCGTTCTTCGTGACAAGTCACAGTGATTTCGACTGTCGATCACTGACTTTTTCATCGTGACTATTTATCTCTTTATAGACACCCCACTACATCTACACAACTACAATACAATACAATCGTTTACAGTCTATAATAGTCTTATGTTGGAAAACATTGTTTTTCGTGCCTATGTAAGCCATACGAGATACGCGGTCACATGCTTGACCGGTGTATGAATGGCCTGTCCGCGGCAAACAAAAACATATCAGCTCGGCAAGTGCCGACTTGCCGAGCTGATATGTTTTTGGTATCTTTCCTTGCGGGCCCACACTACTCGCGAAGTTAGCCAGGGTTGGGCGAGTATAGTATGGATGCACTTCGCTGCGGAAACTCATAACTTCGCTTCGCCCAAAGCGTGGAGCTAGGGTTCCGTAATGGTATCATGGCACCATACTGCCGTGCTAAGGTAAAAGGTGACCTTTTGCTATAAAGTTCCTTACAAAAAGGTCGCCTTTTAGCTTAGCATGGCAGCATAAATGCTTGCGCCGCTTGCGGTGTGATGCACTCAATAATATCACAAATCATATCGCTGGCTCTCAAACCAATGTTTTATCTATGTAGATGTCATTGAATAAACGCAAATCTAGGTCACTAAATTATCATTTCCGCGGTTATTTGTGCTCAATGTGGTCACGGACTGAATTTATCGATATGTTTCTTATAGTTTTATTATTGCCAATGCGGGTGTAGTTTTAATGTCTCAATTTATATGTTTTGTCGCCTGGGAATTAAATAAGAATTGCAAAGCTTAATTGTTATTTTCTCTTGAGATATTTAGACATGTGGCGTTTACTATTTGGTATAACTTGTTCTTAAATGATATATAAGTTAAATTGCCTTCGAGAAAAAGACTAAGTGAACGACCGGGAGGTCCTTGTGGTTAAGTGTTCAAGAAGCCCTGACAATAGTTAGCCGATAGACGTCCACTGCTGGACAAAGGCTTCCCCTAAAGTTGCGTCGCCCTCATCCAATTTCTGCCCTCAATCCTAACCGGGACCGACGTCCACCTTGTTGGGAGGCCTTCCCACGCTGCGTCTTCCGATCCGCCGTTGCCACTCAAGAACCTTTCTGTCCCAACGGCCATCGGTTCTACTAGTGCTCTCCCCACTGCCACTAAGTTTGTCGACTGTCTCAGCTATATCTACAACCTTGGTTCTCTTGCGTATCTCATCATTTCGGATTCGATCCCGCAAGGAAACTACGAGCATAAGAAAGCGTACCTCAAGTGGATAGGATAAGGTCTAGACGAGACAGGAGTTCGACAACACAAACATCTGCATGCGTGCAAAGGAATGGCAATTAATCAATTCCTCTTTTGATCCATCAGCGAAGACTCGCATCAAGCCAATTGATTCAGCCTTCATTGCTATTTATTGCACTATTACTCACTCTAAAACCGCTAGAAACTCCAACAAAACGTTAACCCTAGAGTGAACGGCCGAAGAAATGATTGGACGAAGTAGAAAAATCCGTGTCTTGGCCACGTTAGGCCGGATTCACACGCAATCATCAATAAGTTTATATAAGTTTCTGTATGTCTGTATCGTTTAAACTGGGTCAGAGTGGCTGCCAACTGAAGCCCGACCTGGGTTGTCATCCAACCTGATATCAAATGCGAGATTCAGTTTTGAATTCATTTATGAAACTGCTTTGCTTTGGTTGACTATACAATTTATTTATTTATTTATTATTATTCGACACACCAACAAAGTACAAGGCTTTACATGTAAAAATTATCACTCAACACTAGAAGCACTTCTAGCCCGCACCTCAATGACAGATGTGCAACAGCATTTTTACAAATATTGGACAGGTTGGCAAAAAGGTACATAAATACTTAACTAAATCTAAAGTAACTAATTACAGAGAGAAAAAAATTAAAAATAAACAAATCTTGCGACTATTTACAATCAAATAAAAATAAAAAATGGAATAGGAACTATTGCGTGGGACTAGCTTGCGAAAGCAGTCTACGCCTCCAGCAACCGATACTGTCAGAGTAGATATCCAGATCATGCACAATTTGCAGCGTATTGTATCGTTTCTGTATTCTGTTTAGGACGGAAAATTTACCTAAATTTGTTTTCGCTAGCTTTGGTCGGAAAGTGGTGATGCGTGAGGGTCTAACATTAGCACTAGGTACAATAAAGTTAAAACTCTCTAGGACGCGACCTTCATTAATTTCCCCATTTATCACTTTGTGTAGCCAAACAAGATCTAAATAATCTCGTCTCTGTTGAAGAGTGCACATATTGAAATGTTCAAGTCTTTTCTCGTAACTGGTGCGTTTTGTGACGTTTTTAGAACGGTCTTTATAGGCTATATACCGAGTAAAAGAGCGCTGGATCCTCTCCAACCGCTCGATATGAACTTGGTATGATGGATTCCAGACTTGACTACCATACTCAATTCGCGATCTCACGAAGCTGTTATAGAGCGCAGTGAAGGTCTTACAGTGTTTGAAATTTTTTGAAACTCTCTTGATGAAACCTAGCATTTTCAAACTCCCCTGTATCACGTTATCAATGTGGCTGATGAAATTTAGTTTACTGTCGAGTATAATTCCCAAATCCCTAATATTATTGACCTCCTCTAATATAGTATCTTTAATTACATAATTACTCTTAATGGTGTTCTTTTTACGGGTAAACTTAATATGTTGACATTTAGAGGCATTAAGGACCATATTATTGTCGTCACACCAACGTTGGATATTGTTTAAGTCACTCTGCAGAAGGTGAGCATCGTCAGGACACTTTACTTCTCGATAAAGTTTGAGATCATCAGCGTATAGTAAGCATTTGCTGTGTTTTACTACATTAACTATGTCATTTACAAACAGTACGAAAAGCAAAGGTCCCAGATGCGAACCTTGAGGCACTCCCGAAGGCGCAACATAATATTCTGATTGAAACCCGTCCTTTACGACTCTTTGTCTTCTACCAGTAAGATATGATCTAAGCCACGCTAACAATTCACCAGAAATACTAAAATTGCGAAGAAGTTTTTCCACCAGTATGTTGTGATCGACTTTGTCAAATGCGCTACTAAAGTCCGTGTAGATAGCGTCCACCTGTAATCTAGAGTCAACCAGAAAGAAATGTCACTGACATAGGTAATTAAATTAGTCACTGTAGATTTACGAGCCACGAAACCATGCTGTAAAGGGGAAATTTGTTCTTTAACGTGCCAGGCTAGTCTTGGATAGATCAGACTCTCAAATAATTTCGAGAAGGTACTGAGTATAGATATTGGTCGGTAGTTATTTACTTGTGTCTTGTGTCTTGACAATACAATGTAAAAGTTAAAGGGTACGGCTTAGTTTATCCTTTTTACAACAACATAGGAATTAATAGACGTCATTTGCGTGGCGTCCATATATATAGAACCCGATTCCCACCGGCTTGCCCACATCAGGACGATTGAGCACCATCTTCTATTGCTACAGAAGAGAAAAGAAGTAAAATCTACCCCTAATTGCCGTGAGTTTTTGTTTTACGCCACACATAGACGTGTATATAGTTTCAGGCAAAAAGTTCTGTTAATTTGGTTAAAGACTTTATATTTAGTACATGTTATTATAAAAGTCATGGTACTAACTCATGGTAGATATCTTCCAATAAATGAAACAAGTTATAATAAGTTAATCTTTAGCCCGAAATAGCGTATTGTGATCATTAATTTAGAAAATCCTAACATAAATAGTTATGAAAGTAATGAAAGAAAGTTATCTAGCATAAACGTTACTAACTACAACAAGATTTTTAATGAAAATTACTGTTGAAACGATTTTCACACTCATATTAATGATGTTGAATAATGTTAAGAAAATTAGTTTACTTCGCGAGACTGTAAGTGTCGCCTGTAATTTATATAATGTACGTATTATTCACATTCATACCGTTTGTAGTATATGTTATATTAAAGTCCATAATGAGCTCCTGTTATAATACGTATGAAACGAGTCTTTCAAGTCGATTGATCGACATATTTGGAATCGGTTCGCGATTCATCAGCGTACATAAGATAAGTCGCGGCGACGGCTAATCTATTTTGATATGTCCGAGACTTAAATGGGAGTTTTCTATAAGTTTCTTCTTATTAATTTGGTAAGCAACTTATTAGCCCTTATCTGACCATGAAAATGTATGTTGTTTACTTAAGAAAGCACTCTTTCCCATAAAAGTTCTTATTGACAATTGTATCGGTAATGCATGTACGAAATTGATAGGTACTACAAATTATTAACAGTTTCCTCTCTTTGAACCTTCATTTCATGCACAGTGCGTTTTTAGAGACATGTCTTTCTACAATGCCTAGATGGATAGATGTAATATATGGATATGAAAAAAACATCCTTCTCAGGCTTTCCTTGATAGGTAAGTACAGTATTATGGAGTTCTTTAAGAGGGGGTGAGGAGTTAATGAACACATTGTTAAGGAAAAAATGCGTAATGATTTTAACGCAGTCGTCATTCTGAAAATCCACGTTAATCCGGAGCTAGTTTGTCCTTACTAGACAATTTTATCTAGTCAATGATGGCAAGAGCGGAATTAATGAATACGAACATTTTAATACGAATTTAAGCTGTAAAACGTACAACGCCCGCCATCGTAGTAGAAATAAATTTCATTCATGGTTATAATAAAATGGAGTTTCCGTTCATCCGTGCAGGTTACAACAGGCGTGAATAATCTTTATGATTTAAATGTTAATTGACTAATATCGCAACGCACATGTGTGGAAAATCACACGTGTTGAGAAACTTTATTATACATGTCACAACCGCAATTTCCATGTCATATATTTGTTTTCCTAAATACCTACGTATTCGTTTGCCGTGGAAACAATTATGTATTTATGGTGCGTAATAACCGGAAACAGTAATTTTTCCGCACGATATAAAAATCATATAAAATGACATGCATTACCTCATAAATGCAACTGACAGGGACTTAAGCATCATAGCATTCAGCCTGGATTTACCATGATAAACAACCTGTGGCTACAATTCTCTGCTTTCAATAGCTGGAAATAAAGTCGTTTTTATTACGGTTTGCGTGAATGGAACAGTCGTAATAACTGCTATTATCCGTCGAGTTTGAGTAGACCATAACTTTAATAGCCGGCACTGAAATGTAGGCTACTTCTATATCTGGCTCATTACAGATAGTAAAAGTGGTAGAGAGTGAAAGTGCGTGTTTTTTTTTTCTATTGTGCGTTCCGTTCTACGGAAGTAAACAAAGCGGCGGTATAAAAACATGTTAGATGCATTTTTTCCTCGTGGACCCGCGTACGGAATAAATTTTAATCTATTAAATGGATTGTTTGTTTCTTAACGAACCGGCTACAGTAATGATTAAGCTTATAGAATAAATTATACGCTCAGTCAATTTAAAAGAGATCAGATACGTTATTGATAGGTGGTCGTGAGATTACAAAAACTGTTCTGGTTAAATTTATTCGTCAAAGGCTACCTATTATGAGATATTTATGTAACTAACTATATTACCACTTTTTATGAAGCGGAATAATGCATATAGGCCTATTTAAGTCGGTCGGTATATGATTAATTCCACATTGTATAGGTAATTGAATTCGCTTGGAGGTGCACGCTGCGCTTATTGCTTATTTAATTAGTCTTATTACTTTACGCTACCCCGAGCTGCAATTTACGAGTTATGCTTCAGGAAATCTCTTTTCCTAGACTAAAATAAACGTATATAGGTACAGTGAGCCCAAGAAGACATTGGTTTACCTGGTCGCTTATTTTTTACTACCTATAGTACATAGTTCTTTAGTTCTTACATTTGTTTGGAGTTTATTCAAACGAAACGAACTATACACTAAGTACATATACTACCTTAATGCCCACCTTACCTTAATGTTATTTATTATACAACACGATGTATAATAAATAGCATTAAGGTGAGGTGGGGTTTTAAGACTAACATAGTTTATTATGTAATGGTCTAATGGGGTAAAAGTTTTCTCCCGGTAATATGAATGAATGAATGAAAACAATTATTTCAGGCAACTGTGGCCCATAGATACACACCTTAAAACGAACATACATATCAAATCCAAAATAATAAAAACATAAGTAACTAAACTAGGTCACATTTTTCAACAGCGACGTGTTACGCGTGTTCGACGTGTCAGGTAGCTGTCCACGGAAACGCGGGAACATGACACCCTTCGGCGAGTACTCTTCCATCGTGAATAATCTTACCCCACCTTACCAAACCATACATTCAATGTACTACTACTGGTTGCCATAGTTTTATGCAATTATCGTAATCATAAGTGGGTTAATTAGTTTATTCCTTTGTCTATCTAATCAATTAATGCGTTTAGTCACTTTGTTATTCAATAAAGTAATACTTAGCTAATATTTTAAATGTCGCATGTACTTACAGCCGGAACTTTGGTACATGTTACACTTACGATGTAGAGTATAAATATATTAATTTTTTTATAGCTGAGAAAGTTTGGTTTTTGTTTGCGTACCACGTTGCAGATGTGCCTAGTTTTGTTCTTGGTGTTTGGTGACATGTATTCCTTCAGCTGTTTTATCTCGTAACGTAATAATATTACCTATTGTCCCTTAATGTTTTATTTATTTATCTAGTATTTCGAAAACGCAAGATAATAAATCAGAAATATAGGCATCTGGGGTGATCAGATATTACGAGATATAAGACACCTGAAGAAATATCAACGCTAAAAATAAAATCAACACAAAAACATCGACAAAGATTCGAGCCCTTTCTTGAGCTCGCTCCCAAACAGCCGAAATGCAATTTGAAAGTAATTTAAATTTTCAAATTTAGAATTTCGACTCTGTCGGGACGGTTAACCGTTACGTTGCGAAACTGTTAAGGTGGAATGCAAACTTTAGCTAATCTTGAGCTCAATCGATGCTCACGCTTGACGACTTTTTCATTGTTTTGAAACAATTCTTACTAAACCATTACAACAAACTTATCCAGTTATAACCGTGGATTAGCTAACGTTGAGAAACTTCAGTCGAAAATAGCAAAAGTTATTCCAGATACTTTTAGATTGACATTTTCGAACCCTTGGAACGCAATAAAACCGAATTTGCTTCTAAAATGGGAGTGAAACTAAAGCGTATGCGTGTATCGTGGTCGTTGGCCGAACATCCTTGGCAAAAAGCCAGAATGTCGTTGCCTAAACGCTGACTGGCTGGTGTAGCCATTAGAGCTCTTTATGGGCTACTTTTTTTATTCGAAATTTAAATGCTGTTAAATAAAACAATAAAACGGATTCATTATTTGAGCGTCCCTCAACGTTCAACTATTAAATACGCTTACGTAACGTACGCTGTATAACTTGTTTCAATTGTTTTTATTTCAATGAAGAAATTATTAAATGCCATTAATGTAATTGAAGTATCTTTGTTATTATTATTCAGCGTTGTGTTAAAATCAATTTGTCTTGCTCTTCTTTTTTCGTAGTTGAACGTGAAACGTTTATGTCTAAGACTCTAGATAATGTATTTATGCCGTTTGGCTTTCATAAAATAAAACGACTATTATAAAATTATTAAATTGTATTGTAAGTAAATTGTCTGTGGAGAGGGGTTATTATTTCAAGAAAACTTAATAGCACGATGTAGATATCACGCGTCAGTCGTACTCGTACCGTACAGCGCTGTCTGTTGATAAAAAATCTTTATCCTCTCATCGATCGCACCGAAACGGCTGGATTGATTTCAATAAATCTTGGTGCCGGGATGCCCATCCAAAAATGGTTATAGAATAACTACTTTGTGAGTCATTTTCAAAAAACATGTTCATAGTTAAAGGTTTAATAAAAACAAAATTACGATCGCGTCTTTTGTGTTACGAAAATTACTCATACAAAAGATATGGGTAACTAATCGTTACACAAAGGAATCAATTAAGTTTTGTTTTAATTAAAGCACTTAACTATGTACATGTTTTGTGAAAATGACTCTTGTGCTAGAAAATGGTACAAAAAATAAAAGTTTATCGCGGGTGAAGTTGCTTCTAGTTAGCAATAAAATTGCTTCTAGTTAGCAATAAAATCAAAGGATGAAGCGTACATTCTTGTTGCTTATTTTGTGGCATACTCGTGTTAAATGTATCACAGGTTCGCATTATATTATATGGCGTGTATTATGCTCGCTTCGTCATGTAGACAAAATTACTTTCCTTTGTGTTTAGCATGAAGTAAATGGAGGACGCAAGAATGTCTTTAACATCAATTTCAGAGATCATGTAGGTATTAGGGTAGAAAGGGGTAATGGGGATCACTTAAGCAAGAATAAAAAAAAAAAAAAAAACCAAATCTTTATTTCAACCGCCTTATAACATAATATACTTAATTGCCTCATTTGAGATCAGTAATTATCACATTAATAATCATCTTTGGGAAATCAGAAAGTTAAAAAAAAAACTGTTTTTGACTCTCATTGCACTGAGGTAAGGGTAATTGTGGTCACCTTGTGGGCAATAAGAATCATCAAAAAATCTAACACAAATCGCAAGTATCAGTTGACCAGGAAGCTTTTGTGGTAGTTCTTTGTCGTACTTTCGGCATCTAAAAGCAAAATAACAAAATTATCTTATGCTTTTTACATTGCGGGAAATCGTGGTCACTAGCGGGCAATGGGGGTCAGGTTAGGTTAGGTTCGACCCTCATTACCTACAAGCACTTTCTGAAGAAAAAAAAATTAACACAAAACAAATACTAACAATACTCGTGATTTAAGTATAAAATCGTTACACTGAATGCATGAGTAAACGCGTAAAAAAATGTGATACAAGTAGATCAATAATTATAATACTTACCGTTTATTTTGCGTCTGTGAAAATTTACATCGGCGTGCCGCAAAAACAAAATACACCTCTCGTTCCAAAGGCCGTCGCCATACTGGCCCGGCGCACTCGCTGCGATAGCGGGGGGTCAAAGCGGGGTGGGGACGGCCGTAAACGCGTTTCTAGTAGTTGTAGTTTTTGAGATTTTTGGGTGACCATCATTGCCCGCTGACTCCCATTACCCGGTCTTCCCCTATCCTATATTTAATAAGCGAGTTTCGTGATAGATTTATCACGAAACTTGGTACATTTATGAACTACTAGCTTTTGCCCGCGACTACGTCCGCGTGGAACTTGCTGGAAGTATGGAAGCAACCTCGTACAACATGTTAGATATCCACCTAATCACCTTAATTAATAAAAGGGATTATTAAAAGCGCCTAAGCAAATGTAAGAGCAATTGTGCTTTTGGTCTAATCATTACATTTCCTACAGGGTCATCAATGTCATCATGAATTACTTATTCACTTTTCAATCTTCTTAGGGCTAATTTCCAGGATGAAAACTATCCTCTGTCCTTCCTCGGATCTTAAACTATCTCCATGCCAAATTTCATCAAAATCGATTCAGCGGTTTAAGCGTGAAGAGGTAACAGACAGACAGACACACATTCGCATTTATAATAAATATTAGTGGATTATAATATAAGGACGGAAGATTTTTTGAAGATGTATTTTTTGGATTGTCTTGTCTCTAAAAATAAGAGAAGAAATCTCATCTTCTAAATAACAGTGAGAGACAAAAAAGAGAGGAGTTATAAGTTTAACACGTGTATCTGTGCGTCTGTCTGTGGCATCGTAGCTCCCAAACGGATGGTCTCATTTGAAAGCCTTGTCCGTCGATATGGTTCTTAGCTGTTTGGTGGGCTCGGGGTTTTTTTTAATGTTGAATTAAAAAAAAAAAAAATGTTTTATGTTTTCTGCACTGTAACTTACTTTTTTTTTATAAAATTAAGAAAAAATATCAAATGTTCCTTTTAATACTAACAATTAACATGGAAAATATAACCTGGTGAGAACCAAAACTCACTAAAATTTCTGTCGCTATTCTTCAAAACCTCGTATCTACTAGTAGATTGACACTAAGATACGAGCTTTAAGTAGGTATTTGTTACTTACTTAGTGAGTTTTGGTTGTCAAAAGACTATATAGCAAGTAAGAACTAATGTGTAATGTATATGTAATAGTAACATAACATGATTATTTATAAGCGGCGAGGCGTCCATAAAACTTCGATTCCCACCGGCTTGCCTTGTAGTAGAGAATTAGCGCATGCTACACTACTGTTGTAGTAGAAAAAGTAAGTTAAAGCCACATCAGGCAGGTTTACCAACGATATAGTCTGAGACGCCACGCCACTGACATGTACAGATTGCCGTGCTACATTAAAAAGTCGTATCTGACTATGAAGTCCATATAAAGATACTACCTTTTGCCGTAGCACGGCAGAGATAGTGCATGTTATTCCATCGTTTATTGTCGGAATAACTCGTTTTATCAATCATGTTTTTCTGTCAAATTCTATGAATAAGTTGAGATGTAAATATAAAAACGAGCTTGCCCGAAAATATGACACGGAATACATTATGCATCTGTAAGGGCGAATCAACTTTTTGACAGTCAAATCAGACCATAACTTTGAAACTTCGTAAATGTCACCTTCTCTTTGTTCAAAATGAGGTTCTTTAAAGCGACCAATGTCCCAAAACTGTTAAACCTAATAAACAGAAAATAAGTTGATTTCTTGGCAACTCTAGTGATTAAGGCCTGAGGCAGTCAAGTGTCGACCAAAAAGTTGATATGCCCCGCCGAGAAGATACATATAGTACGACACAAAAGAGTAGAAATTAAAAAGTGGCAATACTGTAGTGTCGTCCCTTTCTAATCGCTCTAAGAAAAAAGGGACGACACTACAGTATTGCCACTTTTTAATTTCTACTCTTTTGTGTCGTACTGTACGTCATTTCTAAAATGTTTACAAACCTAGCCGTAAACAAACAGTTCACACATATTGTAAAACCAGTTCTCGTACGTAACTCGATCTCTTTCTAGCAGTTTATTGCCCATGACCTTGAGCGAGACAGACGGATAACTGCAGTTCAACTTTTATTATTATTGATATGGCCTTGTCTGAGTGCGTGCTGTGCGTGGATACAGCAAAATGTACATATTAGAGATGCCACGAATAGTGAATTGGCCGAATACCGAATATTCGGCAACGCTGTCGGCCGAAGCGCCGAATATTCGGCTGGACGTGGAGAAGAATGCTGTGGCAAACGAGTTGGATTTTTATTTGAAAACAGTTCGCCTAGATCGGAAGGTCGATCCTTACAAGTGTTGGTCAGCAAACGAAAAACAATACCCGAACCTTTCGAAATTTGCAAAAGTTTATCTTTCTTCGCCCGGAAGTAGCGTTTATAGTGAGAGGTTATTTTCTGAGGCTGGTAACGTTTACGATGAAAAGCGCAATCGTTTGCGACCAAAAAATGCTGAAAAGCTCGTTTTTATCCATCACAACTTACCACTGATTAATTTTAAGTACTAAAATGTTGTAATTTGGAAATAAATACATAATTTTGAGTAAAATAACGTGTCTTTTTTTACATGATTTGCTATTCGGTATTCGGCCGAATAGTACGCACTATTCGGCCGAATACCGAATAGCAAAAAAGTGGCCGAATAGGCCGAATACCGAATAGTTGACGAATATTCGTGGCATCTTTAGTACATATTCTATCTATGCACTAAGAATCTACTGCAGTTGTATTTTTTAAACACATTTGACACTTGTCTGTTGAAGTTTGTAGTGATGTACCTAAGACATATTGCCAAATTTACCGATTATTAATCATGAACGGTTGATGGAATCTGTTTCACTGACGATATTTTTTATCGAACCTATTTATGTTTGAATTAGCTCGATGGCGCTAGTATCACCTCTTAATTTTTGAATGCCCGAACTTTTTAGTACGAATTACCGAGGAGGTGGCCATTTAGAATTTAGGACGGGTTTGATTTTATTATGTCTGTGATTCACCGGAGTTTTCTATGTAAAATAGTAATTAGTTGTAACTTGTATTGTTCTTACTTCAGGTTATAAATTTGTCGATTTTCTTATTTAATCGATTTACAAAAATGTCACCTTTTAAAATGTTTATGAAATTTTTCATTATCATTAAACACATGCTGCCACACTGTGATAAAAAAAAAACTAAATTGTATCAAACGAAAGTAAAAAAAGTTTGACACTTGAAAATACATTATTTCATTGTTTTTTTTTATAAATTTCGATAGTTTATGCATATTTACGTTGTATCACTTCATCAGTCAAATATTTGTTATAAAAAAAACAAGGTATATAGGCTGTTTAATATTTTATTTCGAGACACGATAATCTTTTACACAGATGGATAATTAGTACATTAAGTACTGCAGTTCAATTTTCATTATTATTATTAGCCATACGAGGTAAACGAAACGCAATAGGTAGATTCACGACGGGTTTGCAACGAACTTATGAACATCAAAGAAGCATTCCATGCAAAAAGCTGGATAACCAAAACACCCATTGCATTGGTAAATTGTGTTGTTCCTGCGTTGCTTAACAAGCATACAGTTTTTACAGTCGAGTCTCGACGTGACACTCACGAATTTGTCTGGCCCTATTTGTCTAGTGGTTCTCTTACAGATTTTGACCAGTTTGTGCATATTGCCGACAGGTTTAGGAACCTCTGGACTTGCCGGCAACAGACGCTCGATGACCAACAGTCTGTATGCGTGGTAGTTGAGTTTTGTTCTAGAAAACATATTGCACAGCTTATTCGCGTTGTATATTGACACCAGCAACGTGTACACGAACAGTTTCTTATGATACTGTAATTTGTTAACTTCACACGGCCAGTATTTGAATATTTCGTCGTGCGGGTCTTTTCTCATCTCATTGTAAACTCGCAGTGTTTCAGGCATAAAAATTGGCGCAACTGCTTCTGTATCCTTCTTGAACTCCGTCGTTAAAAAAAATGTGGGTGCATTGGAATCGCCATGCTTACCTATCTGAACGCCTTCAAAAAAAAGTGATTTGCACTGGTCATTTTTTAAATGATCATAGACTGGACTGGCCTCGACTTGAGTGCGATTTAAAATACCAGTACAATAAGTGTCATTTCGAAGAAAGGCTCTTGCAATTGTAGGGCTAATATTTGCTACCTCTTCGTCCACGTAAACCGCATGTCCGACGTTAAATTTCTGTTCTAAAAGTTTAATCATAACTGTTTCAGCATCTATGCTTAATGCACGTCGAGAGTCTAATACGATTTTTATGATTGGACCGTCGTGATTGTGTACGAAAACTACCTTAATAGGACATTTGTGTTCATTTAACGGCACATCAAAATCGATTTTTCTAATGTTGATACTCAAATTTCGCCCTGGATAATAAATATTATCCATTACACTGTTGAAATGATCAGCCATTGGGTGATATTGTGTGTAACAATTCTTTTGAATCTTTTCGTTGTTGGGGAACGCTAAATAATTCAATACCTGAGTAAATCTTTGCGGAGTCATGTACTCATTGAAACACGACCTGTAAAGTCTGTGTTGTCTCCAATAGTCACCTACATACGTTAGCTTACCCGTACCTGTGTGCAAAAGTAGTCCAATAAAGATTTTTAGCTCTGCAAGCGTCACATCTGTCCAATCACGCAGTAAGGCTGCGTCTGATTTACGATACTTCTTGCTTAAAGCGTTCTGATTAGTTGCTATTAATAATTCATTGAGGTAATCGTCTTCGATAAAGTATTCAAAATATTCGAATGGATTTTGCAATTTTGGCTTTAGCCAGGACTGTTTGTTTGTGAAATTTATATATCGCATCGAACTATCATCATCTTGGACCCACGGACCAGGTCCGATATCCGTCAAATGCTTATTGAATGATACTACTTTGGGAGGTAAGAATATTTTCTCCTTACTCGGTGCTTGATCGGCAACTGCAACACTAGGCTTTTCTGGCACAGTATATTCAAGTTCGTTTTGCAAAGGTTCATTCTTAATAAGGATATCTTGATCCAAAGTTAAATCGACTATGTCTAGATCGGTCACTATTTCACCTTGTTCACCAGGTTCCTGCTTCACATCTAAAAGGTTTTCATTGTCAAATTCTTCAGTTTTCACAACAACCTCCTCTTCATCGTAGACGAATGTTTCAGAATTTTCGTTTTGCTCGTCGTCACTATTAGACTCTTTCACGCATAAAGTATCTGAAATTTCGTTATTCAACGATTGAACTGTGAGGCCGTCGTCAGAAATAGCAGTAATAATAAAATACTGCTCGCCGGTGTCCTCGTTATATAGATCTAGGCGACGCATTTTGACTCCTGCAGATGACGCTATTTGTTCCATTGGGCGCTTGGACGATCCAGGTGGTTCACTCATGGTTTATGCTAACTACGAGTCAATTATTCGTATTTACAAGCGCGTCGCGTAAAACCGTCAACGCTCACCCGACGATGGTTCACGATGTACTGCCGATTGGTTAGAGAGAGATGTGGATAGGACGCTTGCAATGTGGTCCCGCGATATCGCGACGGCCTTGACTGAGCGCGACAGGTATACATATGGTTCAGCAGTGTGAGTGAGAGCGATGCCAGACGAGCCACGAGCGGACGCCGGCTGCGGCGCTCGGAGCCGCCACGCTATAGCGCGTTATTATTATTTTTTTAAATTACGCTCTCAGGTATGGAAGGAAACTACACTACGGTTTACGAAGCTACCTAAGCGATAATATTTTAAATTAAGTTTCAATGTTACAAAGTTATCTATTCTTTTTTGGGTATAATGTTTTTTAAGGGCTTCTGTTTTTCGTTATTTTTAGTAAAATCTCGATACATGTGATTTATATCGTTATGGTTGACTGGTAGAGAATGCCTTATGGCATTAAGTCCGCCATTTTGTACTTTTACTTTTGTATTTTGTGCAATAAAGTTTAATTAAATATAAACTTCAATCCAGTTTATTATATTCAAATAAAAAAGTATGGGTATTTTCATTCATTCGGAATATTAAACTGACAGCTCCAAGATATTTTCAACATCACTCATATTTACAACGTCAAGGTCGAAATTCTCATGCGCTAACGCACCAACACATTACTAGCTAGCGACCCGCCCCGGCTTCGCACGGGTGCAATGCTGATAAATTATGCATGTATTATACATATAAACCTTCCTCTTGAATCACTCAAAACCGCATTAAAATCCGTTGCGTGGTTTTAAAGATCTAAGCATACATAGGGACAGACAGACAGGAAGCGACTTTGTTTTATACTGTTGTAGTGATAGGTACAGCTTTGTTCGAGTTCGTGGATACAGAGCCAAATGCGTATGCGCCATTGCACTAAGACATCAAGATATTAACTATTTCAAAGATAAACTCATTTTTTTGTCAGAAGCTGTCATATTCATATCATTTATCATCATCCTCCTAGCCTTTGTCCCATTTTTTGAGAATGAATTCTCAATCGGGGTCGGCTACCTAAATCCCAAGATGTGGCGTAGGCACTAGTTTTTACGAAAGCGACTGCCATCTGACCTTCCAACCCAGAGGGGAAACTAGGCCTTATTGGGCTTAGGTGGTTTCCTCACGATGTTTTCCTTCACCGAAAAGCGAGTGGTAAATTTCAAATGACATTCCGTACATAAGTTCCGAAAAACTCATTGGTACGGGCCGGGTTCGAACCCGCGACCTCCGGATTGAAAGTCGCATGCCCTAACCACTAGGCTACCACCGCTTCAATATTCATATCATTTATGTCGTAGGGTAAATCGCCAATTACTGGCCACCGTTCAATAACTGGCCACCTCATACTAAAAAAAATTAACTCTGTTCACCTGCAAACTGGATTCATTTTAGTATAACGTGGCCAGTTATTGAAGGATGGCCAGTAATTAAAACCTTATACTAAAATGAATTCTGTTTGCAGGTGAACAGAGTTCATTTTTAGTATGAGGTGGCCAGTTATTGAACGGTGGCCAGTAATTGGCGATTGACCCTATATAAGTTTCATCAACTCACCTCTATTTCGGGCTAAGGGATAAGTAAATATATTACACCAATCTTAACTAGGTATGTATCTATAAGTATCTGTAACTGCCAACATTCTAGTTACTATTTAATCTTTAAAAAAAATATTTAATAGAATTATTTTCTTTATGTTGGACAGTGTTTTTTATTTGTAGTATCAAAAATCTTTTCTTTATAACGTTTCTACGAGTAAATAGTAATTGGTATATCGAATACCTACGATACTATGAATACATACAATTACGATTCAAAGATATAGTGCCTCCCGCCGCCGTCTACACATCCGGAACTAATAATTAAATGTCAATTGTTTTCGTGATTCATTGATTGCTAATTGATTTGTGATAAGATTGACAATGAATCAAATGCGCAGTTACTGTTCTGCAGTAGGTACAGTCAAAAGCAGAATTTACGCACACCAGGTGCTCAAAATTATATGCACACGGGCTTTATTATCTAGAGAATAAGACAGAATGTACCGCCTTCCCTCAAAATCAAGCAAGTCCCGAACTAGTTTGCTTTCAAAAAAGCTTTATGTGATCTATTTGTTGGCAGAAATGTGAACTCATAGCTTATCTGCTTACTTTGTTCATCTGTATTTATTTATATATATATTTGTATATCCTATAGGAATATACCACAAAACAGCATCCGGCGTCGTGGTAGACCTCGAAGGAGATGGCGAGCGAACTTGACGCCTTTCACCGAGACTGGTGGGAGATTGCTCGGGACAGGGACGCATGGAAGAATGAGAGGGAGGCCTTTGCCCAGCAGTGGGACAATATAGGCTCTTAAAAAATATATATAGGAATATTTATTTATCTAAGTATATATCTTTTGAAATGATTTCTACTGTTTCAAGTTAGTTGCACCGCCCACAAATTATCTACTTAGCCCAATGGTTGACAGGTAATAGAAAATGCTCTATGGCATTAAGTCCGCCTTTTGTACGATAAGTTCTTTCTTTTGTGCAATAAAGATTAAATAAATAAATGTACAGATCTTTGTGAGTGTGTTACAATGCTTAGCTACTTTTTCTACTGACTGTACTTACGCCTTGTATGCTTTACTCCAATGTGTCATAAGTAGGTAGCTGGCAATTTAAGTATACAATTTGACAAATTGACATATTATACCAGTAGCAAATAGGGTAAAGTGTTTTGAAGAAAATTAAATTATATTTTTTACGATACTTCTAGCTTTAAGCATCTACAAGCTGTCGGCTTTTTAATTTTGCCTCGCATGTTTTTTTCAAAATGGTTTTATTTTTGTCGAAACTTTTAATTTATAGGTTTTAGAGCCCCAAACCCAATAAAAAAAATGGCCATAGTCGGCTCTTGTTTTTCAACGGTTTATCCGTTGAAATTTGGATGCAAGTCAGTATCAAACTGTCGAAATTGTAACATTAACCTCGGGAAATGGTTTCAGCATCACGAAATCTAGGGTACTTATTTGGTTTCCTTTCATAGGCAAAGTCGCGAAAATAACCTTGTGCAACTTTACTTCCTAGTTCAAGTCGTCGGAAGAAACTTCGTTTAACTTGTACATTGTATGCCATTGCCAAATATTATTCTCGAGTAAATGCAAATTTAGAATGAAATTCAAAGGAATTCTCTATTCGTAGATGGCACTAAGCCAGTGTCGTAAATACCTACCACAGAATGTCACGTAGTGCCTTTTTGAGTACCTAGACTAGGTAGTCTAGGTACTCAAAAAGGCACTAGAGCTAGGTAGTTCAATTGGGTTATTTTATTTTACTGACTTTGGAAAATTGTTATAAATTATTATGTTCCGTATTCTTTGATGCGTAATTAAATCCAATAACTAGGTTTTCCAAAGTCAGAGATGATTAATTTTATTCTAATTGTCTGGTCAAATGTGTTTTGAAGGTACATAATCGTTTTTAGGGTTCCGTACCCAAAGGGTGATAACGGGATCAAATTACTAACACTGTCCGTCTGTCCGTCCGTCTGACTGTCTTTCACCTGGCTGTATCTCATGATTATAGAGACTGGATTGTTTATAAAATATTGCGAAATTTATAAGTATAATGCAGTGCAGATACTGCTTTGAACAGTAACCGACTGAAAGCACGCGTCGACCCGGAACAACTAACAGGTCGACGCGACCATTGGGCATGACCCTCTGTAATGTGCATTGTCTATGCAAAAACGGACCTTTCCAATTGGTCGGCTGAACGCATGATGGCTCACTGTTCTATTTTTAAATTTGTTCTTATTTCAAAATTTCAAATGCATTTCGGTGGCGTTCTATTTATTAATACATTCCAATATAGGCGCGTTGACACCATTTTTAAAAATAATAAATTTACTTACAAACATTGAAAAATTCTTATCAAGATGTAAAGTAACTTTTAGTTTTTTAGTGGTAAATAGTGGTCTGTGGTAACATGGCGCGGTGCCATTTCACCGTTCCGTTTCTCAATCCCTGTTCTTGTTCCTAAAAGGACGATGCGATGCGGTTGGCGCAGTTTGTAATGCAGCTGCATACTGAACCGGTGGTCCTGGGATCGCATCCCGGTAAGGGCAAATATTTGATGAACTCGAATACATATTTTGTTCCTAGTTGTTTTCTCTATATATGTACTTATTTAAATATATTTAATTTAGTAGGTAACCATAGAACCTATAAGCATTGCTTAATTTGTTTGGGACTAGGTCGATTTGTGTAAGATTGTCACTCAATATTTATTTATTTATTTAAATATGTTTAGTGGGTATTTAATGTATTTGCATTCGTAATGATGATGTAACCAATGTTCACAATCACGACTCTTCCAAAACAAACAAACAATACTTTTGATTTCAACACGAAACCGAAGTCATTGACCTCGGCTTGCAAGTAACCATTTTATTCTGACCCATCTCTCCCCATGTGTATAGTAGATACATGGAGCTAGGTAGGTTATGTACTATTCGCAAGACTAATGCAAGCAAGCTTTACACTACTCGCAAAGTTGACTTGATCGAATGTGATAGTGTGGAAAGCCACTTTGTTGGAGGAACAGGGGTAATATCTAGTATGTCAAACAAACACGATCCAACTCTGTGGTTGATATTAACTATGCCTGTAATATAATAAAACTGAAATTTCGTGTCTATGTTCAACAAATTTGTAAGTAAGTTGCGATTAATAATTTTCATTATAGGTACCTTGAATGTAATGAATACGGTACTAATTCATTCTTTAAATAATATTTTGCGTCATAATTCCATTAGAAGTACGCTTGATGTTTTAAGATTATTTATTATTTGAACATATGATATAATATGATGATTTATCTTTCCCTGTTTTTCATTTAAGATACAGAACAATGATAATAAATCTCTTTCGTGAGTGGCGAAGGGTCCTCGTGTGGTGGTCGTAGTTTGTAGATTGAGAACATCATAGAAAATGCAACATATCGTGATAAGTCAGCCCAGCTCTATTGCTTCTTCGCTCGCTACCGTTCAATGTATAACCCGACTAAGTTGGGTTTGCACCTGTATCCACCACGGCGCGTACAAACGACGTACAAACTGAACTTAACCGGGTAGTGCTCGTGTTAAAAAAGGTGTAACTACCGTATTTTTCTTGCTGGGAATCGTCTCTTTAAAAACGAAAGGCGTTCGGTAATTATATTACGTAATTATTAGATATTTAATTAAATCACGTAATGAAGTGGAGTTTATGATCTCTTGCCGCATCGTTTCATAACTAAGTTTAACACCGACTTGCCATTATTGGTTGCCCGATTTGACTTAAAATCTATGAGACAAGCAATTATCATGTAATCGAAAAGAAGTTATACCTCGCATTGGTACGGGTTTAGCTGTTGAAAACCGTGATTGGGTGAAGACCAAAAAATACCACATTATTCTTACTCAATCGTACCAAAGTTTCCGTTGTGCTTCGACAATTAACCATCGAATCGTTTTTCGATAGTTATAGTTACCTTAAGTTTTTATTGTATCGTAAATTTTTGTCGCGCAACGGAACTTTTTTCGTCGCTTCGCTTTTTTCTCGTTTTGTGTGACTAATTAATTACGCCATTTCGTCCAACTTTGTAGTAATTTACGGTACCCGTCAAACCTATCCGACAGAAAGTATGAAACATGGCATGAATGAAACAAAGCATGAAGAAATAAAGTATGAAACATGGCATGGTATGAATGAGCTTTCATCCATCGATTAATGGTATTCTTAGTCGATGCTTTCATCTCATTCGTAGTTCAATTTTAATGCGCTTTTGCGAGGAAACAATCCGGTTGATTGATGAATTCACGTCGCCCATACCTCAAAGTCTAAAATAGTGAGGGAAGTAGTGTCACAACGTGCAAATTTTGGTATCGGATGAATTCACTTGGCACAGATGTAGAATACGTAAAACTAAGCTAATTTAGCCCGGTAGCCATCCACCACCCCCTGGTGGGTAGGAAGGGGGGGCAGTCAAAGTTACACGGCAGCATATCAGCTTCTATTTACCCAATACCACAAGTGTGGTGTCATTTTCTGATAAATCGGGCATGAGGAAGTCATTTTAGAGACATTTAATGTACAGTTTAATAGAAAAAAAGGAAAATTTTGACAAACATATCAAAATTGGTTTACTATTTTTTTTACTCTACTATCAGTATCTTTTAAATTCTGAATTTTAAGTTAAATATCGAAATATATAAAAAAAAAACTGACTGACTGACTGACATATCAACGCACAGCCTAAACCGCTAGTTCTAGAGAGTTCAAATTTGGCACGTAGGTTCCTTATAAGGTGTAGGGGTACACTAAGATAGGATTTTTCAAAATTCACCCCCTACAGGGGAGAAATGTGGGTCCAAAATTTGTATGGGGAAACAAGATTAGTTAAACTATTTTATTCGAAACTTCACAGGAGTATTTCTAACGATAAATAAGACAACAAGTGTTTCAGGTTTTTGAGACTTCAACCCCTAAAAGGGAGAAATGTGGTGACAAAGTCTGAAAATCAACATGGGTATTGATTTTATGGTTTATCGGATCGCTGATTATGAAAACCGCAACGATTTTAAAATCCAACGTGGTGGACGTGAATTACCATCTCCCCTGTTGGGGTGAAATGGGGTTGAAATGTCTAAATACTAAAACGCTGGTTCTAGAGAGTCTAAATTTGGCACCTTATAAGGAACCTTCCGTATAAGGTGTAGGGGTGCACGAAGAGAGAATTTTTCAAAATTCACCCTCCGAAGGCGAGAAAGTGGGCATTAAGTTGTTTTCTTATGCAAAATATATAGAATGCATACTTATTTTAGTTATTGACTGTCGCTTATGGTTTAATGAATCAATAGGTAGGTAGGTATTTTTATATTTTTATCCGTTTATTTTTTAATTACTTTTTCCACAACAGTAGCATAATTTGGTATATTTTTTTTTTAGACAGTTGCACCTAACACCGCACGTCACCGTGCACTTTTTTTTTTAAACATGACTTGAACTGTATGAGGGCTATACAGCCCTCATTAGTTATAGTGAATAGACCTCGTCAAGGGTCGGTTTATGTTTGTTTATGGTATGTGTGAAAGCAGAAGGATTTTTAAGTCCAAGCTGAAATGGTGCCAAGACGGACAGGAATAAAGAGGGGCAACACCGGATTGCCGAGGGAATGTGTTGCATTGTTAAAATACTGGTACAAAAACCAGGCCAATCGAGTGAAATGGGCGGGAGAGGAGTCGAATGAGTATACGCTCCAGTGTAGTGTAAGACAGGGTGGCTTGGCTTCGTCTATATTGTTAAATTTGAATGTGGACGAGTTAATTCGTGTTATTTATTTATTTAAACTTTATTGTACAAAACAAAAAGTGTACAAATGGCGGACTTAATGCAATAAGGCATTCTTTACCAGTCAACCATTGGGCTAAACAGAAACATTTTATAGTGCACCCATGTTGATTTTCAGACTTTGTCACCACATTTCTCCATTTTAGGGGTTGAAGTCTCAAAAACCTGAAACACGTGTTGTCTTATTTATCGTTAGAAATACTCCTGTGAAGTTTCAAATAAAATAGTTTAACTAATCTTGTTTCCCCATACAAACTTTGGACCCACATTTCTCCCCTGTAGGGGGTGAATTTTGAAAAATCCTATCTCAGTGTACCCCTACACCTTATAAGGAACCTACGTGCCAAATTTGAACTCTCTAGAACCAGCGGTTGAGGCTGTGCGTTGATATGTCAGTCAGTCAGTCAGTTTCTTCTTTTATATATTTAGATATTTAACTTAAAATTCAGAATTTTCAAAGATACTGATAGTAGAGTAAAAAAAATTGTAAACCAATTTTGATATGTTTGTCAAAATTTTCCTTTTTTTCTATTAAACTGTACATTAAATGTCTCTAAAATGAATTCCTCATGCCCGATTTATCAGAAAATGACACCACACTTGTGGTATTGGGTAAATAGAAGCTGATATGCTGCCGTGTAACTTTGACTGCCCCCCCTTCCTACCCGCCAGGGGGTGGTGGATGGCTACCGGGCTAAATTAGCTTAGTTTTACGTATACTACATCTGTGCCAAGTGAATTCATCCGATACCAAAATTTGCACGTTCCATACATTGGGTGACACTACTTCCCTCACTAAAAACGAAAGTTTTTAACCAGTGCGCCTTACCTGTTATGACCTACGGAGCCGAGACGTGGCCACTCATCATACGACTAGTCCACTAATTCAAAGTCGCTCAACGAGCCATGAAAAGAGCTATGCTTGGTGTGTCTCTTAAGGATCAGATCCAAAACGAAGTAATTCGACAGAGAACCAAAGCTACCGACATAGCACAGCGGATAAGCAAGCGGAAGTGGCAGTGGGCTGGTCAATGACGGCAGAATATGACCAGTGGTCATATCTGCCGTAGAGCCGATGACCACTGGGGCAAACGAGTTCTGGAGTGGAGGCCACGAATCGGTAAACGTAGTGTAGGGCGCCCTGTAACAAGGTGGAGCGACGACATTCGTAGGATAGCGGGTAGTAACTGGAGGACGAGAGCTGAAAATCGAGCTCAGTGGCGTGCCATGGGAGATGCCTATGGCAATGGACTGTAACAGGCTGATGATGATGATGATGATTGATGAAATAAATAAATCAATAAATCGGTCGATCCTGAATTGTTTTTCATTTCCTATTAAATAATTAAGCTTTCAATGCAAAGAAATGTCTATTTAAATCCAGAATAGCCCGTCATATACCTACGGAAAAAGCTCATAAAAGTGTACATCTGGAGCATAGCATGGTACGGAAGCGAAACGTGGACAATGAGATGACACAAAGAGATAGAGAAAGACTGGAGGCCTTTGAAATGTGGTGCTGCCGACGAATGGAGAAGGTTAGCTGGACTGAGAAGAGGTCAAACGAGGAGGTGCTCAACATGGTGAATGAGGACAGGCGTCTTTTAAAAACTATTGAAAATCGCAGAGGGAAAATGATTGGACACCTGTTACGGCACGACGAATATCTAAAAACTGTTATAGAAGGAAAAGTTGAAGGAAGGAGGAAAAGAGGAAGACCAAGAAGAGCTTATATGGACCAAATAAAGGAAAAGGTGGACGTCGTGTCGTACCTACAGTCTGTCCAAAAAGTGGCAATACTGTAGTGTCGTCCCCGTTTTCTTAGACACTACACCAGGTGTAGTGTAGAAATTAAAAAGCGGCAATACTGTAGGTGTAGTACACCTACAGTATTGCCGCTTTTTAATTTCTACTCTTTTTGGTTACATTGTACCAGGCCGTCAAGGAGAGAGCTCAAGATAGAGAACATTGGAAATTGCTCCACCGACAAGAGCTGAAAATCTTAAGTTTATGATGATTAAATAATAAAATGGGAACATTTCCTTTTAAATAATTAGATGATACAAATTCCATAAAAACATATTATGTTACAAATTCAATTACAAACTTGTTTCGATTGTATTAAGCATTTACGTGTTAATCAATGTATTCTTTTATTGGCCCTCGTGCACCATAATTAACGTCATTCCATATTTTTCATCGCGAGCGTCATTTTTGTTTGTCCCAATTGTTATGCAAATGGACTTTCCTTCGTCAGACGTAACAAATTGGACGCATACCTCAAGGAGCACGTCATGCCATGGCATTTATTTCTTATTATTGATATTTTTAGGGTTTCGTACCCAAAGGGTAAAAACGGGACCCTATTACTGAGACTTCGCTGTCCGTCCGTCGGTTTGTCACCAGGCTGTATCTCAAGAACGGTGACAGCTAGACAGTTGAAATTTTCACAGATGATGTAGGTATTTCTATTGCCGCTATTACAACAAATACTAAAAATAAAATAAATATTTAAGGGGGGCTCCCATACAACAAACTTGTTATATACCGCGAGTCGGACTCGCACTTGCCCAATTTTTATTAATAATATTACATTTAGTTTTTCCGTTTCCACGTAATGGTCTTAGCCCATAACTGATGCGGCAAAGGTAGCCCAGTGAAATGGGAAATGTGGCAGACCTTGCCGGCGGTGGCGGGACGACTTAAGGGTCAAAATCAGAAGCGTTTCAACTGCTACCTCAGTTTCGTCACGAAGTTAAGACGGATATCGTAACGAAACCTGAGGAAGCGATTGAGATGCGTCTAATTTTCACCCTCAGACATTGGCGTATCTAAGATTATTTTTCAGGTGGGTCCTGGGTGGGGCCTGGCCATGGCCTATGAGTTAAAGTCATGAATTTCTATGGGTAACCCAAAATCCTGGGGTGGGCACTAGACCATATTAATATAATAAGACGACGCGTTTGGCTCGGTTTGTAGACACCTGCCTACTGAGTCGGCGGTCCCGGGTTCGAATCCCGGCCGGGGCAAATATTTGTGCAAATATTTGTTCTTGGGTCATGGATGTTATCTAATTATCTATATATGTATTTATATATTATGTATATCGTCGTCTAGTACCCATAGAAAAGCTTTGCTTAGTTTGGGACTAGGTCGATTTGTGTATGATTGTCCCTTAATATTTATTTATTATTATTATTATTATATTGGGGTGGGTACGGCCCACCCGGCCACCGCCCTAAATACGTCAATGCCCTTAGAATGTCTTCTTGAAGGATTGGCCAGAATTAGCCTTAGGTGGAGAATGGAGATCACTGGAAAACAAGGAGGAAGGGCTTTACCCAGCAGTGGGACATGACAGGATATAATAATAATACCTATAATCTTACATAAATAGTGAAAGCAACATAGAAGATCAAACCGTCTATCACAACTGCGATTGCTAATCTTGTCGCGCGATATAGTATCGCCCGTCACTCTCTCACAGTACAGCGGAGAAAGAGATGGGTAATATTTCTCGCGCGAGGAAGAGTCGCGAGTAACAGTTGTGCTAGAGGCGCAAAAATCGAAACGGTCCGACACAGAACATTTCCGTCTCATTCTGTTCCTAAAATTTCGTAATGATTGGTTAAGTTTTGCAGAAGGAAACAGAGGAGAACGAAACCTTGATTTGTATGGAAAAAATAAGGCGTGACATTTCCTCTCATTCAATAAATAGGTAAATAAATAAATATCAGACAACCTCACACAAATCGATCAAGTCCCAAATTAAGCTCAAGAAGGCTTGTGTTATGGGTACTAGACGACGATATACGTACTTATGTAGATAAATGTATACTTAAATACATAGAACAACCATGACCCAAACACAAATATTCGAGTTCATCCCACAAATATTAACCCTGGCCGGGATTCGAACCCGGGACCGCCGGCTCAGTAGAGACCTACACGCCGAGCCAACCGCGTTCTCATTGCTGGCAAAAAAAGCAAAGGAACAGTTTAAATAAATGTGTATAAATTGTTAGTGGCCAGTGCTGATGCTGACCCACTCAAAAGCCCATGAAACACTTTTGGCCGAAAATAGATTCATTTCCCACTTCAAACCGTTCAGTTAACGGAATAGAATAAATTTCAAATTAATGGTACGAATCGATTTTTATGCTTTTGTAAATACTACCCACTAGTGGCTCTGTGAGCGGAAGAACTCGCAAGTTAACGATATTTCACGGGATTATAAGAACGAGTCGATGTTGACATAGGCTTAAAGATCTCTTAAGATCGGATTGAAACTAGTCTAACTAAACAGAGGAATATAGGTCACGCGTGGCAGAACATCGTTCTATTTATTTACCTATCCCTAGCCAACGCAGGTCTTAGGTAGGATGCTGCACTGTTATACTTATATTATATTTATTACTTATTGTAAAAATTAAATTTCTTAAAACTGATTTTATTAAAACTAATAAGTGGTAATGATAAGCTATTTGAGGACTCGTGAATAGTTTTTTTTCAATAGTTTGACTTTATGTGAATCTTAAGTTTTCTTATTTTTGCTACATAGATACGTGGACATGCAAAAATTAGTCGATACTTTTTAGCTGACTGCTTACAATAAAGAAACAGTACGTCTTGCATAACTTTGACACGCGACTCATCGCGCGAGAAATACTACCTGCCATTTTCCTTTCAATACCGTGCGAGCAAGACAGAAGATACTGACTCGCGCTTTCAGATTAGTTAAAATTTGATTTAATGTCATTATGACAACGTTCAAAGTCTCGTTAAAAGTCAAACATAGAACTGTAATAGGACTTCCGGTTTGTGACTTAAGATGGCCGCATGCGTTTAAGTTGCGTTGTTCATTATTTATTCATTTTTGTTGTTCAATGTGTAGTATTGATAGCGTATTGTGCAGTGATCTAACGTATGAGTGAATAGCTAATGAAGAATTCAACTTGAAGCGTTCATAGCCCTTCCTGGGTCAAGGCCCGATAGTCCGCGTGGTTTTTTGTAAATCGCTATCACTTTACAAAAAGCAAAACCTCACCGAACAACGGCATGCTCTACGAGCAAACTTGAAATTGGCGAAATCATCATTAACCTGATGGAAGCCATATTTTAAAATTAGAATTAGAACTGTAATAGAACCCTGTAATATTGAGCCAGCGATATTCTAGCCCTGTAGGGCAGGGTGACATTTTCCTCCTCCCTGAATGAAGATTCCCTCTAAATATATATTTTCTCACCAGAAGGACGCAATGCAACAGGTGACTCGAGCCTCATCAACCTAACACTTCCATTTTGTCTCAATTACACTTGAACATCTCGGGTTGGAACTTTTTTCTCTACCTAATAGAAAAGGAAGCGCGTAAAACGGATCATAACATACCGGGGTTTTCGATGCACGAATGATTTAACACTAGGCGTCAAGTAAATTATATTGCACACAATGTATTAGCAATGGCACTTGCAATAGCTTCAGGCACGATTATCAGAAATGCATAAGATTGGGATAAGTGTTAAGCCTCCGTTTTAGATGCCAAGGGGCCTATGATGGTTGCTTTTATCATGTGACAAATTTATCACGTGCTAAACGCTACCACCATTAGCCCCCAGGACGCTGCCTGGATCGCTAAGCCCGCATAGTTATGCTAGATGTTTTAATCCATATCTGTCGCACTAATGCGTCAATCGTGGCCGAATTGTATGTATTTGTGCACCGAAAACTTGACCAAGTAATTGTGTTCCGTTATCAATACAGTTATGGACATGCCCCGACTTTGCGCGGCAAGCGGCGCGGCGAGCGGTTGAGTGAGGGATCCGAGCACGGCGGCCATACGAGTGAGCGAGACACATGTACCGCTCACCGCTGCCGCTGTCGCGCAATTTGTGGCCGGTCCGTTTATATCTAAAGACCCTCATGCACCCATAAACGAAAGTGTATGGCAATGATAGTTATTTGACTCAGTTGATGTCCATATTTATCAGCAGAAGTTAGTATTTACTCAGTTTTATTCTGTGACCGTACATAAAAATACTTCTATTAATAATTAATAATTAGTAGTGACCGTGGTGTTGTGTATTTTTTTTATAAATAAATAAATATTCACGGACGATATTACACAAATCGACCTAGTCCCGGTTTGTACTCATAATTAACACAAATTAATTAACTAGTGCAATTATATCGTGAAGGTTAATAATAAATAAGGAATATCGGGATCGGGATAGACCCGTTATAATTTATGTTAGTTCCTAATTAGTATCAAAGTTTCTTAAGAACTTTCTCGTTCCCCGTTTTTCTTTCCAGTTCCAGACTTCCAGTGTACCCTTCGATTGGAAGCCTATATAGGTCACGCTCGGCAAACAGCGACCTACTTCCGCGCGACACCGTATTTCTGGCCCCTTCCTGCTTGTGCAACCTCTGCTGAATAAAGAATGCCTGCAAACTAAATGACGACGCATTAATGACCGTTTGTTTCGGCCACAACATTTAGAAAAATAAACTCCACAGATAACGTTCCTTTTGTTTGAATACAAATTTGGAATTGGAACGCACGGACCGATGTTTATTTGTTTTTAAATGACTGCGTATTTAAAAAAATATATGTTTAAAATTATAACGTTAAATTATTCGTTGGCAATTATCATGTTTCGAGAAGAATTGAAAAATCATTTTAAGTTTTATGACTTTTTTCTTCCGCACGCCGAACGAAGTGTAGAATAGAATATATAATAGTATTGTATTTTATCGCTTCGCCTATCGACCTCTCTATTAGATAATCTTTTTATTATAGTCGAGTAACTAAAACAACTGGTAGCAAGTAATCAATCATCCCAATATTGAAACTTTCGTAACAGGCTTTTTGTTTTGAGGGGTCAAAAGTGGCTCCAAACGGTTCGTGTAACACACGGCTGCTGCTCGCCAGTTCCTGATAAATATAGAAGTAATATAGAAATGTCCTCTAATAATTTTCCTTTTTATGTGTTTTAATATTAGACTTTATCATATTACTTATTTTTCATTATACCAAATTTCATGATTTCAGGTCAACCGGAAGTATACAGTATAAATAAAATAAAATAAAAATAATTTATTATCAGATTACACAGATCTATCATTAAGTAATTAACTAACAAGCTATAGTTAATTACTTATAAAACTATGTTAGTACCTACTCTACTGATTTACCAGTGAATTATTACACACCCTCATGTTATACGGTAATTACATGCAACCTTTTACGACATACATTCTACCAAATGATTGTTATAAGAAATTACTTTCTATCAATTGTGCTTCTATGAAATAACGATATATGAAATAAACATTCTATGAGACGTTGTTATACAATCTGAAAATTCTACCAATCGTATGTTCGGTCATATGAAAATATGTTAATTGTTTTTCTATGAAATGAGACGCACCCATAACATGAAGGTATAGGTTTTGATTTGGCTTTATCCATATAAGTAGGTACTTATGTATATCGTCGTCTAGTGTCCATTAAACAACAGCTTTCTGTAAGACTGTATTGATTTGTGTGTGGTTGTTCTATATTTATTTATTTATCTTACCAGACAGATAGACAGCGAAGTGATCCTAAAAGGATTACGTTTTTCCTTCTGTGGTCCCTCTAACATAGAGCTTCCAATCCCGGCGTTTTATATATATGGGTAATCCCTGGATTCTCCAGACAAAAAATCCCTACTCAACCTTCCGAGTTCCAATCCTTGAACTTTATCTACTATGTGTAGGAATACATAATAGAACAAATTCAATAAATCATTAACTTGATTTCAAGAAATAGTTAACTTACTGTCTATTTGACACATTTGTCTGATTGAGAACACTCCTCCATTTTTGAAGTCTGTTAAAAAAGCAATATCTAATTGACCTGGAGCCACGTCACATCGATCCACTTGTGCGTTGCTGCATGACATATGAAAATCTTAATCGCAGTTTCTTGGGTATGAATAGGGTGTGTGCAAGTAGTGATTGCCATTTCACAAGTCAGTGAATCAGTTACACCCTCTTGCCACGAACGAATTAAAGCGTGACTTTATAATCGTCTAAATGTAACCACGATTACCACAGTAAATGTATTCGCAGAACGAGCAGTATAATGACAAGCGTCAAGCTTCCCATATGACAGGTTAGAGAGGTCAGATGTGGCTATAAACGTACTGAAGTGGCAAATGACGTCATAGCGTTTGTCTTAAAAGGGTTAACCCTTTTTTTTACATAAAGATGACACACTTGATGCAACAGTCATCGGTGGCGTTAAGGGGCTCCCTGCAGAAATCAGCCAATTTGATGATTTTTACATCGTATCTAGTTTGTGGATTATAGAGTTATAATGTCCTATTTAATATATATTGTAGTATGGTCTATGCTTAACACTTTGTCTAGACCCGAATTTTGATTTAACGACTGTGTATTTTATAAAAAAATATTCGGTGAAGGACCAAAAATACACTAATCTCGTTTCTACTTTTATCCCCGGTGTATATGTAGAAAATATCTTTCATTTTATTGTTCTAAACCATATTCCACAAAATTTGTTCTGAAGCTTTTTCTATTTTTCTCAATACTTTTCGAGAAAAACGCAAAAAACCGTTTCCACAACTTTTTCCCCGAAAAAGTCGTAAACTTTGACGGCCTGTATCTCAAAGTCAGTGACATGTGAAAGGTACTTGATACGGTATTTTGTTGTGGAAAAACTATGTTATTATGATTAGCTATTTATAATATGGGAAAATCTATCGCAACAGATCGAAGGTCATTGAGAGCGGGTAGCCCCTTAATGGCACGACTTTTAGCTTTCAAGTCATTCGTGCACCGAAACCCCTGAGGTATGGTTGTCGGCCACAGTCGATTGTAGCGTTTTATAGGTTAAGTATGCTAAAAAGTGTTAGTGTGTTTTCTAAATATTTAGTTGAAGCGGTTATGCTAGCCAGTTCAAACACTGTATCACTTATATTGCGGACACAGCCGTCGATACACCGTCATTACTGTGAAAGTGAGAAAGCTACCCGTCTATAAGGGCGCCTGTTAATGACAAACGGTTTTTGTATAGAGTTCTTTGTCTGCTGCATTTCTAATAGACATTTTGTTGTGAGATATCGAATTAAAAACCCCTCGGCCATTTTTTGCGGGAAAAAGCAAACATACCTTTATTATATTTAGGAAGTTGTTATTAATTATAGGATATCTGAAATATTCCGAATCATAAACGCAATTGGAATCCCAATGGAGCCTTTGCTAGTAACTAATTTGACACTCAGAGGGAAGTAGGTATTACGTGAAGTCAACTGAAAAAAAAAACACGTGTGGAAAAAAGCCCTAAAAAAGCCATTTTCTACATTTTACGATGGTAGGCTTTAAAATGCAGAGAAAAGTTGGCTAATGAGCACTACCACTAATGATAATGACGCCGCTGTACATAACCACGATGGCAACCGTAGTGATATCATAGTCACGTATACTAGGTACCTACTCCATAACGAGAGAAGCATTTTACTTTCTTTAATAGTATATTGTTAATAGTGTAACATGATAATTTGTTTCTCACATCATCATTCCATCCAGACCGATATAAGCTACCACTATTGGGTAAGCCACTCATGAGCTCTTAGGTGTGGAACATCCAAAAAATCTGAACTTTCAACGACTACGAGTACCTACCACGATTACATGTACATATGTACTTTATAGTTAACAAGCTGCTACTCGCGGTGTTTCCCGCGTTCGGGATAAAAAGTTGCCCAATGTGTTAATCCAGGGTGTCAGCCACCTCCGTACCGAATTCTTGAAGAATATATTTGTGTGATAAACATTTAAACAGACTACAGTAAGTCGCCCTTACTGTTTTACTCTGTGTACATGACACGAGGTGATGTACTCTGTGTACACCATATCACGTTGATGATAATTAAATTACGAACATTAAATGTGCATTCCAAATTGCAATCACTTCCTAGTATAACAATTAACAAATCGTCATCTTGTTTCCAGGACCCAAGAAGGTGACGATGGCGACAAAAACGACTCCGTGGCCAGAGTACCCCCGCACTGTCATATCACAATTAAATGTACCAGAGAGGTTAGTCACGTTGCGTACCTATTTATACCTATCTATTTATTTAAAATTGGAATTTGCCAGCAATTGCAGAAAGGGAAAAGTGATATAAAAGTCCTAACTTTAATTTATATTAGTATTACAAAACGTCTAACTAAATTACCTTGCCTGCCCTACCCTCGAACTATATGCAGTGGAACGAGATAGATAACATTTCTCACCTGGAAAAAAAAAACGCATGGCACGGTTATGTTGAATGTACCTTTGTTCTCCAGATCGCAGGCTTCAACGGACTGTCAGAAGCCGTGCGTCGCCTGGACTTTTCATCGGCTGTGCGTGACGTGCGCCGGTTCAACTACATCTGCGCTTTACTAGAGCTGCTACTGGGCGGACAGAAGCTGACACATCTGCCTGGAGCAGCACAGAAGCTGTTGCTCTCCATGTTAGAGCAGCTGGCTGACCAAGGTTAGATTGACTGAACTAAGTCCTATAGGCTTGATCACAGTTCCATTACATGTGTGCCTCACTAGAGCTGCTACTGGGCGGACAGAAGCTGACACATCTGCCTGGAGCAGCACAGAAGCTGTTGCTCTCCATGTTAGAGCAGCTGGCTGACCAAGGTTAGATTGACTGAACTAAGTCCTATAGGCTTGATCACAGTTCCATTACATGTGTGCCTCACTAGAGCTGCTACTGGGCGGACAGAAGCTGACACATCTGCCTGGAGCAGCACAGAAGCTGTTGCTCTCCATGTTAGAGCAGCTGGCTGACCAAGGTTAGATTGACTGAACTAAGTCCTATAGGCTTGATCACAGTTCCATTACATGTGTGCCTCACTAGAGCTGCTACTGGGCTGACAGAAGCTGACACATCTGCCTGGAGCAGCACAGAAGCTGCTGCTCTCCATGTTAGAGCAGCTGGCTGACCAAGGTTAGATTGACTGAACTAAGTCCTATAGGCTTGATCACAGTTCCATTACATGTGTGCCTCACTAGAGCTGCTACTGGGCGGACAGAAGCTGACACATCTGCCTGGAGCAGCACAGAAGCTGTTGCTCTCCATGTTAGAGCAGCTGGCTGACCAAGGTTAGATTGACTGAACTAAGTCCTATAGGCTTGATCACAGTTCCATTACATGTGTGCCTCACTAGAGCTGCTACTGGGCGGACAGAAGCTGACTCATCTGCCTGGAGCAGCACAGAAGCTGTTGCTCTCCATGTTAGAGCAGCTGGCTGACCAAGGTTAGATTGACTGAACTAAGTCCTATAGGCTTGATCACAGTTCCATTACATGTGTGCCTCACTAGAGCTGCTACTGGGCTGACAGAAGCTGACACATCTGCCTGGAGCAGCACAGAAGCTGTTGCTCTCCATGTTAGAGCAGCTGGCTGACCAAGGTTAGATTGACTGAACTAAGTCCTATAGGCTTGATCACAGTTCCATTACATGTGTGCCTCACTAGAGCTGCTACTGGGCTGACTGAAGCTGACACATCTGCCTGGAGCAGCACAGAAGCTGTTGCTCTCCATGTTAGAGCAGCTGGCTGACCAAGGTTAGATTGACTGAACTAAGTCCTATAGGCTTGATCACAGTTCCATTACATGTGTGCCTCACTAGAGCTGCTACTGGGCGGACAGAAGCTGACTCATCTGCCTGGAGCGGCACAGAAGCTGTTGCTCTCCATGTTAGAGCAGCTGGCTGACCAAGGTTAGATTGACTGAACTAAGTCCTATAGGCTTGATCACAGTTCCATTACATGTGTGCCTCACTAGAGCTGCTACTGGGCGGACAGAAGCTGACTCATCTGCCTGGAGCAGCACAGAAGCTGTTGCTCTCCATGTTAGAGCAGCTGGCTGACCAAGGTTAGATTGACTGAACTAAGTCCTATAGGCTTGATCACAGTTCCATTACATGTGTGCCTCACTAGAGCTGCTACTGGGCTGACTGAAGCTGACACATCTGCCTGGAGCAGCACAGAAGCTGTTGCTCTCCATGTTAGAGCAGCTGGCTGACCAAGGTTAGATTGACTGAACTAAGTCCTATAGGCTTGATCACAGTTCCATTACATGTGTGCCTCACTAGAGCTGCTACTGGGCGGACAGAAGCTGACACATCTGCCTGGAGCAGCACAGAAGCTGTTGCTCTCCATGTTAGAGCAGCTGGCTGACCAAGGTTAGATTGACTGAACTAAGTCCTATAGGCTTGATCACAGTTCCATTACATGTGTGCCTCACTAGAGCTGCTACTGGGCTGACTGAAGCTGACACATCTGCCTGGAGCAGCACAGAAGCTGTTGCTCTCCATGTTAGAGCAGCTGGCTGACCAAGGTTAGATTGACTGAACTAAGTCCTATAGGCTTGATCACAGTTCCATTACATGTGTGCCTCACTAGAGCTGCTACTGGGCTGACTGAAGCTGACACATCTGCCTGGAGCAGCACAGAAGCTGTTGCTCTCCATGTTAGAGCAGCTGGCTGACCAAGGTTAGATTGACTGAACTAAGTCCTATAGGCTTGATCACAGTTCCATTACATGTGTGCCTCACTAGAGCTGCTACTGGGCTGACTGAAGCTGACACATCTGCCTGGAGCAGCACAGAAGCTGTTGCTCTCCATGTTAGAGCAGCTGGCTGACCAAGGTTAGATTGACTGAACTAAGTCCTATAGGCTTGATCACAGTTCCATTACATGTGTGCCTCACTAGAGCTGCTACTGGGCTGACTGAAGCTGACACATCTACCTGGAGCAGCACAGAAGCTGTTGCTCTCCATGTTAGAGCAGCTGGCTGACCAAGGTTAGATTGACTGAACTAAGTCCTATAGGCTTGATCACAGTTCCATTACATGTGTGCCTCACTAGAGCTGCTACTGGGCGGACAGAAGCTGACACATCTACCTGGAGCAGCACAGAAGCTGTTGCTCTCCATGTTAGAGCAGCTGGCTGACCAAGGTTAGATTGACTGAACTAAGTCCTATAGGCTTGATCACAGTTCCATTACATGTGTGCCTCACTAGAGCTGCTACTGGGCGGACAGAAGCTGACACATCTGCCTGGAGCAGCACAGAAGCTGTTGCTCTCCATGTTAGAGCAGCTGGCTGACCAAGGTTAGAGTGACTGAACTAAGTCCTATAGGCTTGATCACAGTTCCATTACATGTGTGCCTCACTAGAGCTGCTACTGGGCGGACAGAAGCTGACTCATCTGCCTGGAGCGGCACAGAAGCTGTTGCTCTCCATGTTAGAGCAGCTGGCTGACCAAGGTTAGATTGACTGAACTAAGTCCTATAGGCTTGATCACAGTTCCATTACATGTGTGCCTCACTAGAGCTGCTACTGGGCGGACAGAAGCTGACACATCTACCTGGAGCAGCACAGAAGCTGTTGCTCTCCATGTTAGAGCAGCTGGCTGACCAAGGTTAGATTGACTGAACTAAGTCCTATAGGCTTGATCACAGTTCCATTACATGTGTGCCTCACTAGAGCTGCTACTGGGCGGACAGAAGCTGACACATCTACCTGGAGCAGCACAGAAGCTGTTGCTCTCCATGTTAGAGCAGCTGGCTGACCAAGGTTAGATTGACTGAACTAAGTCCTATAGGCTTGATCACAGTTCCATTACATGTGTGCCTCACTAGAGCTGCTACTGGGCGGACAGAAGCTGACACATCTACCTGGAGCAGCACAGAAGCTGTTGCTCTCCATGTTAGAGCAGCTGGCTGACCAAGGTTAGATTGACTGAACCTAAGTCCCATAGAATTGATCACAGTTCCACTACATGTTTGCCTCACTAGAGCTGCAACTGGGTGGACTGCTGGCTGCTGGTCTCTGTGTCGAAGCAGCTGACTAACCTATAAGAGACCTATCAGAACAGAAAGGTAATAGGCTTTTATTAGCTCATTTACCAAGTTGAGACGGCTTGGACGAATAGTGAAAAACTTCAACAGCTCTACGGTCTTCTAAATCTATTCTCACTTAGGGAGAAGCGGCCAGATGATTATATCTACACATCTACGCGCTTCTTAAGCTTAATTAGAGAACAGGCTAGAGGTCGATCATGATCTTAGGGTGACCTTTAGACAAGATGCTTCGACTATCTGACATTTATCTGAACTTTGTCGTCATTATTAACTCAACCGAATGACGTCCGCTACTGAACCAGGCAGGTACCTATCTGCCTCAATTATCCCCATAATTATCAACTCTTGCCCTTGCTACCCGATTTCAATGCAATGGCTTAACGAACTTAAGTATTGTGCTATGAATGCCTGCCTATGACAGATTTATTTATTTAAACTTTATTGCACAAAATACATAAGTAAGAGTACAAATAGCGGACTTAATGCCGTGAGGCATTCTCTACCAGATTCAAAATTATCTTCATTTATTTCCAGTGGCCACATCGAAACAGAACTTGAATGCGCTTCGGGCACTCCTAGTGGCGCTGTCATCGCTCCGCGAGTCGGAGAGACGAGCGTGTTGGGGCCGCCCGCTGGGGTCTCGCGCGCTGTGGGGACACCACGACCACGCTATCGCCAGGATCAACCACATAGCCGACAGCATTAGGATACAGGAGGTAGGTGCAAACCTGCTTGTCTTGGTACTTTGAGCGCTTCTAGTGGCATTGCCAACGCTCGGTGAGACCGAGAGGTTTTGGGATGTCGGGCTACCACGGCCATAGCCGATGGCCTACCATCGTGTGGATCAAGGATCAACCACATAGCCGACAGCATTAAGATACAGGAGGTAGGTGACCATTACAAACCTGAGTCTTGGTAGGTACTTAGAGCGCTTCTATTGCCATCACTTCGTGAGGCCAAGAGGTGTTGGGATCCCGGGCTACCACAGCTATAGCATCGCCTGGATCACGTATCAACCACGTATAGCCGACAGCATTCGGGCACTGGATTATCTGTAGATATGTACCTAATACTTTGAACGTTCCTAGTTCTCTAAGTCCAACTAGTCCAAAAGAGATGCCGTTGTTGAGGGCAACTTAAAATCTATTTTCGTCACCTAAGACCGTGAGTGGGATTTTCTGCCCGCTACGAGGAGAGAAAATCTCACTTCCTGGCTAAGGCAATTGGTAAAGCCCAAGATCGCATATTTATCAAACACCTACGGTCTGGATAATTTACGAATCACCGCCCTAGGTATGTAATACTATTAAAACTCTCTCATTCACGTTGCCTGTTACCCGGTAGTTCGTGATAAAACCTTACATGACTAACAGTAAGCCGTACTCGCGTGCTAGCGACGTAAAGTAAACTGTATACGCATAGAAGACTTATCTGTGACGCGTACGTATCATCATGACCTGACGACAATATTGTCAAACGTCAGTCGTTCTTAGTGACGTACCGTTTTCTAGAATTATCTAGAGCGTTTTATGTTCTGTATAGGAAATGTTTAGATAAACAGCATTCTCCACTTACTACTTTTTACCATTGTGATTTATTATATTTTAATGTATGATTTGTTTTGTTTAATCGTTTTTATGGTATTTTTCAGCCGGGACCAGAGGTAATGCCTAAACTTCATGATTTGCCTGAGGAATGCATCAGGGAGATTCTATTGAGGATAGCGGATCACAGGGATTTAGATGTAAGTATCACTTGTATATTATCGGAGTATGTAAAGGTAGCGTCAGAGCTTGTAAGTAATCTGTCTTGTCTGCTATGTCACAAAAGAGCTTTTTCTAGAAAAAGCTAAAATTACGATCTCGGCGGTTATATTTGTCAAAAACTTTGTTTTTACAACAGTTGTTGTAATAATCTTTGTTTATAATCACATTCTTTTTCTAATAATACGCTATCAATACTACACATTGAACAACCAAACGCCCAAGTAACCTTTCGAATTTTTCCTTATGCTTTGTGTGTCGATCTTTGCATTGTTTATTTGAAAAGTTTTACACCTCAGCGTGTCTACGTGAATACATCTGTGTAAATGGTCTCGTCTCTTCCACCAGGTTGCGCATTTCAATTTTTCTTTGAGCCTTGAACTTTGTATTAATGGTTTGTTATTATATATTTTAGGCGGCGTCTTCAGCGTGGACTGTAATGGCGTCCGTATGCTCGGAACAGCGCACATGGCGTGAGCTGGTCGCGTTCCATTTCACGCGCTCGCAAATTGAAGCGGTGACCAAGGACAAAGAAGATGTGGACTGGAAGAACGTGTTCCATCAGCTGAGAAAGTAAGTAGCACCGTGTACTCGGAAAAACTTACCGCTGTTCAAAAATCTTCAACCTTTTCCTCCCTTGTCAAAATGGGGCTTATACTACGCCAATAGTTGAAAAAAGAATGAGCGACCTTATCTGTCAGCAGGAAAATTGCTTTGACAGCGTCCGCATAACCGTTCGAACGAATTCAAATTTCGCCCCATGTTCGGTTAGTACTATAGACTTATGTCTATGGTACTAACCCAAGTTTATCTTTGAAGTGGACCATCTTTGGCGCAAGTACCTTATTTTTTTGCCGCCAGCGGGTATAGTTTGCCAATGTATTCTCATAAACTATGGCCGTTACCCTTATACGACGGCTATCATCATCAGCGGGCCTATGATGGTTGCTTTTATCACGTGATGAATAAGTGACAAAGCATTCGTCACGTTTTGACAAGAAGCGTGAGTGACAGATGCTTTGGAACTTATTTATTTATTTTTATGCATTATTTTTATCGATTCTATGTTTATGTAGAAATACCACATTTTTTACTATTATAAATAATGAAACAAAGGTAAATTACGAAAGAAAAATTTAATGCGATCTACAGAATAAGAATTATGGAATGAAAGATTTGGTGTGATTGACGTAACGATCTAATAGCTCAGTTGGGAGAGCAATACGCCGGAAACTTAGAGGTCGCAGGTTCAAATCCTGCTTAGATTGTAGTAGATCGCGTTCAATTTTTCTTTCTTAATTTACCTTTGTGTCATTATTTATTTAAACTTTATTGCATCGATCAAACCGATACAAATGTCGGACTTAATGCCACAAGGCATTCTCTACCAGTCCACCATAGCCATAGCATATATTTACCGCGTGATAAACGCAACCACCATAGGCCCCCAGGTTATTATATTGGAACATAGTATTCACGTACGGCTTGTACGTTTCAGGTTGTACGGGCTGCGCGAGGACGCGCAGTACGCGGAGACGCTCTCCCTCTGCCGGCACTGCAAGTGCCTGTTCTGGCGCTCGCTCGGGCATCCTTGCATCGCGGATCAGGTAACTAACTTACGACGGTACCATTTACTATACCAGTGACGTCAGCTTGCGTCTCATTGACATTTTTACGAGTCATAGTTTCATTGTCATCATCAGCCCGTATTTCTGATCTCTGTGTTTGGAATGCGGTCTCTAAGTGTTATCCCAAGCATCTAGGGGATCCGGGAATTCACGGTACTAATGCTATATATAATAAAATTTCCCGATTCTGCAAACCCTGCAAGCATCATTCTCCATCGTTCTCTGAGCGACTTGAAGTTGGCCATAGTTTAATCATAGATACGTAAAACAACCGTCTTTGCAACCCGCTTGAAAATGGCTCAAGGCCTATTTATGTAGAATGTAGGGCGTACAGATTTAAGAAAGTGCATAGATGAAAGAAGAGCGGGTGGCGCAGTTGGTAGTGCGCCTGCCTACTGAGCTGGCGGACCTGGATTCGAATCCCGGCCAGGGCAAATATTTGTGTGATGGACTCGACATAGTCGTCTATTTCATACCTTAGTTCGGTACTAGGTCGATTTGTGTAAGATTGTCCCTTAATAGATTATTTTCCGGTGGAGAATATTTAGCGGTTTCGCTTACAATGAATTATATTTCCTTCGTAAAATTTTAGTTCTATGTATGATGTAATATCCATATCCATATCCATTTATTCAGTATTAGTCATACATTGTCAACAAGTATAATACAATCAGCAATTATATTAAAGTAACTTAATTTATATTTATATTAATTTATATTGAAGTTAGGGATTAGGTACATTATAATATGAGATACAAGTTACTGAGTAGGGTCAATTTCGTCTAAAAATTCATTAACTGAATAATAGGCCTTTTGAAGTAGCATCAATTTTAATTT
Organism: Apotomis turbidana; assembly: GCA_905147355.2. NCBI lineage: Eukaryota > Metazoa > Arthropoda > Insecta > Lepidoptera > Tortricidae > Apotomis > Apotomis turbidana. Next base: position 5,885,700 of record LR990294.1, on the reverse strand, counting down.
GGAGTTAAAACCCGTAGTGGTTTTTATACCTTTAATGTCACATGGGAGTTTATTAAAAAATTTAACTCCGATAACATGCATACAATTGCTAGTCCTCGTTAACCGATGAGTGGGCAGTTCTAAGTCATACTGACGGCTGTCAAAATGCCTGCTACTTTTCCAGCGTTTTTTGGAAAATAATTTCAGGTTAGCCCGGACATACTTTGCTACTTCAAATATAAATAGGGAGGGGAGTGTCAGTATCCGGAAGTCAATGAACAGTTGACGGGCAGGAGTATCCGTTGGGACTTTTGCCATAATTCTGATAATTTTTTTCTGAATTATAAACGGTTGATCCCTACCCGCAGCCAAGCCCCATAGATCCAGACCGTACGATAGGACTGGGTGGACGTACCCATAGTAGGCCTTGACAATGTTCGGACCCGACAAGTTGGGTACAAGGCGCGAGATGATGTAATGTGCGGAATTCAATTTGGCGCATACTTTATCAATGTGGCTTTGCCATTGTAATCTGCAGTAGAAGGTGAAGCCTACAAAACAGGTATTATTAGTAGTCGACAGAGACACGCTATCTACTTCCACAACCATTGGTTGTACGCTGGTGGTCTCAGATTTTTTGAGTTCAAATTCCAGTAATTTGGTCTTGTCTATATTTAATAGCATACCGTTAGCACGGAACCACTTCGAGAGTCTGCATATGACATTTTGGACATTCAGGCATAGTTGCACTCTTTAATTGGAAACGTCATAAAGCTAATTAAAAAAGAAAACGTGTAGTATGTGTAAAGTAACGTGTTTTAATTCCAGTGCCCCGAGTACCGCGAGCGGCTGCGCTCGGCGGGCGGGCCGCTGCCGCCGCACCCCGTGCCGCCCGCCGCCTTCCTCAAGTTCTTCTCGCTCTGAACACGCACACACACACGCACACACACACACACACACACACACACACACACACACACACTTAGGGTGACCAGATATCAGAAATTTTAGACATATGTCAGGAAAGCGGCGGGAAAAGGGAAATGTCAGGAATTTTCGGCAAATAAACGAAACCATAGAATTTTATACACTGTAAACTTTTATTTTAATCTCAATAACAAAAAAGGTAAAGCCACTAGTACTTTGGAGTTTCATAATTATCTTTTTACCATATAAACATAATCAATCAACATTGACAAATTAAAGAAATAGGACTCGTCTCAGGAATTTTGGCCGAAAATCAAGAATTTTGTCAGGACTTTTCAAATTTGTATCTGGTAACCCTACACACACTACACGTGCTCATACTACCGCACCTACAGCGTGTTAGTTCGACTCGTGGTTTCTGACAACTTGCAGCACGTCTTGCTTAACCACAAATCGGATAGGTACAGAAATCAATCTATATACAAGCGCGAGCAAACGCACACAAAAACATTGCTCACGGACACGATATCTCGGACCAGTTCGGACCAGTGCGAGCGCGAGTGCCATCCGCTTGACGTGTCCGTGAGCAATGTCTATGTGTGCGTTTGCTCGAGCGCACTTGTACGTAGATTGATTTATGTACCTATCTGTTTTGTGGCTGAACTGTGACACGCGACTCCTTGTTGCACGACAAATACTACCCGTCACTTTCCTATCGGCACGGTGCGAGCAAGACCGGTGACGCTGAGTCGCGGCAAGATATGCTAGCCCCGCAGTTCTCTAGGAATGTTTCTGTGAAGGAAAAAAGGGCTTTATTCGCTGGGTGCGAAGTAGGTGGTGGGGGAACCACGAATCGATCACAGCGCGCGCCGTGGCCATTAAAGGAACTTTCGTCAGGCCAACTGTCACTTTTTACTAGCGAAATTAAGGCATCTAAAAATAAATTAATAAATATGCGGCACGAAACCTGCAGCGTAGTTAATACAGTAATCACAAATTCAAAAACAGTAATCATAAATAAATACATTTCCACAAGCAAGTTGGAAACGAGAGCAACGAATTAAATGGATAATCGCTATCAAGAGGAAAAACTTAGTATAACCTATAGAACAACATTTTTAATATTATATCTTGTATGTATGTTGTAGGGAGTAGCATGTTTATGCGTTTATTTTCTTTTACATTTTGGGCATGTTGAGCAAAAACGAATTGTTTCTCATTTTATTGTAGTTTGGGATTTGAAAACGATGTTGTGTTTGATTGAGCAGAATCCAGTTATGATAATTAATTTGGCCATGTTTAACTGAAAAAACAAAATAATCTGTATTATTACTAAAATACAGTCATAAATGATCGGTTGAATTATGCATAAAATGCGTTTTTTGGTTAAATTTGTTTATTTTGTAACTTACTTCTCGTGAAGACAGCCATGAAAAGGTCCGTGTGAATTACATCTGAAAGTTATTGATTTTGCCATTTTAGGCGGGAAATAAAGAAGGTCAACGTTTTATCGACACTATAGATTAACATAATCGAATAAAATGAAAGAAAATTACGATATTTCATTGAAATTATTTGTTTGTTTACTTACTATTCGTAAAGACAGTCAGCCATTTGACATTAAAAAGCCCGCCGTAATTGTAACCGCTAGTTGACGCTGTCATCGCGCACCCAGCGAATAGTGATAATTGATGTCTCCTTAGTTATGTCCTGTTGGACGTTCCATTGAAGCAAAAACTATTTCAGGATTTGTTGTACGAAATCTTGGAAGAACAATTTACAGAAATTTATTATTGACAAATATTATGCTATTGCTATCCCTCTATTCATTAATTGTCTGAGAATGCCAATTGCAACAAATTTTGAAAATGTTTAAATTTTCTTCACCCTTAACTCGGCATCTATGAGAACTTGAGTTTACGTGGCACGTATCGAGATACTAGAACACTAAACCGACAAAAAGATATCAATAATATCTTGATATCTAAATTAGACATAGGTAAGTCCATTTAAGTATAGATGGATGAACTTTTCTGGCGCGCTGTCTTGCGTAAAGGATGCAGTACCGCAAATTTTAGCTCCCGGAATACCCGGCACAATATATTTCCTGGTACTATTTATACATATCCATCATCACAAGCGTGTAATGGGGTCATTTCCCTCTACCTAATACAGACGTAAGAATGTATATTATTTTCCATTCAATGTATAAAGTAAATCATCATCTGTGCGGGTTGTGCAAGAAATTACTGTCAATGCATAACATGCAAGTCTAATACAATCCGCTGAATATTTTTTACAACTGACTGTACTCAAGTAGACACATGATCATAATTGACCACAGTTATGCAGAAAGCGACCAGCGTAGTTTTTTTGTCAAGGTGACTTAAGTCTTAATCAATGAAAGAGTTTGGTCGCTTTTTGCATTATGAATAAAAATCTTTGGTCGCTTTCTGCATAACTATGGTCAATTATTATAACAGTTATAACTTGACTTTTAGTCTTTATGTCTTGTATGCAGTTTAATACTGGCCTTGAAAGTACGATTTATTCAAGGATAACAAGACTTGGTGATCTGTATAGGCAACAGCGTACTCTACTTCATACATATTACTCGTTGTATGAGGCACGAGCCTATACCACTCCAACATAGATTATAATAACGATTTTATCGAAAAGTGACTGATCAAAGATCTCGGGCTTAACATGGCCTACACACACGTTTTACATCACTAAAGCTAAGCATAGATATACTTGGCTGAAAATAATGTATCCAAACAAAAAAAACTATTAGGTATTCAAAATGTGTTCCATTTTTAAATTATCGTTAAGTTTAAAAATTAATCTACTACATTTATGGTCTAGGGATGGGACATCATTTCGATAATATGTAGAAATATCGATAAATAAGTTATGATATTTGAATTCTTTACTGTAAGTAATGTTGTCGGGACAAAATGTATTGAGCGTGTTAATTATTTATGATTCTATGGTTATTTACAGAAGAGAAACAAGTTCTCAGAAAAAATCCGTTCCACTAAACATTCTACATGGTTCATTGAATAAGATTATCAAATTATTATTAATCAGAACAAAAATATTAATATTTGAATTATACGCCGCCCTGCATACTGTTTCAGCCATTACAAACTAATATCTGAAGGACAATTATGAAATATCAATTAGTTAGTTGAGTGTAAGCGTTTTTCAAAGAGCCACTCGTCATTAAAAAGTGTTAAAGCTTTAATTCTTCGAAAACGTGTTTGATTACAGGTTTCTGTAATAATGAGCTATCAAATAAATGGACCTTTAGAAGCACAAAATCAAGTTATCAAGGTATACAATCATATTTCAAGCAATAATAATCATACCGTGAGTGTTGTAGATCTAATCATTCCTTGTTTTTGTGGTTCTAATGTTCAATGAAAGTCCAACTACCAGTGAATTTAAATTTACACAAATGCGCTGCCAGTAATATCTATTGAACTGATTAAGCGTAGAACATAATATTGTTGTTACAAAGTAATATTTGGATTTTTTTCCTTTAAATTTGTCATCAGAAATGGATAAAAATGTTAAAACATCTCTTAATTAGTGACAGGTTATATTCAGTTGTCGATGTTTAACTTTTTATCGACTAATATATTCGTCCAACCCTATGTATTTTGTTGAGCGAATGTAGAATATTGGATATTTTATTTGAAATTAATTTGTATAGTTCACCATGTTTTGTTTTCGCATTGCACTAATGCTTGTTTTATTTTAATGCTTTAAGAACCTAATGTGATATCACCAAATTTTGTTACTTAGTTTTTGATCGGTAGTATTTTTGTTTTGTTATAATTATACGTTTATTTATGAAAAGCAGAGCAGCTTGGCAAATTTTATGATTTTACATAACATTTTTGGTTCCTTTCATTAGTTAATTGTAGGGTAATATATCGTATACGTGTGTCTTATGTATTAAAACGTAGGTGTATACATCTGTACATAAGATGCATTCTAATATGTGATGCATTGGAACTTATTTTATTAACACAGAAATGGTTATTATAAATATTGTCAACAATTGAATTTCTTATTAATCATACTAGTTTCATGTCCATTGAATATTTTGTAGGTATATGAAACTAGTTTAATTATATATTACTTAAAAAAACAAGTGATTTATAAGAATTATTGATCGAATATTACTCTGTGACGGCACAGAAATTGTATAAGATTTAAAAAAATGTTGTCTATATATATCTTTTTAAGTACATCACATGTCTTCAATCCAATTCGACTGGGTCTGTGAATATGACGGTCACCCAGTTCACCAATTTATATCCAATCTGACCTAGTTGGCAGTTTTCGTCGCATCATCATTAGGAATAGCGTACCATAGACTCACCTTTTCAACATTGACATGACTCTTAGATAAACTGTTTCGACAGCTAGGATAGAGAAAGCAATATTTTGTTACATAATTATATTAAATGCATACTAAATTAAGGACGTATTGTTTTCGAGTGTTTGAGGAAATGTTGAATTTGTTTAGGCCTAACGTTTGGTTGATTGTTGATCTATCGCTATCCGTCGCAGTAATATAAGGACATATTATGCAAATTTAACTGGTTTAATATAAATACTTCTTAGATTATATATGTAGCCAACCGCCAGTCTGATGAGATGTACACTTCAGTCAACGTCATAAAGTTAGCAGCTAAATATATCGTAACACATACTTGCTACTATCCAAATAAAGATCTACCGATATATTTTGATTGCTGCTAACAATTTGATACTGACTGCATTCATTAATTTCTTCATTTGAAGACAGCGTGGGTTGCCCGGTTAAAGGTCTTCGCACATTATAACAACTCAACGGCGACTCGATTCTTTGCCAAATATTGAAATTTAAGCCCTATGTCATATTTACTAGGTTTAATTTCAAAAAAATATATTAGTAGTGGACGACGAGTGGACGACGCGTCGTACATTTTTCGAAGACCTTTATGCAGTTACGGGTTAACTTTATCCAGAAATAATTTGGCATACTTAAATGCTTGTTTTATTACAATGCTGCAGGAAACGTATGACCTTTGTGGCCAAATCCTTCTAAAAAAACTCTGATTGGCGCCAACTTTTGTACTTACTATTATGATTTGAGTTTTTTGGTTATTACAGTTAAACTTATTTTACAGAATCCAGAAATTGGAAAGCTGACAAGCGAGATAAATTTGCATTGATATGTCGGGTTATCAGAATGCAACTTATTTAAAATTAAGTCTGAGGTACATTTTGCTCGGTACCGCGTAGAGTAGCTGTTGATATTGTGATATGTAAGGATAAATTTATAATTAGTTTTAAGTGAGCGTGCAACTGGCTACTCGTTTGCCCGTTAGAGACACAGTTGTGAGTTAACACGTTCACTGTCCCAGTTTGACATGTGAACCTTGTTATCATATATATGGGACAGTAAACGTGTTAATATACCGGGATGCATAGGCATTTGTATTGACAAATCACTGTATTAGAAGCCCTATGCGCAACTACGTCTAGATTAAGGGTATCATTCCACTCTTGACTCATACATTATGATGATCGTGTTTAATGTTTAGGTACCTAATAAAATTATATATCACTTGTTAGACGACAAATTATAAACCCGACCAACATAAATGTTCAAAGTGGAATAAAACCTTTACCTTTATGCACTTTACAATGGTGACTGTCGAGACGAGTCCGAGATACATTGCCGTGTTATAAATACAAGAAGGATTGCAATACTGTTAATAACGTCAATGCATATCAGGCTCAGCCATTGCGCCATTGCAAAGTGCAAGCTAATGGAATGCGAGTATCGTATAGTCCCATTACTAACAACTAAGTATAGAATAGATGAATTTATTGAATGCAGCTTCTACTCAACCCAGTCACTAGCTGTCTTTCTGTGATGAGTTTTGTTTGTGCAAAGGAATTGTTTTCTGTATTGTGTTCTAACTTTACTGTGCTACTTTATAATGGTATTTTGAAATAAAGTTATTTTGAATACGATTTCGTTATCTTATTTTTGTAACTTTTACAATAAAGCACAAATTATACTAATCCGAAAGGAAACGATTACGAACGCAAAATTTATAATAATTGTGTCCTTAGCTGGAATCTCCCGATATCTCAAGAGCATGGAGTGTTGTAGATTAGGTCAATTAGAGATAGGCCGGCTAGCCGGGAGGGAACGCTGACTTTTCGGCAGCATAGCCTGCGAATAGTCGGTTAGCTAATCGTCAATTTAAAAACAGATTAGGGAGCCAAATCCATAGTCACAGCATCCATAAAATGATAGCCCGGTGCTCAGGCACGTCGCGTGCCTGCGACTCCGCCTCCGCTATCAGACTCGCGGGCCAAGTAGCCCGGCAGAGCTCTCCAAGCGTCGGTGAAATCAAGACGGCTAGTTTTGAAAATACAGTGTCTCTAAATCTATACCTAGTCGACGCATCAGATGATCAGATCTCTTAAAAAAGCTGAAGCATCAAGCATGAGATAGTAGAAATGGTAGATTTTTGAAAAGGTTTTCATGGTAACAATTGTTATGTCACTCTGATCTGACAGCTGCTACTCCCTCTGCGAAAAAAAAATGACAATTGACATATTCAAAACAACAAATCAACAATCCCTAATATCTAGAAATTATTAACCAGCACCAGAATGAATACAAACTGTCTGTAAACTTACGCTCATTCGTCATGGAATCACCAGATTTCAACACATTACCTAACATAGTAGACGTGGAATGGAAACTAGAAGTCGTCACGAACACGCCTGGAGTAGGCTCAGACAACCTACAGTACACGGTGGTGTTAAAAACGGATTCCGGCGAAGATATAAGATTCAACTGTGGGAGTCAAGAGCTGCAGGACTTGGTGTACAAACTGAAAGACCTGGTGCGGCATTGCGAGACCATGAAAACAGAACTGGCGTAAATTGTGTTGTAAAGTTACTAAATTTGTAAATAAAATTATTTATATGTATTGTTTCGTTTCCTTTGGTGCTCTTCATGTGATTTAGTACACAACGAGTGGGTACTGGTTATTCAGAATTTAAGAGTGCTGTCCCACCGCGAGCATTGACCTTTAATGTAACAAAAAATATATGAAAATCTCATGCTTTTTGTTACATTACAGGTCGCTTTGAGGAGCACCATAACACAGTCAGTTTTCCGATATTAACAATGTTTAAGTGCATTTGTCAATATCGAAGTTGTACATACACATACAGCCACAAGTATACTGAAAGCACACACCAGCATCTTCCCCACTTTTTTCTACTCCCACATTGTGCTATTATTTTATTTGTTATGACTTTTCGCCATTAATCAAATCGAAATTACTGATATTTTAACGTAAGGTTTAAATGTCCTACATGAATCTGTGGTGAGTAAGTATTATATTCCTTGGATCTGTGCCTAAACATATGATTACAAGGGTATAATTTGAACATTGTAATCCCTCCCAGTCTTTAATTAGTGAGACTACTGTATTTGTTTATTACAGTATTTACACTTCCACAAGCAGACAAAAAAAATACCTTTTGAACGCCAAGTGGTGTGTAAGGATGGGCGTTGATGCAAACAAGTGTTTGGTTCTAAGTATGATTTATTACTAATTGTAACGTACGATACATTGGATAATATAGGAAAGGAGAGATGAGTGTGTGCGTGATGCGCTACACACTACAGGTGAAAATATTTACTGTGCCACTGTCACCACAGCAATGAAATGCTCCAAAATCAACAGGGATTGAAAAACAGTGGCAGCAAAGTTCTGAATTACAGTTTTTGAGCATTGAAATTTGGATGGCTGTGCCCGACGTGGCGTCAGTGGGACGGGTTTTAGTTGATGGCCACAGCCGTCTTTGGCGATCAAAAGGTCAACTGAAAGAAACAGACCAACAAACAGACCTCGCTGGATGAGTGGATAGATGTATCGTCGGTCTGTAGACCACCTAGCGAGCTGGCAGCTTCTGGGCAAAAGTTAGGCAAATTGTTGATTGTTCGGGACTAAGGGGGAGCTTATAAAATTTATACATTTGCAGGAAAGGGACTTATAAATGAAACAAGAATTTGTGTAAACTTTATGAAAGTTATTTATAACATAAATTAATATTATTTCATTTCACATCAAAAATAGTACTATATTTACTTTATTTTTCTTTTTACTATTTCTATCACTGTTACTGTTTAAACAATTAAGAATATAACAGTGAAAAAATCAGTAACCATTCATCTAGATTCACATTTCATAATTATATAATCATTTTAGGCAATATAATATTAAGGCACAATATTACAAGCACAACTGTTTACATAACATCTACAAGCAATGTTGTCAACACTCATGACACCATATTGTACATTTTGTTAATTAGAGATTCATGTTAATTATACTTAATTAAATACTATGGGTTCAAATTGTTTTCAAAATGGAATACCTAAGTATTTTATCCCCACTGTTTGTTGACATTTAAATATTTAGTAGAACTGTTTGTTATAATCGATTTTATGCATTTTTATGGTACACTTGTTATTCATGTAGTGTGTAAGGCACTATGACAGACTTCTGTATTAAAAAAAAGTACTGCTTGATGAAGCAGCAAATTTTCGATTTAATGTGATTTGTTATCAGTTAGCACCGGTTAAGTATCTTACAATTTTAGTAAAAACATACCACTTATTATTACTTAAAAGATAAATACAATTATAATCTCCCAAATATATTTTGCAAAAGCGGGCGGGAAAAAAATCGTATAGCAGCGCACAACGGAGAATCTTCAACACATATTTTTCTCCGTTGTGCGCCGTTATTATCGCTGGATTCAGACCCATAAAAATACAACCTAGTGTGAAAACAACAATTAGAATACTGGCAGTTAAACATCAAGTGATGTGTTATAAAAAATAGGCGTAACAACAAAACATTACGTACTATATACGTACAGTAATGATATTACCATTTTAACTATTTTGTTTCCATTTTATTTCTTCCGTCACGTATAAAACGATTGTGTTTGTTAGTATACATAAGAATACGGATTATGGCACAGGCAAAATACTTTGTATGTCATAATATAACTATAACGGATTGCCGGCTAGGCGGTCATAAAATTTATATTACTATTGCGTTATTTCTCTTTTATGCTGGTTTTACTTGTGATAATAATATTACGCATTTAGTTTTTTTTTTCGTTTGCGATCTTGGCCAAGCGGCCAATGGAGCCAGTTCCAAGACGAACGCTCTAAAGTTACAAGTTCTATTCTCCCCTGCTTAGGTTTCTGTATCAATCTTGTACTAAGATTATGTCTCCAAGTGATCAAATTACACGTGAATAGGAAATAGCCGGGTCCACACAGGGCGAGCGGCCTCGCGAGGCAATTGCCGCGCGCGGCATTCGGCGCATGCCTCGGGCATTGGATGAAATTACGCTCACCGAATGCCGCGCGCGGCAAGCCCGAGCCGTCTTGTTCGCCCATTTGACAGATAAAACAATATGGCGCCGCCGCACGCAATCAGCTTTTGACTTTTGACTTGTTGCTACGTTCATACAAAGAATTTTCCAAAAAAAAGCTAATTCAATATTTTTTTTATGTTTAAAACAAACAAATAGCACATAATATGTAGTTACGGTTATTCCGTTTCGCGTAATACGTAAGTGTCGCACGCCATTTTGTTTTATCTGTCATAATTTGTCCGAATCAAAAACGTGTACGTCCACACTGCGCGCGGCAAACGACCGAGGCACCTTTGAGCGCGGACAAAAACCGACAGCGCGCGGCTCGGCCGCGGCAGCGCTCGGCCGAGGCAAAGCGTGCGGGCGCCGCGGGCGAGGCGCGTACACACAGACCGCGCCGCCGCGCGCGGCAATGCCGCGCGAGGCGGCTCGCCCAGTGTAGACGCGGCTAATCGCCAATTACTGGCCACCGTTCAATAACTGGCGGCAAACTAATAAAAATTGGGCAAGTGCGAGTCCGACTCGCGCATGAAGGGTTCCGTACCATAATCTATAACGAGTTTGTTGTATGGGAGCCCTCAAATATTTATTTTATTTTATTTTTAGTATTTGTTGTTATAGCGGCAATAGAAATACATCATCTGTGAAAATCTCTAGCTATCACTGTCCTTGAAATACAGCCTGGTGACAGACGGACGGACAGCGAAGTCTCAGTAATAGGGTCCCGTTTTTACCCTTTGGGTACGGAACCCTAAAAATGAACTCTGTTAACCAACAAACAGAATTAATTTTAGTATAAGGTATCAATAACTCGCCATCCTTCAATAACTGGCCACGTTATACTAAAATTAATTCAGTTTTAGTATGAGGTGGCCAATAATTGACGATTTAACCTATATTACTCCTATGAGACAATGACACAAACGCTTCCCGAGCACTATTAACCTATTGACCGCCAAGCGGTCTAGCAATTTACCGTGCCACTGACGCCAGAGTAAAAAAAAAAAGATGTGCCCCAAAATCAACAGGGATTGAAAAATACTTGTAGCGGTTAGAATTACAAAGTTTTTGATCATTGCAATTTGGACGGCTGTGGCCGACGTGGCGTCAGGGGCACGATTTTTTGTTGACGGCCACAGCCGACTGTGGCGCTCAAAAGGTTAATCTCCTCTCTATTTCTTCATCTTCTCGAGGATGGGCAGGATCATGTTGAAGGTGGGCCGCTTGCCGATGTCCTCGTTCATGCAGATGCGGATGAGTTTGGCGATGTGCGGCGACACGCCCGGCGGGATGGCGACGCGCAGCCCCTCCAGCGCGACCTTCATGCCGCACTCCATGGGCGACAGGTCCGCGAACGGGATCTGGAAACGGGCGAATGTAAATAAACTAGGTCGATGCAGAGTTAGCCACCGGCTAAGCTTGCACCATAGATTGGAGCGGTTTTTTTTTTTCGAAATTTTCTTTTCGTCACGACCTAGTGAAATTTAATTTTTGCATTTAAAAAACAAAAAAATCTAAAATCGGTTGAGAACTCGCTGAGATCTGCGCATTGTTACAAAGTCCATTCGAGTCGATCCATGGGAGCTTTTTGTTTTTTTATCATAACTTTTTAATTAAGAACATTTTCAAAATTTTCTCTTCGTCACGACCTAGCGAAATTTAATTTGTGCATTTTAAAACAAATATTTTCAAAATCGGTTGAGAACTCGCTGAGATCTGCGCATTGTTACAAAGTCCATTCGAGTCGATCCATGGGAGCTTTTTGTTTTTTTATCATAACTTTTTAATTAAGAACAATTTCAAAATTTTCTCTTCGTCACGACCTAGCGAAATTTAATTTGTGCATTTTAAAACAAAAATTTCCAAAATCGGTTGAGAACTCGCTGAGATCTGCGCATTGTTACAAAGTCCATTCGAGTCGATCCATGGGAGCTTTTTGTTTTTTTATCATAACTTTTTAATTAAGAACAATTTCAAAATTTTCTCTTCGTCACGACCTAGCGAAATTTAATTTGTGCATTTTAAAACAAAAATTTCCAAAATCGGTTGAGAACTCGCTGAGATCTGCGCATTGTTACAAAGTCCATTCGAGTCGATCCATGGGAGCTTCGCTCCAATAAATATCAGACAACCTCACACAAATCAACCTAGTCCCAAATTAAGCTCAAGAAGGCTTGTGTTATGGGTACCAGGCGACGATATACATACTTATATAGATAAATAAATACTTAAATACATAGAACATCCATGACCCAAGCACAAATATTCGTGTTCATCACACAAATATTTACCCTTGTCGGGATTCGAACCCGGGACCGTCGGCTCAGTAGGCAGTTGCTTAACCACTGCGCCAACCGCGTCGTCAAATATGAATGTGAGAAACAAATGTTTACAGTGAAGCGAAAAATATTATTTAAGTGGCCTTATTAATTTTGAAATGCTGATTGTTTTAGTAATTTTTCTTTATGAACATGTTTCGTAACATAGGTATTTTTGATGTTACTACCTAGAACAGGGCTATTGGGATTTATTGGAATTTCCATTTTTATAATTTTTATTTCAAAATCTACTCGAAATTGACAATATTCACGGGGAAAGTTAGTATCTTCAACTTATTTTCGACTGCACGCATGCAATAGCTATGTTACTAAATGAAAAGTAGACATTTTTCGCTTCAAAAAGTTGATTGAAATTATCAATAGGTATATTTGCCATATTTAAAAAGGAATAAGGTCTCTGAAGTGATTTTTTTATTTAATTACATAGATGAAAAAGGTATGTATAAAACTTCAGTCTAAATAACCTATACCTAATACAATAAAAAAGGGTCATAAAAAGAACACCCCATCTAAAAGGTCCGCCTGCGGCATGATCCCCAGTATGCTGGCGGCTTTACCTCTCCCCTACCCTACCTTAATGGTTGAGGCAGGGTTCGAACCTGCATCTCCAACGACTTTCCGAGCCGAAAAGGTCTTCCTGCGGAGCGACACAGAACCCAAGTGTCTGATTCAGAGTTCTTTTTTTTTTATGTCATAGGGGGCAAACGAGCAAACGTATCGCCTGATGGAAAGCGATTGAGATGAGTCAAAAGTGTTTGCCTACCCGGAGGACTAAGATAGAATGCCTCTATGCTAGTAATTTCACCGGCTATCTTACCCCCACACCGGAACACAACAATGCGAACATTGCTGTTTGGCGGTGGGTTAGTAGGCAAGACGGTAGTAACAATCCGGACGGACCCTGCACGAGGCCCTACTACTCTAAAAGTAATAGTTCTCCCTGTGAACCCAAACTTTATTAATCCTTTGAGCGCCAAGCGGCAAAGCAATTCACCGTGCCACTGACGCCAAACCACCAAAAAAAAAAAGTGCTCCAAAATCAACAGATTGAAAAACACAGATAGTGGCTTGAATTAGCATGTTTTTGACCATTGAAATTTTTGACGTCAATAGGCGTCGTCGGTGTCAGTGGCACGAATTCCCGATGACGTGATTAGCCGGGTCCACACAGGGCGAGCGGCCTCGCGAGGCAATTGCCGCGCGCGGCATTCGGCGCATGCCTCGGGCATTGGATGAAATTACGCTCACCGAATGCCGCGCGCGGCAAGCCCGAGCCGTCTTGTTCGCCCATTTGACAGATAAAACAATATGGCGCCGCCGCACGCAATCAGCTTTTGATTTTTGACTTGTTGCTACGTTCATACAAAGAATTTTCCAAAAAAAGCTAATTCAATATTTTTTTATGTTTAAAACAAACAAATAGCACATAATATTTAGTTACGGTTATTCCGTTTCGCGTAATACGTAAGTGTCGCACGCCATTTTGTTTTATCTGTCATAATTTGACCGAAGCAAACACGTGTACGTCCACACTGCGCGCGGCAAACGACCGAGGCACCTTTGAGCACGGACAAAAACCGACAGCGCGCGGCTCGGCCGCGGCAGCGCTCGGCCGAGGCAAAGCGTGCGGGCGCCGCGGGCGAGGTGCGTACACACAGAGCGCGCCGCCGCGCGCGGCAATTGCCTCGCGAGGCCGCTCGCCCAGTGTGGACGCGGCTATTTGCCGTCTTTGGCGGTCAAAGGGTTAAGTGCGAGGGCGCAGGTGAAGGGATTCTCCTGGATGCTTAGTGCATGCAGCGCCGCGCCCACCTCCCTGGTGGCCAGCTCCCACAGCAGCACGGCGAAGCTCCACATGTCGCAGGCCTCCCAGTTGCGGCGCGCGGGCGGCCGCAGCAGCGCCTCGGGCGCCATCCACGCGGGCAAGTACACGCGGCCCCTCTCCTGGAACGAGAACTTCGAGTCCGCCATGTTGATGCGCGCCGTCATGTCCTCGTCGATCTGTGGACAGGTCAGTATCGACTATAGCTACAGGTAATTTGGCGATGGGTTTCATAGATTATTTAGACACCATTTTATTGCTGTCGGTTGTTTTTGCACAAATACAAATATAATAAGTTCGTCGAAGGCTATATTTTTACTCTAAACTCAATGTGTCTATTTTAAACAGACTAAAGAAAGATCATATGGCTATCTTCCGTCGCCATCATCAGAACTACTCTATGAAAAAATAAACTTGCTTTGTTATCGAAATTACCAAATCGTTCCGAACGAAACTATTACTAGCGTATTTGCGAGGGTGTGATCACGCGACGCTGAAGATAAATTTAGGAGCAGTGCGACATTTGTCTTTTACTGTGCGATGTTTGTCTCGAACGGTGCGGCGTTTGTGACTTACTGTGCGACGTTTGTCACTTACAGTGCGACAATAGTCATAGTCACTCACCATGACATGGCGACTGTTGAGATGGTACTGCGGGATGCTGTGGTCCTTGTCCTTCTGCAGCGAGTGCAGGTAGGCCATGCCCTTGGCGACGTCGTGTGCGAGGCGCAGCGCGGCGGCCGCGTCCACGACCAGGCGGCCGTGCGACATGTGTGTGCGACACTTACAGTGCGACAATAGTCACTCACCATGACATGGCGACTGTTGAGATGGTACTGCGGGATGCTGTGGTCCTTGTCCTTCTGCAGCGAGTGCAGGTAGGCCATGCCCTTGGCGACGTCGTGTGCGAGGCGCAGCGCGGCGGCCGCGTCCACGACCAGGCGGCCGTGCGACATGTGTGTGCGACACTTACAGTGCGACAATAGTCACTCACCATGACATGGCGACTGTTGAGATGGTACTGCGGGATGCTGTGGTCCTTGTCCTTCTGCAGCGAGTGCAGGTAGGCCATGCCCTTGGCGACGTCGTGTGCGAGGCGCAGCGCGGCGGCCGCGTCCACGACCAAGCGGCCGTGCGACATGTGTGTGCGACACTTACAGTGCGACAATAGTCACTCACCATGACATGGCGACTGTTGAGATGGTACTGCGGGATGCTGTGGTCCTTGTCCTTCTGCAGCGAGTGCAGGTAGGCCATGCCCTTGGCGACGTCGTGTGCGAGGCGCAGCGCGGCGGCCGCGTCCACGACCAGGCGGCCGTGCGACATGTGTGTGCGACACTTACAGTGCGACAATAGTCACTCACCATGACATGGCGACTGTTGAGATGGTACTGCGGGATGCTGTGGTCCTTGTCCTTCTGCAGCGAGTGCAGGTAGGCCATGCCCTTGGCGACGTCGTGTGCGAGGCGCAGCGCGGCGGCCGCGTCCACGACCAGGCGGCCGTGCGACATGTGTGTGCGACACTTACAGTGCGACAATAGTCACTCACCATGACATGGCGACTGTTGAGATGGTACTGCGGGATGCTGTGGTCCTTGTCCTTCTGCAGCGAGTGCAGGTAGGCCATGCCCTTGGCGACGTCGTGTGCGAGGCGCAGCGCGGCGGCCGCGTCCACGACCAGGCGGCCCTGCGCCGCGCCCGCGCCGTGCAGCAGCGCGTGCAGCGAGCCCCACGACATGTGCTGGCAGATCACCACCAGCGACGGCGGCGACGTGCAGCACCCCACCTGGCAATGTTCACCACTCAGTATGGGCGTATAGACGATTCTTTTTGAGGATAGACGGCATGGAGCGACATTTTTATTCAAACAATATGCGCAATATTTTTTTGAGGATGTCAATCGATTCTATTTTTTATTGGGATCAAATGTCTATATGAGACTACCTACACTTAGACTGCTGTAAAAGTCAGAAATGACCGTAAATGTTTAACAGTCCTACAGAGCGCTAAAAACGCTGCATACAAAATTTGTATGCAGCGTTTTTAGCGCGGTGTATTACAAATGGCCACCTACATTGTGACGTCATTCTGAGGGTTGGGTACCAATATTGTAGTAGTATATTGAGAGACTATAAGTAATTGCCATTTTCATCGTGAAAAAGTGCGTTAAGTTCATGGCTGTCATACAATCATTGTATTGTCAAATCAAATTATGAGGATTCTAAAAACAAAATTTCTTTTGGATAAAAAGAAGTCGCCGGACCCCGACCCGGCCGTGACTAGATTTTGTCTCATTTCATTTTGGGGATTTTGCCATAATCGCCACGCTTGGCATGAGAGTTCGCGATCGCAGTAATTTCCACTGGACTAAAAGCAAGGATGCTGCTGCCCATCCTACGGTGACTTTGCACTTTTAGGCTTAGAGCATTGATAAATGGAGATGCCATAACGTAAACTCTTAGGTAAACATCAAAAGATGAAGATCTCAACAGACACAAGTTTTGCTGTTGCGATAAACGCACACTACTGAAAAATTCAAAACATCAAAAATTGCACGCACACAGACACCGTTTACCGTAACTATGCAGCATACTTACGAACAAAATAGTGATGGGACACATCTGAAGAATGAGTCAAATCAGTTTGATAAATGAACTGAATTGTGTTATAGATACTATTTATTATAAAATGCGAAAAATTATTGTTTCTATGTATGTCTGTTTATATTTATGTGTCTTTGTATCCTTTTCACTCTCGCACAGCTAAACTGGAATGAAAGTGTCGACCGCGGTTTTTTCGGGTTGATACAACTACTGATTTCTAATACAAGTACGCTGGACTTCATTGTCGTTGCCAAAACGTTGTCAGTTGATTTTAAACGAACTGTCTCAAGAGTCGCTATTTTGACTTTGTCACATCCCTCGCCCCTGTACTTACCACCGTTTTCATGTTTACATATATCTGTCGTTTACGTATCGCAAAGGCTTTTTCTTTAAATGAAGATTGTACTTCAATACACATTTAATAGTTAGTAAAAATACTTACCTGCGATAGGAAACGCGATCTTGTTGCGAATTTGAGCTGCCAGATCGCCTTTTACATGAAAATACTGCACAATTCACCATTTTTGGAGAGAAAGGTCACGCGACACGGACCGATGCAAAATGGCAGTGAAGAGACTTTAAGTAGTTTTTTCTACTCCAGTACTTTTTTCTGTCATTTATATAGTTACTAACTCTAATATAAATACTCTATCCTCTACTGCCCAAAAAAACACTGCTAAACGATGTTATAATGTCGCCAAAAAAGCATTACTTAGTACCACAGATTACAAAATAAACAGATGCATTCACACAATTTGCAATTAAAAAAAAACTTATTGTATACTAATGCATTGCTGCCAACTTAAAAAAAATGTTTTATCCTCTGTGCATGGATGTATAGTATAGTGAACGTATACCTTTAGGTATAAGTTAATATTTTTTTGACAGACGGACGTCAATAATTTTTTTTTTTAATTTTTGATTCCGAGCGGGAACATGTAATTATTTTCTTTGTTATTTATTTATCAGAATGTCAAGTCGTAGAAAAAGTATTGTATGCAACGTTGTATATAAGTAGGTCAAAAAACGCTCGTGGCATTCGCTACGCTCACATCGTAACCCATGCCACTCCCGTTTTTTGCCCCCTCTTATACAACTGTTGCATAAAATACTATTATATAACGTGCTTGACCAGTTGACCAATTATTTTGCCGGAGCTGAGGGGGTCGCCCGTGCATCACATATCAAGTGGTTTACTACTCAAAGCTTAAGGACATACCCGGGTCCTAACATAACCCAGCCTATCGCTGTCCTAACAAGAATAGCACAAAACCGTTACCACGGGCAGGATGTTGGGGTGCGAGAATATCCTCAGCTTGGGGAACTCCTCGTTGAAGTCGCGCTGGATGCGCGGCGTGCACTCGCGCACGGCTAATATCTTCGCCACGATGTCGTTCTTCTGCCAACGACCGCGCCATGTTTCTCCTAAAAACAGAAGGATAGTATAGTACAAATTATCTAAGCTAAGCTAATCCACTTACCTGCATTCACAATGGTATTGTGTCTAATACAATCCTATCTGCTTTTGTTCTCGTAAGCGCCAACCTTACACCGCCAGCGCCAACTTACAAAAAAAGGTTAGAACTACATTGCGTGGATATTGAATTTTCAACCTTATTCCTTGTTGAATAGGTTTAAAATGTTTGTTGACGAGAGTTCATAGTCCTTTTTCAAGAGAATACGTTCTCGTGGAGAGTCGGACGGTTGTAAAATTCCAAAAAAGTTATGATCATCATTATTCTGTTACTGCATTTTGTAGTCTTATTTCCAAGGAAATAGAGTCGATAATCTATATTAACCTTCCAAGGTGGTTACAATCTGCTTTTACTACGAGATCGTTATCTTAATTTGTGGTTTACCAGTTGTGGTTTGTTCAATGGTATTCAGTTCTTAAGTGGATTAGCTTAGCATAGATAATTTTTACTATATGTGACACGACGGTATGTATAATACAATAATACAATATGTGTGCATCCCGGGTGTGCGTAATTCAACTTCGTAAATATTTCAGACACGTAGCCCAGGGGAACCATTTCTCCTGTCATCCTATACTCGAAAAAGAGGTCTTGAACAAAGATGTGCCGTTTTGAAAACGTTTCCCGATTTGTTCGAGAGAGAGAGAGAGAGAGACAGATCGTTTTCGAGAACATTACATACAAAATGAGGAAAGCTTCCAGAAATTCTTGGAACCGGCATATCACTAGTTTTGAAAGATCGCCAAACAAAATTGACTGACACGAAGCTTCCCAGTCAAACATACAGGCGTTTTTCTGGTCAACAGAGTACTGACACAAAACGGATAGTTACCGAAATCAATCTACATACAAGCGCGCTCGAGCAAACGCACACATAGACATTGCTCACGGACACGATATCTCGGACCAGTTCAGACCAGTGCGAGCGCAAGCGCCATCCGCTTGACGTGTCCGTGAGCAATGTCTATGTGTGCGTTTGCTCGAGCGCACTTGAACGTAGATTGATTTCTGTACCTATCTGTTTTGTGGTACAGATCGGACTGGAACGCCTTTGTCTTTAAATGAATGAAGGTGTACCTGAGGGCGTAACGGCCATGCGGGTGTGCAGCGAGAGCTCGCTGATGTTGATGCCCTTGTGGCGCGAGAGCGTGGCGTCGCGCGACCTCGTCCGCGTGCCGAGCCAGGATTGGTCCTTGAACTGGATCTTCTTCATCTCCTGGCCCTGCTGGATGGCCAGCTCGTGCAGTCTGGAGAGAACATTTATTTATTTATTTATTTAGAATGAATCATTATTAGAGTTACATTACAGAGTTGTCCATTGCGCTACATCGATTCTTAATGTAGAGTAATAAAAATCTATAAATGTATTACAATAATACAAAATAAATAAAATCCTTGCTAACTTCTCTCAATCACTCTCTTCCATTCGTTCATCAGTTGCGCTATCGCTGTCACAAACACATCGCAATGCGGTGATGCCTCGAGTACTGAGTTGAGCAGGGCAGTCGCTCGGGAAATGGGCGAGTGGCGGTACAAATGTGTGCGTGAGGGAGCTACTGCTAGAAGCGGTACTTCCCTTCGCCTGTTGCGGTAGTCGTCCGGTACTTTTAGTTTAAGGACCTTCCCCAGGATACTGACGCTGTCGATCTTATTTATTAAGATATTCAAAATAAATAAAAGCAGGCTTATAGACCTTCGCATCTCTAAGGAAAATGGAAGCGTTAGGTAGTTGCGCCGGGCATTTCCCACAAATTGATATCCATAATTTTTTATTAAAGCAGTAAACTATCCAAAACATTATTAAAGATGTCTCACGATAGTTTTAATAATATTACTGTAAAAAGTGACAAATTTCGAAAATTTCTAAACAAACACGCGAGGTCACCAGCTTACAGGGCCACTAGTATAGTCCCATTAGTCCCTCACCTCATTGGCGTATATTGGCCGGGTGCATGACGTTAGCGCCACCTAGCGTTCACAACTTTGGCGGGGCTCTGTCAAAAGTGCTAAATAATGGACGCAACAAAATTAAGGTAAAAAATTGAAAATATTGATTGTAGAGCACCTAACAAGTGCAAAATCTGTTTGTTTTTAATGTGAAACACATTTTGTTCTTAGCTTTATTGAAGAAAGTAATTATTATATATGTGTTTAATATTATTATGTCAATTTACTTCTTTGTTGTTTCCTTACAAATGGTCAGAACATAAGGTTTCAGCCTCAAACCGAGAGTAAAGGGAAGCTGTTAGTTTTGGCACATTAATAAACAAACAATAAGTAACATTTACAAATTATAAGTAATTCTACATTTCATATTTTTGAAACATGGTAATCATTCTATCATAATATTATTATTGCACTAAATAGACAAAAATATGTTCAGTTTAATACACTTAAGTACTTTATTCTTCTAGCAACAGCGATCCAATTCATTTTCTGATCTTGTTTCCAACTCGGTGTAGGAAAGCATAACATTTGCAATTGCTATTTCGTCCTGTATTATTGCAGTTTACCAAAGAACACCTATCGTATTCGTGACCCATTTTACTTATTTCAGTTTATTATTTTATAGTAGAAAACGTAATCATTATAACAAAACTATGACGTTTGACAGAAACAGAGAGGCCAAAGTTACCACTTTTGGCCACATCAAGCGCTGCGATCATTTTCGCTTTCCCTACGCGACCTCTGCACCCGGCCAATAGGGGGGTGGCCGGGTGGGCCGTGCCCACCCCAGTATGGTCTAGTGCCCACCCCAGGATTTTGGGTTACCCATAGATATTCATGGCTTGATCACAAAAGCCATGGCCAGGTCCCGGCCAGGCCCACCCCAGGCCCAGTCTGGAAAATAATCTTAGTTACGCCAATGCCTCACCTCTGCACCAGTTGGCCGCGGGTCTTGTCGAGCGGGGTGTCCCCGTCCCTGTTGGCGAGCGACACGAGCGCGCCCGCCAGCACCAGGTCCTCGGCCACGGCGCCGTAATTCCAGAAGCACGCGTAGTGGAGCGGCGAGTTGCCGTGGGCGTTCGTGAAGTTTACGTCCACGCGGTTCTGGAGGAGCTGTGGAGAGGTAGCACTATAGGAACGTTCGGCAGGGATCGTAAAATGCGAGCGAAATTCATTCGTCGTCAGGCCGTCACTGGTTGTCATACGTTTCAATCGATTTTGCTCACAATTTACTACGACAGCGGGGGTAGCATATCTTGCGTCACCTTTCTTGCTCGCATCATATTGACACGAAAGTGACAGTATTTTTCGCGCGACAAAGAGTTGCGTGTCACAGTTATGCTAGAGGTGGTCATGAGAGACATTAAGGAGAGAGGAGGAGGAGGGGAGGAGGATAGGAGTTCAGAAAAAATGTGAAATACAGGGTGCGTAAATTAGTTTTTTTTTTCTTTTTTATTATCTTGTTTTTAGAATAATAAATCTTTACTTGCAATTTCATACCCACAAACATTTCGGAAATTATAACTTTCTCTCTTCCTAGCCAGTGAGTTATTCCATGAAATGACGGGTGCTTTTAGAAATTAAGAAAAAAAAATCGGTTGAAACACGTAAAAATTGTCAGGAATGGCACGATGTTGTGTGAGTTTAATAAAAACTTGTTAATTATACAAGATGTCTTACGATTTTAATAGTAATAGAAAAGTTTATTTTGTAAAAAAAAATGCTTTTGCTATCGAGATATGATTACTGATTGCACACTCCAAACGGATTTTCTTATCCACATAGTGACTTTAATGTTGTACATATCAGATTACATAAATGTACAAAGACACATTTATCATTATCAATGAAGTATAATAAAACTACTGGTATATTTATTATTTCAGTTACCTTATTATGTAAGAATGATATCTTATATGTTACTAAAAAGATTATCTATATAAAGTTAAGTTGTTTCGTTGTTTATAAAGTTAAATTATATATAAAGTATCAAAAAATTTATACATATCTATACCTACTATAAAAATCTAGATTTGTATTAAAAATCATTTTTCTATGGCGAGTGGTCATGACTCATGATTTCAGGAAACATCTTAATAGCGTTATGCAGGATCGTCTTTAGCTTTATACGCGGCGTCATGTCATCTGGCGCTATCTGTTGAGCGTAATTTCCTTCGTCCTCGCCTCACGCCCAAACGGCTGGACAAATTTTAACCAATTTCAGTACTGCGGTACAGGCATACTTTTTATCAGACTACGGTACAATTGCGCGTACGAAGTTCGATTTTCGAACCCTAGAGTAAATTCTGTCTTACCAGCTGCACTATAGGCCTGTGCCCATGCGCAGCAGCCAAATGCAGCGGCGTGTCGTCCCCCATGTTGGTGACGTTGATGCGGGCCCCGCGTTTGATCAGCATCTCCACAATCTTCTGGTGGCCCTCCTTGCAGGCCCAGTGGAGCGGGCTGAAGTCATGATCGTCGCTGAAGATAAAAAAATTACAATGTTTAGTTTGGGCACTTTTTAACCTTCAGATTCGTGAAGAATCAAAAACTATACTCTGGAATGAGACACGAAATCAATTAAATAACAATTGCGACTTTATCTGAGTCAAAAAGTCACTATTTAGCGATAAGACCACCAGTTGTTTACCTCTGCCTTCTCTGTGTTGTATATTCTATGATGTTTGAGGTGTGCAATAAAGAGTATTTGTACTTGTAAAATCTTACTTGACATGGATTTGATTTTTATATAAGTCATTTCATAAAGAAAATGTAGTAAGGTGTATCATGCTGATGTTTGTTTGATAGCATCTTAGGAAGTGATGCTTGTACAAATCATGTTGTCGCGTTTTGTAGATATTATTTATTTTCAGAATATCCTGACATTCTGAATCATCTTCCGATTTTTGATACCATATGCATTTAAGGGTCAAAGTTCAACCCACCACTTTTAGTTCCTATATTCACATTTTACACTGTTCACAGTGCTTCAGAAAGTACAATACTCAAGATTTCAGAGAATTCCAGGACTCCAAGACCTAATTCTGCACCAATAATGTTCCTTAGCAGAAAAACATTCTCTGTTGTTTTGCAGAAAAACATTCTGCATCCATACTCTAAAGTATAATGCTAACAACAGCCAAAGTGAATTTGTATGTTAGTTGGTCCTGCTCTCATACAGCAACATAGTAAAAAATTATAATTAGTGCATAGATAAAACATGGGCCACATAGTGAAGTATATGCTTTTTAGGAAGCTGTACTGTTGGTACAAAATATTGTTTGGCATAAAATTGTTAGCTAGTTCTGAAATTATTATTTTTTACTTACAAGTCTGAGAATACAAAAAGAAAAATAATAATTATGGCTACAAAAATTATGCCAATTCATGATGAGGAATATTATTCTCATTACTCAACTCAACCGAGGAAAGAACTGTCTTGAATACATATCATATTTAAAACTTGACCTATATTAATATGGTGGTTTTATAAAACCACTGAAAATTTCAGTAAACTTAAGAAATTTGTTTTCATATTATTAATTCGATGTAAAATTATTAATTAAGACTGAATCATTAAAAAGGAAACCTTGAACTTAATTGGAATTCAGATCAGTAAGAATGTCTAACAGGAAAACCTACATGTATTGTTAGTTATTGAGATGAATCTACCTAATTATGAGTAATAACTCGATAGAATAGTTATACTACAGCGCATACAGTTTACAAATAAACCGAAACAATTAATCTATTCTGGCGTTACTCTGAAACATTACTTAGGCCATTGAGTACCGTGCGTGACATAAACAGAGTGGGCGTGTTCTTTCAATGCCATAATCGGAAAACCTGCCTACCCATATGGCTCTTAAATAGCTTTAAAATAACACTTAGCTCATACACTTACCCCTGATTCATGTCATGTTCTATATCATCCAGCCAAACTCTCACTTGCAAGGCATTTCCTTCCCGACACCACTGAAATATATCTTCCATGATTTCTTAAATAAATCTCACTCCAGCACCAGTATACACGGACTATATTAATAAGGCACTATTTCACTTATATTTAAATATATAAAACTGAAAGTAAACTGTAAATAAGATATGAAAATAGTAAATCAGCTTGCGCGACGATTCATTCGTCAGCGTTTCAGCGTAGCGATTTGACAGTTTCGCAACCACCAAAAATAAAGTATAGCCCGACCAAATTTAGAACCTCTCAAAAGTGACATCATTATCAAACTGATATTTCCCTCCTTGTCAGTCCTATGCTTTATGCAATATTTTGCCTCTTTGTCGTTAGTAATGATATGATTCAGTTAATAAATTTTATTTTAGTATGGTAATAGAAATGTTGAATTGCCATAACAGAAAAATGTTTTTCATCTGGAATTTTGACGACAAGAGCGGTCAAAATTACATACTCTTTGAGAGCGGTCTTGTTCATAGATTAGAGTGTATTAGTCTTGTTTCTGTAACTGATAACTCACCGTTGTTACTATAGATAGCCTGTTTACCAGCAGTACGCAAGCACCTATAATTTTTTTAGTAATGAAATTTCATGTTCATTCCTTTGCCCTTGTCCCATTTATTTGAGGTCGGCGCAGCATGCTTTCTTCCTCCATTCTTCTCAGTAGGGAAAGGGTAAATCTTATATCCTTCGCATCCTAGGCTCGCTTCTTATGGAATCGAATTTCATTAACGTAATTAAAATATTCCTCTTTATTGGAATTGATTATTTTTTGTTGCTCACATCACATGTGCATATTTCTTATCGTTTACATAGATTCTAACGTTTAAAATACACTAACTCTGATTCTGGTAGTATTGTGCATCTGTATATATAGTACAATAATGAAATTATACTAGGAAGGAAGGAAATAAAAATAATGACCTTAGGTTTAAATAACTAATCACAGCCAGAGAGCTGTTCAGGCGTAGTGCAATGCTCAAAACAGTTCTCAATATCTTATACTTTATTGGTACTTAAAATACACATTTCAGTTCATTTGCACTATTTCTTGGCGAAGGTAATCTTCATGGCGTGCGATGGAGAGATCTTGAAGCCTTGAAGCGCCTCCTTCGCTGCCGCTGACTGCATCTCGTTAGCATACTCCACAAAAGCGATATCGTGCCGGTTCGGGACAAGACGCACTTCTTTGAAGCCAGGGAATCTGGAAGGTAGAAAATAAAACATAATATATTTTCACTGAAAGGAAGACTGTGGAAAACTGTTTATCTGAAAAGACATATTTATGATGAAAGCCCATTTTCACTAAATTTTATGCAATCTCATGCTGTCCCATGGCCAAAATGATCAAACTTCTTAGAAATGTTGATACTGGTACTGTCAGGAGATAATCTACATAAGAATGGTCTTATAACTTTGAATTTTAAAGAGTGGCACAGGGGACATCACCAACAAGCAGCAGAAAAAAGTTGATTGACCCATAATCATAGTGCATGCAAGGCTCATGTCAGGCTAGCATATCTTGGCGTGGCTTCATCAACATTACTTGTCGTTTGACTCAGTCTTATTGTCTTGCTCGCAGGGTATTGAAAGGAACATGACTGGCAGTATTCATCGCGCGACAAAGAGCCCTTTGTCACAATCCTCAATATGGGGATTTGGTTTAGTTAGGCTGTTAATTTTCCTATATCAATTTGGTCTTAAATTCAGCAACAGCATGTGTAGTCTAGACAGATAACTTGTCTGTCGCAATTTACTTTGCCTTTTCCAAGTTAAAAGAGCTGAAAGCTTAGCAGCATTTCAATTGCTAAGCAAACCATAATTTCAGCAGTCAGAATGACTCGAAATTTGATAGATTAACATAGCTCTTAAACCAGCAAAAAATATGCTCCAGGACACAATTCGAGGAATCATCATCCCTTAGAAAAGTTCTAAGCCATCTTTTCATTTTGTCCCTTACATGCCATGGCTTTGCGCGACCACGGCAGCGGTGTAGGTGTGTCTCGCTCTCTCGTATGGCTGCCGCGCTCGGATTTGTCGCTCAACCGCTCACCGCGCTGCTGATCGCACAAAGTTGTGGCATCTCCGTTATGTAGGTTAAAATGGTAAAATACTAACTGATTAAACAACATAGACAACATCATCTCTGAGGTCTCATCAGGCAGGTTGGTGAGGAAGAGAATCTGGTTCGGTGGCTGTTCAATGTTAGTATGGTTGAGGATGGGCTGTCCGAAGCCAGGGATCACACTGGCCCGGGAGTCCTTGTTCTTCTTCTTCTTGCTGTCATCAAGGCCTTTAGGCAACTTGACACGTCTTGGACGCTCCGTGAAGGTGCCCTTGATCTTGGCAATGACATCACTGTCTGTTTTGCAGTATTGGATTCTCTGGAATAACAAATTTTGATGATTTAAAAATTATGTCTTCGATTTAACTATGGTAACTATAAAAAGGCAATTTCTGATGGTGAATTTACATGGTCACAAAGAATGTTTTAAAGCAATTACATTACATATAAACTTTACGTCTAAGATTCTGAAATTAAAGTGGTAGTGTTATTTTTTCCTGAGAGCATTATTTATTTGTGAAGTGATATGTGATCTGTTGGCAATCTGAATAAATAAAATAAAAAAATATTTAAATGGCACAAAAAAAATAAATATATATATATTTAATTGTATAAACCAGACATGTGATGCTATTCTTTTCATACTTATGAAAAAATTAAATATAAAATTTTTGGTATGTCAATACTTTATAACATGGATATTTTACAGTGGATCCTTCGATTTTCTGTATGTTTATAAGGTAGCTGCCATAGGCATCAGCCCTTCAAATGCACAACAAAGTAGATATTAGTTTTGCCTTAAGTATGTATAACAGCGCAGTTGTATAGTATACAAAACAATAAAAAGGTAGATGGCCCAGCGAATGCCAGTACCAAGAGCCTATATGACTTGACATACTGGTAATCAAGATGGAAGTAAAATGTTGGTAATTCAACTTACCATTGGCTTATCATAAAAGGGGAATCCTTGCATACTCCTCAAGGCAACAGTTGCGCTCGAAATTTCCTTAAAAATAACGAACGCTTGTCCTCTCATTTTTAATGTCTTCAACGCTACTATGTCCAGGATTTGACCGAACTGTGAGAAAATGGCGTATAGAGACTTCTTCAACTCCTCTTTTTTGATTTTTTCGTTTAAGTTGTTTATGTAAATAGTGTGATTCGGTCGAATGTCCATTGCTGAAATAAATAAGTTTTGAGGTTACGCTTTTAAATTATCTACTAATTATATCAATACCAATCGCCCCATAAAAAAAGAATAAAAATTACATGTACTCACTCATCTTTGTAGTTTTAATTTATTAACACGAACTACGAGAAACACAGTGACTATGACTAGATACCTCAGAGGTTAGGATGCTCAAGGATTACTATTTTCCAATTCTGTTATTTCCCCGCACTAATCCTTAATTATAATACGCGTAGCTGACAATGTATAAATTCTGGATGGCAATTACAGTTAGATAGACTTAGTCCGATTCGTAAATAACCTATACCGCGAAATAACGCCGACAAATCCTAACGCTACGCAACGAAACGACAAACGCAGAACGCTAAATTAAAAAAAAAATAGTAATGGCTGCCAAGCCAACAATGTTGCCAGCATTACAATAAAATTGGAGTTAGACCTAAAAATTATCCATGTAAATTGTAATAAAATTGTTCCATGTAAATTGTTGGGTCGTAAACAGAAAAGGAAGTCGTATCGTATTACAGAAACGGGAACTGACATTATGAATTTTACTCGCGAAGTTGGCCGTGGTTGGGCGGATATGATAGTGACTAGTGTGGAGGGGCACTTCGCTTCGGAGTCCCATAGTTCAGCCAACTTCACGTGCCTAATAGCGGCCTCACTACTCGCGAAGTTGACCAAGGTCGGGCGAGACGAAGTTTGAACTCCGAAGCGAAGTGCCCCTCCACGCTAGTAACTATGATATTCGCCCAACTTCGCGAGTAGTATGCTACCGCTATACGACTTTCTGACTCTAATTAAAGCTTGGATGAAGTACCTATGGATTCGGCATATGCGTATACCCGAAAGGGACAGCAGCAAAGTACATGACTAACACAGGGTTACCAGGTTCCAAATAATTCTCCCGTTTTTCCAGTGCTATTTGTTAGGCTAACTACTAGCTAACAATGTTAGCGGTGTGAATTAGTTTTAAATGTATTATTACATTGTATGGGACAAATTATAAAATAATTACAATAAAACTTTACAAAAAAAAGCTGTCAAAATGTAATGGTAAAATATATTTATTTACATAAATTTAGCGAAGCAAGATAGCCCATAGGAGGCATGAGGCAAGATGTTTACTGTCCTTCAAATTGTCGTGACCATATACAAGCATTTTTGGTTGGTTCCCAATTCGATCGTCCTGTTGCACGTATCCAACATTGGAGTAAAGCAGGATCATGTTTTGGAAATCTAAAACAAAAAAATATATTTGTAAAACTCCATGAGTTAAGGGTAATTTACCAATTATTATACTGGTATCCCTTAAAATCGAATAAAGCAGACAAATTAAAAAGCAGTAAAAAAACGCGGCGGAACGTCAAGTAAAGGTGAAGACAAAGAGTAAAGACTACTGACACTGACAAGACGTAAAGACTATTGAATTTGTAGGGGTAATACATAAAAATAGATATTACAAAATGAGATTTTAAGCAGATTTCTGATGTTTTGATATGATTTCGCTGTGCTATTCATCGTATAAATAATAATTAAATATATATTTGCAGAAAGCAAGCAAAAGCAAAGTCGAAACATCGCACTTACCTATGAAAGCTTATATTTTCACTTTTTTGGCCTGTGTCGCTTTTACAGCCAATTATGGAGCAATGCACCATTGTTTTACAAATCTATAGCTAATAGCACTCACTATTATTCATATATAAACTTTAGAAATGTAAAATTATCCACAATATTCGTTGTTTTATAGTAAGCTACAACGCACATTTGAATTGCCCGGCAGTATTTAGCGGAGCTCTGTCAATTTGACAATCATCCGCTAAACAAAAAAAAAAAAGCGGAACTCTGATAAGGACAAAACATCTTGTCTATGTCTCTGTCGCCCTTAACGGTTTCTGTAAATAGTTGTCCCGTTCCCTCCTGGTATTATTATTCGCTCGTCATGTCCAGAGGTTACTTGGTCCATGAATTAAAGTGTTACCCGGGGATTCCACTACTCGCGAAGTTGGGCGAATATGATAGTGTGGAGGGGCACTTCGCTGTGGACTATACAGTCTGGCAAAAAAGAGTAGAAATTAAAAAGTGGCAATACTGTAGTGCCGTCCCCTTTTCCTTAGATGGATTAGAAAGGAACGTCACTACGGTATTGCCACTTTTTAATTTCTACTCTTTTTGCCAGACTATACTTCGGGCAACTTTGCCTCGCCCAACCTCGGTCGACTTCGCGAGTAGTGTGGTGCCGCTATTAGCCTAATATTAAGGGTACGGAACTGTTATCACAAATTCGCGGTTTCTTCATAAGCCGCTTAATGCTAATTTGTAGATGTTTCTCTGATGAAATTTCAGCATATGAGTCATTTTCAAAATACATCTGTGGCTCTAGTGAAAAGGGGTTAAACTCGAAAAACACTACTTTACAGGAGACTCAAAAAACCGTTGCGGCTTAAATTTATTCAGACTTTTGATCACTGTACTTCAACCGCTATACTTACAAATAAACTTTAAATGCAGTTTTAATACTTAAAAAATCCTCTTTCACGGGGTAATATTCTTAATTCTCCAAAGTTAACGGTTAAAAAAAAAGGTGACTTATATCCGTGCCAAAAAGTGTTCTTAAGGACATAACTGACTTTGTACCCTTTTTCACCCATAATATTTACACTATCCGGGAATATAACTGAACTTATATCAATTTTCACCCTTATTTTAGAAAGTGAAAATGGACATGCTGTTCGGTTTATTTGAAGTTATCTTTTATAAAGGAAAAATACATGAACACCCTAAATAAGAAAGACCTGACTAAACGAAACCTTTCATTTAAGAGCTTTATTTCAGACATAATCCTAAGAAAATAAACTTTTACCTTTTTGCACGCAATTAATTTAGGTGTACTGTAATACAAACACACTTTTACCAATGGTTTTTTAAAAGTTATATCCATTTTTTGCGGTGCAGTGGCAATAAAAGATCTTTATTTTTATTGATTCATTATTACAAAAATGACAGAAAAAGTCAACATTAGCATATAAAACTATTCTCATAGTTTTTAACTAAATTTGGACTTTCCTCAATCAATCGTCTAATAGAAATACATATTAAGCGATACAAGATGATAACTAAAACGAGATAAGTACAAAATTTAGTTTTTCCAGTTGAATTACAATTACAAAAACTACGTATGAGACCTTAATACTAAAATTTGATCGCAATTGTGAATATTTAGACTCGGAAAATAACATGTATCACATTTTGGGTGTCAGCTTGTATAATTCCAATTCTTGTATAAAATCAATTCTTGCCTGTACTCTGTTGGTGCCAAAGATAAGGAATCTACCACATCCCCAGAACATAACAAATTTTCGTAAAAGATCTTACTACTCGGTGTGGCGATAATGTGACATATTGGGGGGTTCATCATCGCACACAAGAATTAATTCTGCATCTACTTTACTTACAGAAATTTAAACGCACAGTCGGATACGCTTTGGCTTTCTCATCCTCATCTTAAATGAGGCTACTTGCCAACGCGGAACTGACTGTATCCCGGGCCTGGTTCAGTTGTAACTCAGGCTATTCTATCTGCTTCGCTTTTATATGAATGTTAAGACATTGTTCACTTTCTACCGTATAAACACAATATGATAATAAGGTCTATAATAGTCATTCACCATACCTTCAAAGTTGTATTCTAAATGCCGGACTCGCCGCGCCCGAAGAGGGTCCGCACCGAGTACCTCCTCTTCACTATGGCGGTCGCCCACGACTTCCCCGCCTGTGGTTAAATAAATCATTGATTCTCACAGTCGAACCTCTAAGTGCTCAAGCCTGTCACCTGTGATAGGTACTATACTGTTAATGATATATAATAAAGATTACTAAATTGGAACTGTTATATGTATGTTTCAATGATGTGATCCTTACTGTTAAGTTGACTCAATTATCATACCGTTAGTCTGTAAATGAAACTATATGCCCAGTTAATCAGTAGTATTAAATATCTTACAGTTGACTTCGTGACAGCAAGTATAAATTGTTATTAATTTGCTCGTTACACGAACCATAATTAGATTACTCATGATAGAAAATTACAATGAAGTTATACCATGAGTGTTATGTAAACTAATTGATTTGGTTCCTGATCCAGGAACGTCTGATGATCCTGGGTCAATTAATCCACCCAAGGTTATCAGTTCGGGCACTATTCTCTTATTTCTAGATATTCATAATCATCATACATGGGCTGACATCAACCGACGTCAGCCCGTCGCAAGGTACCATACGACGAGTAGACCGGAGGATCGACTTAAGAGCGAATTATATCACTACACGCAAATCCTCCTTTCTGGGTGCCTGTTCACTAGGCCACCCGCTGGCTTTCAACACGACTCTCGTGTATGCGTGCACGACTTATGGTTAGTACAAGCTGCTACACAGCATTGAAGTATTGGAAGGCTTATTAGCCAATGAGCATCGAGAGTTAAACAACTGCCACGAATCGATGGCTCGACATTATTTAGTACAAAGAGTTAAACAACTCATGCCAATCCTGCAGAAGTCAAACGACCCCCAGGGCTTACAGGCTTTTCCGCCAACCCCGCAGGAGTTAAACAACTCCCCAGGCTTTACAGGCGGCTGGGCGCATGCGCTATCCATCAGTAATCAAAATACTAGGGTTCAGCAACCCAGCGCATGCCCCGCCAGCAAATCATGGGGGCAGCATCCATATCGCGGCCCCCTTCCGCCTGCAGGCCGGAATGTTGGTCTACTCAAGGAGAAATAGTCAAGCCCGGACACCACAAAGTGTGCATGTCCTTCTTGATGCATATCATCTTAAATTACCATTAATATCATAAAGTTATAATCATCAATACACTGGCATATAATTACATAAAGAAATCAAAGTTATGTTCATAATGGTCTCTGTGATATTATATTCAGACCAATATAAGAATCATGAGATTCCTAAGATATGTTGAAAAGTCTGGTCAGCGATTCTTTAAAGTACCTTCACGTTGCTATATAATTAAGAAGAAAATAAATAAATCAAGATTGTAAAGGCTTAGGCTAGAACACTTAGCTTTCGCAGATCTCTCCGGCTGTTGCACAATAGAGTTTCTCGCACTGAGTCCAAGCACTTTATTTATCACAAATTACTCTTGAAAACGCAAGAACTTTAGTGAAAGAAAATTTGAGCAAGCAACAACTGGATTCTTACCATAGACAATATGTATTATTTAAGTGCGTTCCAAAACACGCAAATATCGCGACATTTCGCGACACTCCCGCCTCGCGAAAGTTTTAATTTATGGTAGTCATCAGGTCTCTAGTCCACTTCTGGATTTTCTCCAATGCCTGGACTGCAGCAGCTCTACGTTGTTTCTCTTGTGTCATTGTATTATCTATATCATTGATACTTGGCATCTCGTTATCAGAACCCTCAGTATTCTGTTCTTGTGTCATTTCTAATTCATCAATCATACTTGTATTCTTTAGCTTCTCTCTCTTGTTGTTGGTTGAGTCATGTATGTCTTGGTTGTTAATTTCTATGTTTCTTGGCTCTGGATCAACATCCATACCGCTTAATTCCATCAATGGTACACGAAGTAGATGTTCGTTTTCTATGTGTGTGTTTTCTTGCATGTTTTGCTCATGCGTTCCTGTCATGTCATCATGAAATGCATCATCCTCCGCTTCCAGCGGGTACAAATGAGCAATAGATCGTGTGAAGATATTGTCACCTACTTTCACACGAGCCACTCTACATAAACCGTCTGTACCTTTCATTACTTCAACAATCCTTCCAGCTTTCCAGCCTTCTCGATTCCTCGATTCTCCTTTTATTTGTACTATATCTCCAATCTGAGGAGTACTATGGGCTCTCACCCTAACTTGCTTAGGCGAGTTCCCATACCTTTCTCTCAGGCTCAGTAGATACCGATGGATGAACATATCCCTATATTCTTCCATAACCGTATTTCCACGTTTCCATCCTTCGATGAGTTGTTGTTTAATGATAGATCCTGAGATCGGTAGTTGTTCAGTGAGCACTTGAACATTCAAACATCTTCCTGGAGTGAGAAAATCGGCAGGTTTTAAAATATGGTCAACACCGGATCCCACGTATGTGAGTGGTCTTGTATTTACTACCGCTTCTACTTCTTTGATAATTGTTGACAGTTGATTATCTTCAAGCATGTGTTTTTCAAGTGTTCTCTTTAAGCAGTGCTTTACAACCGCTACAAGTCTTTCATATGCTCCCCCGTGCCACGGAGCGAGCTGAGGAATGAATTTCCATTTTATCTTCTCTGTTAATGTTCCTTCTTCTGTCATAACTTCAGCTAACAGTCTGAATTGCGGAGCATTGTCAGTTAATATAAGTGTGGGTTTTCCTCTTGTAGCTATAAAGCGTCTGAATGCCATTAAGCATTTGTCTGTGGTTAAGTCTTCAACCACTTCCAAATGTATCGCTCTAATTACCAGGCATGTGAACAAACAAATCCAGCGTTTCTTCGATCCGTTTTCCGATTTAACGTACATTGGGCCGAAATAATCGACTCCTACATAGTTGAATGATGTTGTATAATTTACTCTTTCGGCTGGCAATGCTGGTGTCTTTGGTAATGTGTAAGGACCTCCTCCATGTTTTACACATTTTGCACATCTGCTTAATATTTTTTGAACTCGCGTCCTCCCTTGAGGAATCCAATACTTTTGGCGTATGAGGCTCAGAGTATGAGGCACTCCTACGTGAAGATTTTTCTCATGAATATCTTTAATTACTTTATCGGTGAATTCACTGTTTTTTGGAATCAATATTGGATGTTTCGCGTCGTATGATAAATCTGAATGTGTGATTCGACCATCACACCTCAGTATTCCTTCGTTGTCCATGAATAATCCTAAGTTCCGAGATAACGAAGTTAATTTTCCTTTACATTCTTCTGGAAATGATATCTTTTGTAGTTCTTTTATTTCTTTCATGTGTGAATCTGAGATATTTGTTTCAAATGTTCTACTTGGTGTCTCTATTTGTGATTGTTCTTCTGTGTCCAACAGACCCTCCCGCGACAGAAAAGAAACTGAACTAGGTAGGTCCGAAGGCCATTTGCTTTGGTCTTTTCGGAGAAATTCAGGACCATATAACCATGTGTTCTTCTCGTCCTCTGACGCGGCAGGACGTGTAGCAACGTCTGCTGGATTTAATTGAGACGGAACGTATTTAATGTTTAAATCTTTATTCTGTTTTATTTCTTCTATTCTTCTGGACACGAATGGTTCAAGCAATTTATCTGAGTTATACCAGTCTATGACTATCTTACTATCAGTCCATAAAGTTATGTGTGTTATATTCAAGGGTAGGAATTTGCGAACATATCTGATAAGTCGGCTTCCGATAAGTACTCCCAATAGTTCTAAGCGTGGAATCTTCAGATTTTCTTGGTCTTTAATAGGTACTAATCGTGATTTACCTATTATAAAATTGACTTTGTCCTTTTGTACTAAATAAATTACCGCAGCATAAGCTATCGATGAAGAATCCGTGAAGCAATGCAATTGAG
This sequence comes from Apotomis turbidana, assembly GCA_905147355.2. Classification (NCBI taxonomy): domain Eukaryota; kingdom Metazoa; phylum Arthropoda; class Insecta; order Lepidoptera; family Tortricidae; genus Apotomis; species Apotomis turbidana. Next base: position 5,850,336 of record LR990294.1, on the reverse strand, counting down.
CAATTTTCTCATCAGGTATAGTGATGTTTCTAGGTAAACATATACTTTCAATTTGCTTCATTTCGTCTAGAATAGTTTTCCAATTTTGGAGTAAGTCCTCTGACAGTACAGTGTCCCACTTAGCTTTAATCTTCCACAGCTGTTGGAGCAGCAACTTAGCTGATAGCAAAGTTGGGGCACTAAAACCACATGGGTCGTACACGGATGCTATGGTTCTCAAAATCCCTCTTTTTGTGTGTTCGTTGTCTCTATTGACTTTAGCCCTTAAATGAAGCATATCGTTGCTTAAAATCCAATTTAAGCCCAATGTTTTTACCGTCGTTTCTTCTGCTGCGTCAGGTATTTGTTTCATGAATTCTGGAGAATTGGAACTCCATTCGCGTAAATTCATCGAAATTTGTGAGAATATTTCCTTGCCTTCTTTGTAAAGATTTATAGCTTCTGATGCAGTATCCGATCCAGTAAGCACATTATCTACATATATATCATTTGCTAATTGTTTACAATATTTTCCATTTGTATTTTGTAGATGATGTTTTATCGTAGCGTTCAGTAAAAACGGGCTTGAAATAATTCCAAAAGGAACACGTTTAAATCTATAATGTAGAAGATTCTCCTCATTGATAGGTTTATTGATGTCCTTTAGCCATAGGAATCTGGTAACGTCTCTATCTTTATCTTTCAGTCCTATTTGCAGGAAAGCCTTTTCCACATCAGCTGTTAGACCCACAGAATAACATCTAAATTTTATCAGCAATCCTGTTAGATCCTCAAGCATCATTGGACCGCAGTACAAACATTCATTGAGACTCTTTGTATCCTTGGTTCTTGCAGAAGCATCGTACACTATACGAAGAGGTTTCCCTGTTACGATGACACCATGGTGAGGTAAGTAATGAACAGGTCCATTCTCCTTGTTGTTATCCGGTACTATCTCTATAATTCCTCTTTTTAGTTGGTCTTCTAATGTTTTGTTGTAAGAGTTCAAAGCGTCTGTATCTAGCCGTTTCAGCAGTCCTACTAAACGACCATATGCTAGCCCAAAATTGGTTGGTAATTCTGGTGGGTATGTTTTCCAAGGCCAGCTAACATAGTATCTTCCTTCAATTAACTCGGTATTTTCGTTAAAATGTTTGATGGCTTCTTCTTCTCGGTTAGCCTTTGGAGAGTCAGTGATCCCGATGGATTCCAAGTCCCACAAGACCTTGACGTTTCCTGTGTCCAAGGGTAAGTCTGGCTCTGACAATTTGGTCTCGTATGAAGCTTGAAAATACGTGAGTACTGACGACTCTAGCATAGGTTTCTCCTTTGTTTGTCCCGAAAGTATCCAACCCAGTTCTGAATTTACTAAGTATAAGTTTTCCTGCAATTTTATCTTTTCTGTTGACATTAGTGAATGATAATAGTCGTTTCCTATTAGTATGTCTATTCTGTCTGAGAGAGATCCATCGTCAGCTAGTGTAACGTTCTTATTATTCCATTCGGCCAGTTCTTCGTTGTGTGATGAAATTCCTTGTGTGATGTTCGGTACAACATTAGCGTAGATAGTTTTATGTTTATTCGTTCTTGTTTGTATGTCAAGTTTCATCAAAGAACTCTTTATTTCTTGAGGTTTTTCTGACCCGAATGTGAATACCATAAGATGATGTTCTTCCAACGTTGGTAGGTTTAATTTCTTGGTCACTTCTTGAGTGATATAGCTTCTTTGACTACCAGAGTCCAGCAATACCCGACACTTCAACGTCGAGTGGTCAGGTCCTTTTAAATTAACTATGGCTGTCTGTAACACCGTCGATCCTTTGTCATGTACGTGCATCGTATTAGTAGACTCGTGTTTTCTAAATGTCTTGTTTGGGCATAACGCTTGGTTATGCAAACCTCTGCTTTTGCAGTGATAACAAGGTTTATCCTTCTTGGGACAGGTGTTGAGATAATGTCCGCCTCGAAGACAAATGTAACATTTGTTCCTTAACATTTGTTTCCTTTCCCTTATTGTTTTAAATTTGTTACAGGAATCGCTGTAATGTTCTCCATTACAGAATGAACAGGATGGCTTATTTCTCTTTGGACTAAATCTAGGTTGATCTCTGTTTTCTCTGGTATTAAAATTTCTTTTAAGATTGTTGACTTTATTAAATGCTGTAATATTCGGTTTCCATTGTCTAGTTGTATCACTCATATTGTTAGGTTTCCATTGTCTATTTGTATCACTCATATTGTTAGGTTTCCATTGTCTATTTGTATCACTCATATTGTTAGGTTTCAATTGTCTTCTAGCATCATTCATTTTATTAGGTTTCCTTGTTCTCAACTCCCTTTTGACCTTTGCTTTCACATGAAGAGTTTCAGTTGTGTAACTGATGTTTTCTTTGTTACCCTTTTCAAAAGTTCCTCTTGCATCTTCTCGAGCACACAAGATTACATGAAGCTGCTTTCTTATTTCTTCTATAGTGTTGTTATTCAACTTGAGTTTCAACTCATATATAATATCTTCAGGAAATTTCTCCATAATCATGAACCGCAGATGGTTCTGATCTGTGTTCTCCCCAAGAGTATTCAAAACTCTGAGATGTCTCTCAATATCATCAAGCGTTCTCCGACACTCTTCTGGTTTTTCTGCCCTCTTTAGTTTATAAAGTGTTGAATAATGTGCGTCAACAATTTGAGTAGTCTTGCCATATCTGTTGGTTAAGATATCCAAAGCTATCTTATAATTAATATTCGTAGTTTCTAATCCATCTAATATGGTTTTAGCTTCACCTTTCAACGATGCTTTCAAATAAAGTAATTTATCAACATCTCTTAGATCTCTCTGATCAATGTTTGAGCTAAATTGATCCCAAAACTGGTTCCACTGAAGTACATCTCCGGAGAATATAGGCAGATTTAAATCTGGTAATTTTCCTCTATGTACGTTCGATTGACTGGAGCTTGAAGTAATAGCCTTATCTTTCTTAACTTGGATTCGTGCATTTAATTCTGCTAACACTTCTTCACCATTCAGCTGTTCCGTTGTCAACATAGAAATTTCATCCGCATTGGGATTCGTCGAGGAGTTGAAGTACTGATACAAGTCATTGTTAAATCTGGTAAGTACTGCTTGTAATTTAGAAGAAGTAATTTTTGCTTGATCAACGTCATCATCAGACCATAGACTCAACGCACACAAATCACGAGAGCTGCTAGCCAAGTCTTTAATATTTGACACAATTTTATTTAATCTATTCAGATATATTTCGTCCATAATGATAGTTAACTCACACGTGAATCTGAAATTAATAACAATTATTATTGAAATAAATAGCAATCACTTTGCTTTTACAGTCCACAAACTTTTATCAAGTCATCATACAACCAGTTTATTGACTGTCAGTAATCATACTAACATTCACTAAAACTGTCCGTTAAATTTTAATTATAAATTTTCACGTTGAGTAAACTATGTTATTTACTAAGTATGTCATACCACCGACACGCTTTATAGTTCAGTATCAAATAATTCTTAAATCCTTCCTCACAACATGATCATACAATAAATTTAAATTTCTGTTCTATCTCAGAAAACAATATCTCATGGAAAAGTAAAGAAATAATAGGAATCCGCCTGCTCAGTTGAGTGTGTCTAATTTCATCATTATTGTTCAATGAATAACAATTACATAACAGCATATCAATTCAATAAGTTTTGTCTAAACTATTCGGCCCGCCTCAGTCGACCGGCGCAGTCCACCGACAGGCTGACCAACCAAATTGTATCTCTACAATTCGTCATGCCAAGTGTCGCTACACAACACTTCATTTTATGAACCCACCGGTTCTCTCTCTTGAACCTGTCGACGCGACCCACCTGAAGCACTAGACGGCCTGCTGGACCAATTGAGTTGATAAGTCTCATATTACTGGTCCTATATTGTCTCATAACTTTGTATATTTTAATTTATAAATGTGGTCAAAGGCGTCAACCATACAGTGTCAACTCACAAATGCATTAACCAATGCATAAGTTATTTCATAATCACTCAACTTTTATAATTAATCAGTGAAGTAATAATCATACCAGGCTCACATAACTGTGTACCACACAGTAACGCTAGTAAATTGTTTGCTTAGTATAATGCCCGAAGCTACTAAGAATGCCTTCCTTTTTTAACAATCATAATTCAAACCAGAATTTTAATTTTTGTACTTCACCTCACATAGTGAGTGGACGGACCCTTTCTACACTTTTCCTTGTCATGATCAAAGTTTAAATTGAACTCACTATGTTCATATAACTATTGTCATATCACCAATCAAACTATCAACAGAGTAGTCATAACCTGATTTTTAATAAGTGAAAATTGTTGACAGTGACATAAGACTTGATTCACCAAAACAGCGTTATATTCTTCATATGATGTGTATGTGTAACTACACAAACGTTATACCAATACATTATTGACTATCTATGAACTAGATGTCAATTCTTTATCCATATAAATCAATCCTTCATCCACATAAAGTCAGTTCTTTATGTATACGTTTTAGTAGTTAATAATATAACTATACGAATTGTTATGTATATATATATATAAGGTACATACCAACTTTCCTTGTGTATTTTATCGAAGTGCTACACCAACGGTAACTCTTATTTATTTAATGCGTTCCTTTGACATTCCGACCTATAGAAAGAAATATAAAATTATCTTTCTATAATATGCGAGTGTTCATAGATGAAGCAAAAGAATTTCATCTTGTTGTATCATTGAATTTACTCGCAAACATAATTTTGACTACAATTCTGTGTTTGTACTCTTCTCACATTGGTAGGCAAGTTAAATTTTTTCTTGTTTATCATTCGAATTCCAATAAGCCTTATAAGAAAGACCGTAACTTTCTAATCAGAGGCTAGTTTGTTTGTAAATATATGACCATAAATTTTGTGTACACAAACACTCTAATTTCATGATATCCACAAGAATAATACTTGATATCTCACCTGATAACACCTTTCAATTGTTTTTTCACTTTTAACTTTTCATTTCACAGCTTTCTTTCACATAAACAGTTGATTTTCACTCTCAAGATCACACAGCGTCTGTTTTTGTTCGACAGTTGTCAAAGGATTTCGGCCATTTTGATTTTGCGTGATAACGTCGGAAGTTATTTCCTCCACTTCCGCTTCTCGCTAAAAGATAATTTAAGAGTGTAATTATCTTTTACCCTTACCAATTCGTAATATGATGTCACGAATTTATATAAATTCGTAATGTTTAAATATTAATTCTTATTAATAAATTATCAACTAACTTCAGTGCGAGAAACTATATAATTTATACTCTATAGAATGCGCCCTCTATTGACCGATAGCTGTATTACCGACGACCTATCGTTAACGTCTATATATCACCATTTTCACACCGCCCTCTATCGACCGATAGTCAAACCATCATGGCGTCAACCATTTCAGCTCGCTTCCAAGCGAAGTGAAGTATGGAGTTAAGAATGCGCGCCATCTACTCGTGAGTAGTGGCACTTGTTTAGTTTGTGAATGCTCACATAGATGTCACTTGTGTCTATGCATTAGAAGTGTTTTGTCATTAATAGTAATATAATGACCTTATATAAATACTTCTAATCTGAAAGCATTAAATACATAAAATGTACGGTATTATCGTGGTACGTATGTGACATAAATACCACCTATGAATGAAATATATTCATTTATTTCAATGTTATATCATTGAAGCTTTACTCTTAGTTTTCCTATTTGCCCACAGATACCGCCACTTTCCTATTCGTCCACAATCTAAATTTCAACTTCTGCATAGTGACTAACTGCTATAGACCTTCCTATTTTTAATAATAATCTTTTAATCAAATAACAGAATGTTTTAATTAACTTTGTTTAGATCTGTATGAGCGAACAATGCTAAATTATTATTCCAGGTACACACTACCATTTTGATCCCCAGTAACACTCGCCACCATTTTGTGGCGATAATGTGACATATTGGGGGGTTCATCATCGCACACAAGAATTAATTCTGCATCTACTTTACTTACAGAAATTTAAACGCACAGTCGGATACGCTTTGGCTTTCTCATCCTCATCTTAAATGAGGCTACTTGCCAACGCGGAACTGACTGTATCCCGGGCCTGGTTCAGTTGTAACTCAGGCTATTCTATCTGCTTCGCTTTTATATGAATGTTAAGACATTGTTCACTTTCTACCGTATAAACACAATATGATAATAAGGTCTATAATAGTCATTCACCATACCTTCAAAGTTGTATTCTAAATGCCGGACTCGCCGCGCCCGAAGAGGGTCCGCACCGAGTACCTCCTCTTCACTATGGCGGTCGCCCACGACTTCCCCGCCTGTGGTTAAATAAATCATTGATTCTCACAGTCGAACCTCTAAGTGCTCAAGCCTGTCACCTGTGATAGGTACTATACTGTTAATGATATATAATAAAGATTACTAAATTGGAACTGTTATATGTATGTTTCAATGATGTGATCCTTACTGTTAAGTTGACTCAATTATCATACCGTTAGTCTGTAAATGAAACTATATGCCCAGTTAATCAGTAGTATTAAATATCTTACAGTTGACTTCGTGACAGCAAGTATAAATTGTTATTAATTTGCTCGTTACACGAACCATAATTAGATTACTCATGATAGAAAATTACAATGAAGTTATACCATGAGTGTTATGTAAACTAATTGATTTGGTTCCTGATCCAGGAACGTCTGATGATCCTGGGTCAATTAATCCACCCAAGGTTATCAGTTCGGGCACTATTCTCTTATTTCTAGATATTCATAATCATCATACATGGGCTGACATCAACCGACGTCAGCCCGTCGCAAGGTACCATACGACGAGTAGACCGGAGGATCGACTTAAGAGCGAATTATATCACTACACGCAAATCCTCCTTTCTGGGTGCCTGTTCACTAGGCCACCCGCTGGCTTTCAACACGACTCTCGTGTATGCGTGCACGACTTATGGTTAGTACAAGCTGCTACACAGCATTGAAGTATTGGAAGGCTTATTAGCCAATGAGCATCGAGAGTTAAACAACTGCCACGAATCGATGGCTCGACATTATTTAGTACAAAGAGTTAAACAACTCATGCCAATCCTGCAGAAGTCAAACGACCCCCAGGGCTTACAGGCTTTTCCGCCAACCCCGCAGGAGTTAAACAACTCCCCAGGCTTTACAGGCGGCTGGGCGCATGCGCTATCCATCAGTAATCAAAATACTAGGGTTCAGCAACCCAGCGCATGCCCCGCCAGCAAATCATGGGGGCAGCATCCATATCGCGGCCCCCTTCCGCCTGCAGGCCGGAATGTTGGTCTACTCAAGGAGAAATAGTCAAGCCCGGACACCACAAAGTGTGCATGTCCTTCTTGATGCATATCATCTTAAATTACCATTAATATCATAAAGTTATAATCATCAATACACTGGCATATAATTACATAAAGAAATCAAAGTTATGTTCATAATGGTCTCTGTGATATTATATTCAGACCAATATAAGAATCATGAGATTCCTAAGATATGTTGAAAAGTCTGGTCAGCGATTCTTTAAAGTACCTTCACGTTGCTATATAATTAAGAAGAAAATAAATAAATCAAGATTGTAAAGGCTTAGGCTAGAACACTTAGCTTTCGCAGATCTCTCCGGCTGTTGCACAATAGAGTTTCTCGCACTGAGTCCAAGCACTTTATTTATCACAAATTACTCTTGAAAACGCAAGAACTTTAGTGAAAGAAAATTTGAGCAAGCAACAACTGGATTCTTACCATAGACAATATGTATTATTTAAGTGCGTTCCAAAACACGCAAATATCGCGACATTTCGCGACACTCGGGTTTATCAAATTTAACAAAAAAACTGTTTTTTTACCGATATCCGTATTGGACCGCTGTTAAGTCTTTCATATACAGGAAATAATGAAAATGTTTCTCGACGGCTTTCAATCAACTTATGCTTATACTTATTTTTGTGGTACTCAGCATAATCCATCTCGCTGAATCTAGGACAAGTTCTTCACTGATTTTAAGTTTGTCAGTTACTCCTTGAACAAACTTTGATGTTTCGTCAAATGGTTATCGCATTAGCAGTCTCTGCTGTCTTTATTTTTAAATAATTTGCAAAATGTCTATTCTTTGTTGTTGCGTCCATTAAATTACCTAGCAATGAACTGAACCCTTTTGTTACATTCTCCTAAAGCCCAATTAACTCTCAAATATTTTTTTCTGAGTTCTTCTTGTATATTTATTGCGCATTTCATTTTACAATTTCCTAGCATCTTAAACTCTCTTTATTTTTTTTGCTTTCATACTTTTTACCAAAATGTCTCCTCTTTTTCCATTCCTCCCTATGTTTATTCTCTCTTTCTCACTTTTTCTAGGCTGTCCTTTTCGTCCTTGACCAACTTTGTCCCAAAACGAAAGTTGCTCTGCTTCTTCTGCCGTTCCGGTTTCTTTCGTTTCTTGTAATTTTTCTGAGTTAGAATCAGTGAGCACTACGATTGCCTTTTTCTGGAGTGCTAATAGAGTCGACGAAATTGTTGCCACCTTTCTCCTCAACAAGTTTGAGCATTCGATCGACTCAAGATCGGCCTGCCATTCTGTGTAACAAACTAAAAAAAATACTTTTAATCCTAGGGGTGGCTTCATCATCAGACCAGCCCCATAGTACCATATTATTGTATTGTCATGTTAAGTAGGTAGTAGGTACTTGGGAAAGATTTTAGCTCAATCGGTTGCAAATATTCTGCTTCAAAATTGAATTGCAAGATCCCACCCGAACAAACATAGTTACATAGGTACATTGCAAGTACAATAACTTGTAAAAAAATGCCTACATCACTACTGTAGGTCATTCTACATACTGGTGACCCAAATTTTATAATAGGATGATCGATTAGACTCAAGTGTACTTAAAATAAACCACAGCGAAGAGACTTTATAAAAATAACTTTTTGATACAAGTAATAATCGTGGTGTAACATGATATATCTCACCAGTATAAGTCAATATACACCAATAAATACTAAATAATTATTTGTGACTATGGATTAATTTCGATTTATTTTTATGAATTATGGGTAAATTTCTCGTGCAAATCGGTACAAGTAAACATTGATCATTAAATACCAGATTTATTAAAAGATTCAATTCGACTTATATCAGTAATGTTTAACATTAAGTCGTGAATACAGATTAAAGTCGATTTATATTCTATAAGGTATGTAATCTTGTTTTGTAAAAAGGTATAAGTAAACATTGATCGTTTAACACAGGATGCGTCAAAAGAGACAAATGAACTTAAATCGTTCTCCACAAACAAAACTCGAAATTGTTCATTGTTAACTTTAGTTGCACCATATTTCACGACATAATTCACCAGATATACTGTTTGGCACAATCCTAACTTTGTCATTTTAAAAGATAACTTAGCTCCGATTACACCAAAAGATGCGCAATTTTTTTTTGTGAATTTTGGTGTATATAACGCAAAAAGGTCATAAGTGCACTTTAACCCCTTTTCACTAGAGCCACAGACATGTACATAGTTAAGGGCTTTAATTAAAACAAAACTTAATTGATTCCATCTTGTGACGATAAATTACCCATACCTTTTGTATGAGTAACTTTCGTAACACAAAACAAGCCATCGTGATTTTGTTTTTATTAAGCCTTTAACCCTTTGAGCGCCAAGCGGCAAAGCAATTCACCGTGCCACTGACGCCAAACCACCAAAAAAAAAAGTGCTCCAAAATCAACAGAGATTGAAAAACACAGATAGTGGTTTGAATTAGCATGTTTTTGACCACTGAAATTTTTGACGTCAATAGGCGTCGTTGGCGTCAGTGGCACGAATTCCCGATGACGTGATTTGCCGTCTTTGGCGGTCAAAGGGTTAACCAAGTACATGTTTTTTGAAAATGGGGATACTTCTAGTACCTCTGTTTTGCCTTATGGTTGACTGATAAAGAATGCCATTTAGCATTAAGTCCGCCATTTGTACTGACTTATGTTTTGTGCAATGAAGTTTAAATAATTATTTATTATGGTCTAAAAAATAAAAGAATACAGACACAGTTAAATCATTTATTTATGTAGCTCCTTATCTAATATTCTTTGGTACTTCAGGTCAGTTTCTCTAATTAAAACAAATCAGTTCAATTGTACCATATAAAAGTGAAATAAATACGTTACATTAAAGAACACTGACCCTAAGTGTAACTTGAGAAACATAACTCTTGCTATTTTTTTTATTAAATAAAATATAATTTACTTAGCCAATTTTTCCATAATTCAACAACACACACAATCCTTAATGCACTAGTAGTTTTCCTTCGCATTTCTTCCTTTCATACTTATGTATAAAGACAGTCGGGGTAATTTGCGTCATCAATCGCCATCTTACAACCACGCAACTATAGGGCTGTTCAGAAAATTAAATTTTTGACGATTTTGACCCCCCAATCATCCAACTATCATAATTTTAATGATCCCTCTCCTCCTCCCACCAAAATATATGATGCCATTTCCAAAAAAATGCCTTTTTCGCTTATAGTGTGCGTATTAAATAGGTAGGTACATTAATTATTAATTCTAATTTTAACAGCAGTAGAGACACGAATTTCATCACTAAAAAGTAATTTCTTTAAAACACTTTAAAGATGCGAGAGATGATTGTCTCAGAGAAGACCCTCCCTTCCTAAAATTACTTAATTTCTGAACAGGCCCTATAGTTAGTCCGTACAAAAAAAGTAGAAATTAAAAAGTGGCAATACTGTAGTGTCCTCTCTTTCCAATCAATATAAGAAAACGGAGGCGACACTACAGTATTGCCACTTTTTATTTCTACTCTTTTTGGTCGGACTGTAGCTGGCAAAAGATGGCGTTAGTAGTATAACATCTGTATTTTATTTATTTTGATATGGTAGGTACGTTTATCCTGTAGCCCTGGCGGACTTATCCCGACTGACCTTAATAGAAAGACACACCTATTTCAATGCGACGACTAAGATAAAGATAAATCTTTGGATTGACTTTTGGACCTACAAAAAAATATTGCCAATCGATTTGCGAAGAGCAGTTTCAAATTTATAAATAGAATTATACGATTGCACATTAACTACATGTATACATTAAAAAACGAATTATTATAGAAATCAAAAACATGCTTCATATGCAAATGCATACTGACAAATCACCTGTGCTAACCTAGTTAACTGCAGAGAAAAGGTAAGTCGTCGGTTGGCAAGTCGTGAGGTAAGGTGGGAAAGACTAACATAGTTATAGTCTAATGTGGTAAGACTAACAGTTAGTTAGTTATTGGACTGTGGCAGTTTTCTCCCGGTGATTGTCTTACCCACCTTACCTTATCAGAAAAAATGTGTTCAACGAATCGAAATGTCGTGATTTTTTAATACTTGTTACGAGATCATTCCGCCAATTATGAATCGATTTTGATGTTTTTTTGTTTAGTAGATCATACTTCAGACGTGGTCATGGGACCACAAAAAAACGTATAAGTAGGTAAGCGCTAAAGCAATAAAGCAATTTCGATAAAATAAATAGGTAATCTTTTTTGCGCTTTTTGAGAAAATCAACAAAATACGAAGTATATATACTCATTTCGCTTATTGAAGTCGGTTAGTTTTTGTTAGAGATATTATATAAGGTTTTGTTGTACATTCGTTCAATAGTTGTCGGTTGTTTTTTCTATGACAGTACTGTCTCTTGGAAAGTACCTAGTGATTGTATGTAATCAAACATATTTTCTTCCCCGCGATTCTTTCTTCGTGTTATATGTACCTATATGAGTTAAAGTTACGTGGTCAACTTTTCGGTCTTCACTCATGTTCGTAACTTCGTGCCTAATTTTTATTTGAATGGAAATGTTACAAGATTAGCTATCAGACTTCGTTGATGTCTTTTGTATGGTCACTTATTAAATAATACGTCTGAATTACCTACTATTACTACCAGTCTCATTTAAGGGTTTAACTAAACTTGAAATAAAGTAAAACTAGTTAAAAATTACATAAATAAGACAATCACATTTAATTGTTCCACAAACGATAATACTGGCCGACACCGACATCGACAAATAAACACTTTTTCCCAAAAAAAAGACTTCAACAAGAAGAAATGGTATTTTTTTCCGAAAACAACAGAACGAGTAATATAATATACTATAAATAAGCGCTGAATTCGTAGATATGGCAATTATATTTGAGATCCCTCGATTCCTCATTGATCTCAACATTACCTTGACCATTCTATGGGACCAATTTGGTGATGCCTAGGTACTCTCGATAAAAAAAAAACTAAATAGATTCGTAACTGACGGAGCTCGGAGTTGCAGAAAAAAAAACATTGTGACTATGTTTAATCAAATTAATTATGGTGTTGAGCGGTTTACATTCACGTGAAACTGTCAGGAACGGCCCGACATGTTTCGAACTCGTGTTGAGCTCTTCATCATGGACTGGCTATCCGTACAGCGGCGCGGTAACTTCGTCACTGATTTTGTAAGTAGGTAAACTGCTTAATACAATAATTAAATATGTCTCACGAAAGTTTTCATAAGATTATTTAATTAAATACCTTGAAATCAACTTGTACCTACTTAATTTTAAGAAAAAAATCTGTATATTTAGGCACCATTTATTTGTTTGCCGTTACTATAATAAAAAATAATAGTAACATAATAATGTTGCTATATTATTAAAATGTGCATGCATTAAAATCATAATAACACCATTTCGTAATAAACATTTCAAAGTTACATTTACACTATGCCCTCAACTCTTAATAAAAACGTAGATAACATTTTAAAATTAAATATAAATTTTGTATATTACTTAATTAAAAATCTAGTTATAGATAACATAATGGCACTAACGCTCAAACATCGGAATGACGAAAAAACAACAATAAATAATTAAAATACAAGAATAAAATCATCTTTGGACTAATCACTTTGTATTCAATGGCAAGTAGATAAAATAGAATAGAATATGAAGACATTACCTACCTTAATTATAGCTCACACAGATATCCTAGCAATTAGCATGCAATAAATATTAGATTACACACCTAGGGCGCTGAATTCGTGAATATCCCAGATCGCAGGTTTTTGTGGCCCGAACCGATGGAGAGGACCATAAATATGCAATCTGGGGCTACGAATTACCGCCCGTGGTTTGTCTAAAGTTTAACGTCTTACCTTGGCCAGGAAGTGAGATTTTCTCGCGTATCGGGCAGAAAATCCCACTAACGGCCTAGGGTAACGTAAAAATCATTACAATTCTACGGCCAAAATCAATGTGCCAATGTGCGTCTTGCTCTAGCGTAGGGTGTCAGAGAAGGACGGCCATAGTTGCCGGCCACAAATTGTAGTAAAATATGGCCTGTTAGAAGCCCCAGTACGTAATCGTCTGTTGACAACCAAAACTCACTAAGTAACAAATACCTACTTTAAATAAAGCTCGTATCTCCGTGTCGATCTACTTACAAGATACGACGTTTTGAGCAGTGACAGAAATTGTAGTGAGTTTTGGCTGTCACCAGGCGACATGCGTTTATACAGACCTACACAGCTTTAATAAGCTGAATAAGGGTTGTATAAGCTTTTGCTACATGTGTGCTATCTGGGTGGTTCTAGAGTCGACCAAAGCAGGCGAATTAAAAAAAATAGTAAGACTGTAATATTTATGAATATCGACACATTAATTTTAACATACCTACTACAAAAGTAGATTGTTCCCCGAGCTGATCCAAAAATGCGATCAGAGACGTTATTACCGATCTTTGTGGTTACAACTTTAATACTTTTCAGGCCGGGAAGTGTAATTTTCGGGACGATAAATACTACTTACTGTCCACGGCGACTTAAAACGTAATTACTTAACTTATAGGTATTAAATATCTGCCTCAAATATCGTCAGTTATTGTATGTAGCTTTGGTCTTTTATAAGCAGGTTTATGTTTATACATTTATAAACACACAATTAAATTCCTAATGTGATGTGCATTATAATATAACATCCCTCGAAGTCATAATGACATTATTAAATGTAAAAAATATAATAAATTATTCGAAACCTTGCACCATCAGTTGGATTCGATCTTAATAACTGTTATTCTTTGCCGTAAAATTGCATAAAATATATAAGTAACAAAAATGAGCCAGTATCGCTTAAAACATGTTTGTTTATAAATCAGCGGGCTTATGATAGTTGCGTTTATCACGTGATAAACTGTATAGCGTTATGTTATACAAACTGGGTAGATATCGGATACTAGGCACCATAGCTGAGACACGATCGGTTGGTACCGTGAACATCATATTAATTAATGTCACTTTAAGATAAGGGGAATAGTCTTTATTTTTATTTATGAGTATGTTACAAACGTGTTTAATTTACTTTGTCATTTTTAACCCCTGACAAAAAAGAGGGGTGTTATAAGTTTAACATGTGTGTCTGTCTGTGGTATCCTAGCAAACGGATGGTCCAGTTCGAGTGCGTTTATTTAATCGAAATCCTCCTTCAAGCTGGTTCTTAGCTATGTTTGGTAGGCTCGGGGGTTTTATCAACCTTTAATATAGGTTATAACTGGAAAATTTCTCTGGCAAGGCCGTGGGACTGGTCGGTACGAGAATTTAAAACATGGCAAACGCGGACTTGACTTTAATTAGCTATTAATATCAAGTTTTGGTATAAACAGTTGTCGAAAAGCACCCTTATGCCGTTGCTAAATACCTAGTGTTATTAACATATACCGGAGTTTTAGGTGCACGAATGATTTGACTACTGTCGATCTAGTGTGCACCGAAAACCCCGAGGCAAGGTTATTAACGATCGCGCCTCGGACTATTACAAACCTACTTCTTCTTTTCCTTTTCATCTGTAAGCAGCTCGAGTAACTCTGCCGTGGTTTTCTTCTCTTTAATGAACAGCGCCATCTGTTGTTTGGGCACCGTACCTTGTAGCAGCATGAGCACGTTGATCTTCAGTCGCGAGAAGGGGCTCTGGTTCAAGTCCTTGCAGGGCTTCATGCCCATGGCTTCCACGGAATCCACCAGGATGTCGTCTATGAGGCGTTTGTTGAAACCTGATAGACAAGAAGTTTTAGATACTTGTCTGTGGTTGATGTGGTTGGGCATGAATTCGGAACCAATATAGCCTGCGCCTAAAGCATAACTGTCATACGCGACTATTTTTCGCGCGAGATAAATACCCGTCTCTTTCTATGCAGTCATGTGAGAGAATGACGGGCAGCGCTGTCGCGCGACTTGGTGTGCTAGACCGGCAGATATCTAAATAAATTAAGATATGGTATGTACAATTATTGGAAGAGAATTAAAATTAAATGATATTTTTTCCGATAGTCCTTGCTATAATGACCCAAAAATAGCAGCTTTTTATTTTTTCCTTACCATGTTTTTTCCAAAATATATTTCTTTTTGTTTGTCATAACTAACAGTTTGCTTTCTTTTTGGCTCAACATGTGTCAAATTTCGGATACCCTTGAAATGTCGACAAACGTTTCACCGAATGCTTCATTTCGTCGAATTTTCATTTCGTCAACAAATTTTTACTCGTAAGTCATAAATTTTTCAGACATTTTGTAAATTATAACCTTTAGATTAGGTTAGGTTTGTAACATTCAAAAATATTTTATGGTTTCAGAAAAAAACAAAATGCTTTCGATGAAATGAAAATTCGACGAAATGAAGATTCGATTTAACGTTTTTCGACATTTCAAGGGTAAACCGTAATTTTTTTTTACGGTTTGTGCCGTGCCAACGATTGTTTTTTTTTTGTAATTGGGTTTTGAAGGCACAGGGCCTTTAGCCAAAAATGTGAACTGTCGTAACGATATTTTTTTTCTTTTTTTTGGAAACCGGTGACGAAAAACTTAACAGCTCTGCAGTTGGTAGACCCCTATAGTAAGGACTACTATAAAAATATAACTTAATAGTCATTAATGATTATCGTCTGCGTCTTCGAGAAAATTAAAAATAAAATAAAATAAATTATAAATGAGCGTTTTTCTAAAAAACGTGCAACAATTTTTTTTTTCGACAAATATTTATCTCATAGGTAGGTATAGTACTAATTATCTAAGCTAAGCTAATCCACTTACCTGCATTCACAATAGCATTGTGTCTAATACAATCCTATCTGCTTTTGTTCTCTTAAGCGCCAACCTGGCGCCAACTAGTTACTTACAAAAAAAGGTTAGAACTACATTGCGTGGATATTGAATTTTCAACCTTATTCCTTGTTGAATAGGTTTAAAATGTTTGTTGACGAGAGATCATAGTCCTTTTTCAAGAGAATACGTTCTTGTGGAGGGTCGGACGGTTGTAAAATTCCAAAAAGTTATGATCACCATTATTCTGTTAGTGCATTTTGTAGTCTAATGTCCAAGGAAATAGAGTCGATAATCTATATTAACCTTCCAAGATGGTTACAATCTGCTTTTACTACGAGCTCGTTATCTTAATTTGTGGTTTACCAGTTGTGGTTTGTTCAATGGTATTCAGTTCTTAAGTGGATTAGCTTAGCTTAGATAATTAGTACTATACTTGACTTCATCCAAGAAGAAAAGTGTCCCAAAATGTCATGTTATTGTATGAACATGAAGCACTGGATAAATTTGTACAAACATACATACAAGTTTCGGGACAATACACTACACTTTTTTTGTAAAACGCTCACATATTCTTTAGGTAGGTATTTATCATATTTACAGATAATTGTATGTACAATAGACCAAAAAGAGGTCACGCTGTCACACAGAACTATACGACAGGGGGTTATTTTTAACCGACTCCAAAAAAGGAAAAGGTTCTCAATTCAACTGCTTTTTTTTCTGTATCAGCTCTGTGTACAATCAAACAATTTGATTTATATATATGGCCTATCACAAGATAGGCCCAATACTACGCATCAGCACATCTGAGTACTAGCTCCGCCTCCGTTCGTTCAAACTCGGCGCGCGTTTGAAGCCAGTCGTAGCGGCACACAACTAATTGCAATATAACATTCGCATTTGACACAAACAACCAATAAAATACATATAGATATATCAAAAGAGTGGACCGTCTGTAGTGTTTTATTCTATTCAAATTGCTTGACCGTACAATTGCTCACTTCCTTTGCTATTTTCTATTTGCTCTCAACCAACACCGCACCCAACGCCAAGCGAAACGAAACTTTATTAAACCCACAACGAAGACCATTTTCCCGTAACCCTCAACCGACCGTCACCAAAACAATGGGAAATGATATCACTCACTCAATTACCCATGACGCCGTCCGCTGTCTCCTGATAAAATGACAATTTATGATTTGCTATAAATAAAAAAAATTGTGACGCCATACTTAAAAAAAAGCACGTGTTATGTTTAGTAGTAATATAAAAATATATTTTTTAATAAATATTTTTCAGTAAGTTTTCTACCACTGTGAGTGGTAGGCAGCGAAAGTTGCTAAAAAAACGCGATTAATAAATACGAGTTAAACGTTGTACCTACTGGGTGCCCATTTTTTTTGCAAGCAAATAATACAATGCACCTTGCATATATATTTTTACCAAAAAACGCTGCGCTTTATATAACATACATTGATTTATAAGATTCACAAGTTGATTAAATAAAAAGAATAAGCTACGTTCTAACTTTTTGAAAATAGATTTTGGTTACCACAAAAATAGCTCATAAAAAAAAACAAATGTTGAAACTATTTTACCCAAGTAGCAAACAGGCTGTATACATATAAGTCTATGCACCCATTAAAACTCTAATTAAGCTGTATAAACGCTTATACACGACGACGCGGTTGGCTCAGTTTGTAGAGACCTGCCTACTGAGCCTGCGGTCCCGGGTTCGAATCCCGGCCAGGGCAAATATTTGTGTGATGAACTCGAATATTTGTGCTTGGGTCATGGTTGTTCTATGTATTTAAGTATATATTTATCTATATAAGTATTTATATCGTCGTCTATAGTACCCATAACACAAGCCTGCTTGAGCTTAATTCGGGACTAGATCAATTTGTATGAAAAAAAAAAACATACAGCCTGAGTACTGGACTCACCTAATGCGGGCACACAATGACAAAAGCTACATAATCGGCACTTCACATAAGCGACACTCATCTTTGCAGATTGTGAACCCATTGTAAAACGATTACAAAACGATTTTGATGCAGCCGCCTTAATGACTGTGTATAGTTTGTTACCAACCATGTTATATAAGTGACTCATCTGTGATAATGGGGTGAACCCGTTGATGTCTAATGTAACGTATTAAACGTGTTTTGTACCAAAAATTTTAATGTCAATTGTAAAATGGTTTCCTGTTAAATGCGCACACACGGGAAGCTTCACACTGTAAATCAAAAACGGTGCATTTGATTCCTTTTATAAATAATTATACGCACCTAAATCATAGAGTTTCTCTTTGGAAGCGATCATGGTGAACAGCAGAGCGAGCAGGAACCGCATTCGGGTGACTGAAGCAGCAACATCTCGTTTCTTGGAGGATTTCTCTGGTTTCTCAGGGTCCCCGCATACTTCTGAGTGCGATTCCAATAATGCCTTGAGCTTGAAGAAAGTGTTACAATTATTACACTTAAAGAATTCGGTTTTTCTGTGGATGCTGCGCATATGGGCCTTCATATGTGGTAGTTGAGAAAAAGTTTGTGGGCACATCGCGCATTCAAATGGTTTTTCTCCGGTGTGCCGTCTAATGTGTAGCATCAGAGCGTTAGAGTGTGCGAACGGCTGCTCACAAATCCTGCAAGTGTACGGTCTAGCTCCGGAATGAGAGCGCTTATGAACTGTCAGCTGAGTTGATTGGGTGAATTTTTGCCCACAGACATCACAAGCATGTGGCCGTAGGTTTTCATGCGTTCTCATATGCTCAGTTAAATGTCCTCGTAGCAGCTTATTGCAAATCGGGCATTGCATCCTCATTCCACCATGGCTGACCCTGATGTGCCTTGCTATAGAGCTGGGCCTCAAATAGGCTTTACCACAATATTGACAAGAATAATTCTTGTGTTTTGCATGGGTTTTTAAATGATCAGAGTAGAGTATACGGGAGTCATAGCTCATACTACACATGGAGCACTTGTAGCGACTGGGCACCATGTGCAGTTTCTCATGTTGTGTCAAAAGCAGCTGAGTTTTAAAAACTTTATCACAGAACACACAACAGTAGCGTTTCAGTCGATCATGTGCGTGAGCTTTTTGATGGAGTTTCAGGTGTTCTAGCAAGTGAAACGTTTTCTTACATATCCTACAACAGTATTTCACTTTTTCAAATTCTTTGGGGTGTTTCTTTGCCATATGTATTCGCCAGTTGCCTCTCGCACGGTATTTCTTATCAGGACAATGAGGGCATAAGTATGGCTTTAAATTAAGATGCACCAACATATGTCTTCGTAACGAATGCTTTGAGCAAAATGTAGTTTTACAGTGGTCACATAGATATTGCGTTCCTTTTTTAATTTTCGGTTGCTTTCCGAGGTAATGTAGTTCAAGCATTTGCTCATGGGTTATTTTATGCCTGTGTTTATGCTTGCCTGGCCTGATGTCATTAGTGCATTTAAGTTCAACGACTTCCGTTTTACTAGTTTGAACTAAATATGGTTTCTTACGGATTCTTCTTTCTTTGCTAGATTTAGTTTTTGTTGTGCTAGCATCTCTAGTTTCACATTCTTTTACATTATCTTTTGATTTGCTTATACTTTTATTTTGATCACTTAAATCGGTATCATTGTTATTGTCTCGAGCGGGCGGATTTGTTATGTCAACACATTCAGTTGGCGAAGACTCTATTATACAATCACTGTCTGGCCCACCATCTAAGTCTATAGTTTCAAAGGTCTTCTCTGCAGGCGTCGCGCGGATTCCGAGCTCGTCCAATCCATAAAATTTCATGGCTTTTGTAATTGTACCTGCTGATGAATCACTTTTAGTTTTCCTCTGATAATTCCGTCTACGTCGCTTAGCCATGTTGAGCTTAGGATTAGTAAGCTTTTATTAGTGCCTGTCCGGAAAGTTACGTTTTATTACGTTAAGCGAGACCACCACCAGTTAAACTATGCGCGCAGTGCAGTGCTTGTACTTACATGTTACTAGTAATCACCTCTTCATAATCGGGGGCGTGCTCAGATAACTAATTCAAACAAATGATGCCTCACTAATGTGTGAAGGACGCCTTTTGTTTTACCAGAACGTCTTCGTTACCTTGCCATGATGACTTATTGTTTAGCACGTTTCGGCGCTAAAAGAGCGAAAGATCCATAACACACGCGTCATTTTAGAGCCTTGTTGTATTTACTTTGTGAACAAACACTTGAAGTTAAATGCACGCACGTAATTTTTGTGATTATGAATTTGTTTCATTTCAGACTGCTCCTTGCTAGGCTAGAGCGAGATGCGTATAACGAAGATGAGTGAGACAGGCTAATGTCATTTTCCTATCAAGAAACAAATTAGAGCAGTTGCCAGCGACATCTTGTAAGGTTCCTAAGCGAGTTAAATTTAAAATGTTCATAATACACAATGAACCGGTAATCAGTATATTTTAACCGACTTATTTCAATATTTTAATTATTATTTTGCAATAATAACAAATTAATACTGCCTATGTTCATCTTTTATCAACATCACTTTAACGCCATCTAGTGACATTTTATGGAACTAAAGTTGTTGCATTTTATAGGCTGTCACAACACTGGCAACTCGCAACTGCATATGCATAGCCAGCTATAAGCTCCCTCCCCCGCTTACCTCTGGAACTCAATACTCGGCAAATACAAAAATAATTGATTTAAAACGTCCAACCACGTAGGAGATTATTTATAGACTGGAACGTTGGCCGTGGGTTCGTT
Organism: Apotomis turbidana; assembly: GCA_905147355.2. NCBI lineage: Eukaryota > Metazoa > Arthropoda > Insecta > Lepidoptera > Tortricidae > Apotomis > Apotomis turbidana. The sequence continues at coordinate 5,829,391 of LR990294.1, read as the reverse complement.
TAGAAGGCAACGATGCTCACGGAACCTTGACTTCAAATCATTACAATGATTCATTGAATAATATCGCCTAGGGCATTGAAATTAACATATATTATGTTACTGTTATCAGAACCAGAACTGTAGGTTAGCACACATACATGAGTATAAGTTTACGAAAAATTGCATGACATTAATGAAATGGCATTATCTTGGTAGGTAGGTAGGTACCTACCTACAATTGCGTAAGATTCTGCGATAAGAATGACATAGTTACCTACCTACATAATTATACATAGTAGTAATATAGATAGGTATGTATTGTACATATACTCATTGGGTATTTTACCTTATCGATACACTCGCTACCAAATTTATTAGTAATATAAGACGTCTCTGACTAGGAAAATAAAACGACTTGAGTTTTGTAGTCGTTTTATTTTTCTCGCACGTGGATCGAAATAATGTACATACAAGTAGATAGATAATTGTGTATAAAACATACCTATTCTAATAAATGTTACATTTACAATCGCTGTTCTACGTAGTTATTTATAATCAGAAACAACAAGTTCTTCTAGTTAGGAATAGTACCTATAGACAATTAAGTAGGTAAACATATATGTATAACATATACATATTCTATTGATTATCGACTCTCAGAGAATCATTGTTTATTTTCCACCCGTGTTACTAAAAAAAAACTAGATATCATATTTAATTTGCAACGTACCTACTTATTTAATAGAAATACAATCAATAATAAGTATTAAAATAAATAAAAAGACACAGCTGTTTGTGAAGCGTTGATGTCTATAACAGCAAACGTTGATCGTATTAAAAAGACATCAACGACAAAATTATACTTATTTCAATGCGAACTTTACACAAGTGGTACAATATATAAACAAGCATATACTTACATGTGTACCTATATACACACACGATGCTACGGACGTATCGATTAGTGCGTCCCAGAAGTAGATAGCCTTTAAATGCTTCGTACCTACGTACCTAATCTATTCTAACTATAATAAACTTTAACACTTGAAAACTATATGCACATTCCTACATTGCCTATAATATTGCGAATCAATTTATTCTTCTACATATACGTAGGTATATCTTTACGGTATGTGAATTCAGTAGTAGTTCTTGTAATATCTGGATTGTCGTGTTTACATACGCGGATGCGGATTTTTTCCGAATGGACAGTAATACGACAATGGGTATGAATTGGAATAATAGTCCGACTATTGTTGTTGGGCCACGAGGTTCGCGTGGGTGGATACATTTGGTTAGCGAGCGGGCGTAATATACTTACCTATAATATCTTCGGAGCGTTTTAACCGTGCGCAAATGATACCTAATATAACCATCATCTTGACGACTTGGTTGGCGCAGTTTGTAATGAACTGCCTACTGAGCCGGCGGCGGTCCTGGATTATAATCCCGACTAGGGCAAATATTTGTTTTGTTCTCGGGTCATGGATCATGGATGTCATCTATATCTTATGTATATCATCAGCTAGTACCTACCTACCCACAGAACCAGTTTTGCTTAGTTTGGGACTAGGTCGATTTGTGTAAGTACCTAACCTATATATTAAGATTGCCCCCTATTGAATATTTGTTGAGGTGACAATAAAATAGATGCCGAATAAACGCTCTGCCCTCATATGAATTCTATTTTGCCCCCATTGCCGCCTCCCAGCTTCCCCTGCAATCTGTTGTTGTCATAGCCCGTATTACCGCTTTCTCAATTGTTCCCTCACGATGACTACGTGCTTGCACCTTGCACCACGCTACCCACTCGTCTCCTGTCCACAGCCTGAGGGTGCGTTTCCATTGAACCACAATTTTTATACAAAGATCAAAGCACAAAGAAAAATTTAATTAATTAATGAATTATGCGGAACCACCTGAGTTGAAATCTGTATCTCAGCCCCGCTTCACCTTTTTGATTGGTCGATTCCGCACGTTTCCGCTCCGCTTTAGTGGAGACCCATCCTTACCCGATGCAGCTATGGCCCGCTCTGCTTTGTTCGTGTTGATCGCTCACAATGACCACTGGCTTGCACAACGGCGGACTGTACGCTATCGCTAACCCACTTCTCCTGTCCACAGCCTTACCCGCTATACAGCTATGGCTAATGGCCCGCTCCGCTTTGTTAGTGTCGTTCGCTCACAATTAGCACCGGCTTGCACCGTGGAGGACACGCTATTACCCACTCGTCTCCTGTCCACAGCCTTACCCGCTGCTGCTATGGCCCGCTCCGCTTTGTTCGTGTTGTTCGCTCACAATGACCACTAGCTTGCACCACGGCGGACACGCTACCCACTCGTGTCAGCTCGTGTCCTGTCCACAGCCTTACCCGCTGCTGCTATAGCCCGCTCCGCTTTGTTCGTGTTGTTCGCTCACAATGACCACTAGCTTGCACCACGGTGGAAACGCTACCCACTCGTGTCCTGTCCACAGCCTTACCCGCCGCAGCGGTGGCCCTCTCCGCTTTCCCCATTGTTCGCTCACAATGGCCACCGGCTTGCACCACGGCGGACACGCTTGCAACACCGACACAATGACATTGTTGCTGTTACATCTCCCGAATATGAGTGAGGCAATGTTCCCGAAATGCATGTACAAAAATATTTGTGTAACATTTTCACAAGTGCATTTTTTTTATAAAGAAATAAATAAGTAGGTACAGTTTTCCGGCGGCTTTTACAAAGAACAAAAGAGAGAAAACCATCTGTGATTATATGTAGGTATTCTCTATGGTTATTCGGTGCCATTGGGCGGTTAAGCGACTTAAGCGAAAACACTCCAAAGCCTTTTCTTTCAGATAAAGGAGAGGAAGAGGAAGGCCGAGGATTAACTATTTGGACCAGATCAAGAAAAAGGCAGACGTCGGGTCGTATCGGGAAGTCAAAGAACTGGCGTTAAGTAGAACGGACTGGAGAGAACTGCACCGACAAGAGTGAAACTCTTAAATAATAATAATAACCTTTGGGTCTTCTTCCCTGTCGTATCGCTTTTCGCAGAGCGCTCGTCGTCACGTTGCGGCTTTCACGTCGTTGGTAGAGGCGGACACAGCTCTCCGCACTGATCTCCCGCCACATATCTCTATTGGCAGACTGTCTGGTACCTACATGCGCAGTTTCCCACTGATGATTACCTATATTTGATCAGTCCAATGCAAGTGACCTTTGAGTTGAGTTGAAAATTACTATATCAAGTTCCCAACAATATAACTAATGTATTAGGTAGGTTTCGTTAGGTACCTACGCAATAAATTTTTAAAAAATTTAGTTTCACACATTGTTGGATATCTTTAGTAACAGCGCGGGATTGTTTTCTACGCAAGTTGCGTTTTATTAAATTAATGAAAAACTAGGCCCAATTCTATTCCGCAGTTTCGAAAGATATTTAGAGTAAAACAATGGTTGAACGCAATTATATGAAATATTTTAGTAGGTCCAAATTACTTGCACGACAAACAATAGGCGGAACGGAGTGGACTTATCTTATACTCGTACCAACTAATTAATAAAATAAAGTCTTGCCGGGTGTAACGTGGGCCCCAGCATACCTTCGTATATATCAGCAACTGGTCTGCACAGACTCGGACGTCGGTATTTGGTAGGTAGCTAAACTCATGTAGGTATGTAAGTGCCGCTGGGTAGCATATAAAGATTAAATTAAAAACATGGTACGAAGTACCAAAGTTTAGCCAAGCGATAACGCTGCGCTGGTAAGTGAAGTCTATGACTTCAGTAAAAAAAACGCTGCGCTGGTAAGTGAAGTCCATGACTTCTGTAAAAAAAACCGGCCAAGAGCATGTCGGGCCACGCTCAGTGTAGGGTTCCGTAGTTGCCCATCCTTCACAATAGACGCTGTTTTAAGCCCGAGGTTTAAATTACGGGAAAGGTTTCAAGCTCTATAAAAAGGTCGTAAACACCAAAGTAACTGTAATTACTTATTACCTTCTGGAAGTTATCGATTATACGCGCAAGATTGAGCGAAATGTTTTAATACTACAGTATGGTACATAACTAATATGTGTAACGTTCGAAAGTATAAAAGGACACCGCGCAGCACTTAGGTAGGTACGTCATTTTAAAGAAAATTATGAATTTTTGCGATAACTCAAAAACGGCTCGACCGATTTTATTCAATAAAAGTAGTTTCATTGAAAGTGCTTATAAGGCCTCATTTTTATGAATTTTTCCATAATTTTTTGACCCGTGGTTGAAAAGTTAGAGGGAGGGGGACACTATTTTTTGGATTTCAGGAGCGAATATTGACAAAACTGCTGACTTTATCAAAAAATCCAGAGATCCCTATTATTTTTAAAAGACCTATTCAAAAACACCCCACACACTAGTGTTGGAACGAAAAAAAAATCACCCCCACTTTTAGGTGTTCGGCAGGAACCCGAAAAAAATTTTTTTTTATACTGTTTTGTCGGCGTGATACATACACATACTCAAACCAAATTTCAGCTTTCTAGCCGCGGACGAACAGACAGACAGGCATACAGACGGACATGGCGAAACTATAAGGGTTCCTTGTTGATTACGGAACCCTAAAAAACGAAGCATTCCAAATGCGTTGCCAGCTTGGCAACCCTGACGACTGAGCTTTATGCTAAATAGCTGAGAATAAAACTCTATGGAGGGTTCTCTCTTTCGCTGTTCGCCTGAGAACTGATTTTTTTGGTTGTTTTTGTAAAATGCCACGCAAACTGGTCTTATTTCGTCGCACCGCCTTCGCAAAGGCGGAAGGCGGAGCTGAGTAACGAGGTGTGTGCAGAAGGGCTACTCCGAAGATAGAAATTTTTGTGTCATAGTACCTATACAATATTCGAAGGAGCGGAACGGCACGATTATGAAGTTCGAACATCGGTCGAGTAGGTATCCCTCCTGGCGTGTCTGCCTTGATTGGCGGCCATATTGCAATAGTTGGTCTTGATATTGCACTGTAGTCTAACGATACTTGTCCAAAAGCAGCTCTCTACTTTCCAAATAGACAAAATAAGTTGGAAAATGAGTACCTAGATTTATGTAGGTTTAAAGTAGCATGGGGAGGTGACCCAGACACTTGCTTTCTCTTCGTTTAGTGTTAAAGTCCCGCCTCCCACATATTTCATTATGTGGCCATTTGTCCAATATAAAGTTTGATGACTGGAATGACCTCGAATGATAGGTACCTAACTTAAGCTTCTGATGGACCTCAGTCCTTTCCTTGGCGTGCTTGCGCTGCAAACTCGTAGAAATTCTATGTATTATGCAATATAGTGGTTTTAGGATAATGCCTGAAATAAATAATATTCTATTCTATTCTATTTAGTGTAACGCGGAGCATTTATGACGCGTCCGCGCGGACCCGTCCGCATTACTCTAAAACGCTCCCTTCAGCTTAATACATCGTACGTGATCCGCGCGGACGGTCCGCGTGACACTAAAACCAGCCTAGGTATACCTACCCTATAAGGCCCCTCTGGCTTTTAGCCTAGCTTAAGTTAGATCAGAAAGGAGAAATTTCATTTCCTATTCGTTTTCGATGAAATACTATAATAGCGATGAACTAACATCATTTGGTCGTACTAGGAACGTTTCTTATCAAGACTAAGTAAGCATGAGCCAGAATTTTTCAGATAACGCAAAGCCTCCGAGGACACTCACCTCTCATTAGAGGTTAAATATCCCGAGGTAATGAGTTCATACAATAATAGGACTACCGAAAAACGGAGTTGCGATGCTGTAAAAAATTCCAAGAGAGAAATATGTAACGACGCAGGGAGGGAATGCCATGGAGTGGGTTAGGTTTTATGAGTATCATACCGGCGTGGTTCTAAAATCAATGGAGTCTAATTGTAAAAAAAATTGCTGCATATTTTACCACCATTGTTACCTGATATGGCGAAATTTATAAAAAACTTTTCTATTCTATTCAGATAAAAAATTCGAAGTCAAAGTAAAAGTTTAAAATATTGTCGATATATTAGATATCATGATTTATTTTCCTACATTGTTACCGTGGATTTTAGAACCACGTTTGCTACCGAAAGTCCCAATCCTAGCAATGTGTGTATTCTTGAATCAGTAGGTAGGTACTCTACCAACCAGAACCAGTTACCAGAACTGTTCTGTTCTCTGACAAATACTGCCTAAGTACTTATCCTTTTTCATCCAGTAGGTACCTACAGTGCAATAAAGATGGGAGCTGTGTCACATCCACATCCCACGACAAGCGATGTTGTGGTTAGGTTTACGAATCTTACTGCTATCTATGACACAAATTAGATGTCGTTCGCAGACATCTACCACGATTCTACGTACAAAGACAGGTCAAACGTTCTACTTACCTAAAGAAAAACTGGCCAAGTGTGAGTCGGTCTAGTGTTCCGAGGGTTCCAAACTGCCACAATATTTTAGTTGGTAGGTATTTAGTAGCGTCAGCTGGGTGAAATCCACTCTGTGTATGTTTTTTGTTCGACATATGACTTTGGACATGACTGACGCCTACGAAGATGAAGATATTATAAGTAGTAGAGTAGAAGACCTCTTCATAAGAAGAGCGGAACACGTAGAGTTAAGATAGGAGCTTAAATGTTTCAAACACCTCAAAGAACCACAGATCGTTTGTTATTGTAAGAACACTAGCTAATAGATGAATTGACGGACATATGCACCTAATGATTCTTTCACATGATGATGATGATGATGATGTCCTCTTCATCGGGTCTGATGACAGCGACTTCAAGTAGTAGGGCTCGTAGGATTCCTACGACGGTGGGTGCGGATATGACTTTTTTCTTTCACATATTGTTCAATTGTCCTTTGAAGCCACGGAACCCAAGAAGAAGACAAGCTTATTAGACACAACCTCCGAGGTCGTTCACTTCCATCGGCAATTTCATGCGTCAACCCAATTTCTTTTCATAATTACGTTGCACTCCAGTTGCGACGAGATGTCGCGGTGGATAAAAATGATTTAGCTCTGAGATTGCCTGTACGCCATTATGTTCACAGGGATTGAGTTAACTGATAAAGATAATTAGTAGGCGCAGTGGGTGGATCCAGGGGCAATGGATGCAAATAGAAACTGAATACTTTATTTTGATCAATCATCTTCTAGACGATACTGCAGAGCGGACACAACTCACCAACACCATCATCACCACCATCATCACCTCTAGTCACCATCATCATCATTACCAACACCAATCACTATTTAACACCTAGGTACACAACCATTTCTAAATTATCTACGCAGCCAACACGATTCCAACTCAATGCCCCTGCGGGATGAGGTACTCGATTCGGTTCGGGGATGTGCGTGTCTATTCTGTATGTAGTCCATTAAGTATTCTGTGACTGTGGCGATACGTATTAGCATCAGCCGTCTTTAGCAATTATGTTTGGGCATCATAGATTTTCCTCAACATACGATTTTACCATCGACGTTGGTCCTAGAATATTATTTCTCGAGCCACTGTGATCCACTGAAAGAACGCGTAGACTTGAAGTAACCAGGCGATCTCGTTTTCATCTTCAGTCGTACACCCATTAGTTACCGGTGTAGGTACCTATCAAAATATGTAGGTTGATGTTGACATCTCGGGGACGGGCTAAAATTACTACAAAGTTTGAAATATAATTCTTATACATATAGTCATATTATAACTAAGTATCGTATGCCCTACAAATCTAAGTCCGTGCCGCTGCTGGCGATAACGCATCGCTCTTAAATTTTATGCGTACAAAACAGCACCATCCCATCACAATAGGAATTCCAAGCATCTCCATTTTCGCTCTAATAACCTCTTGCCGCACTTTATTAGTACACCGCGTTTCATCTTCGACTAGCGGGGGACCATTTTCCGCACTTACTGCCTTCTTATTGTCCCTTGCTTTAAGTAATTTATTTCGCTTTTCAGTCTCGCGGCGAGTGGTTCCTTTCGCGCGCTTTTTTGACAATTGTATTTTTTTCTGCAACGGAGTTCGAAGTTTTCAGCCAGTGCTTTTAATGTCTTTATGTGGCCATGGTGAAGTTTTGGTGGATGTTTGTTCTATTTGCGAAAACTGCTTCAGCCAGTGACAACGAATTGCCGGATATTGAGGCTGGAAAAGGTTGGTATAATAAATTAATAATAATTAAGTCTTTCTTCTTTGTGGCCCGCATTATGAAGCAATATACTGGATATCAGGTAATTAGGCTTAGTTTTTATTTTTACTTAAAACCGCAAATATAACTGATTAATCAAGAATATTTTTAACCATGTAAAGATAATATCTTTCCTAGTGCAATAAATTAAATAATATAAAGTAGAAATAAAAAGATGGCCCGACCCCATATCTATTCATAATTTAGAAACAAATAGGTACATCTTGAAGAAAAAATTTGGTTTCCTTTGCGATGGTTTGACGTGGGGGAGTTTATGTTTTATCTTTTCATTTATTAATACAAAAATAGGTCAAACTGAGAATCAGTTAGTTGGCGCCTGGGCAAAGCATTCAAACTTATTATAATCCAGTTTGTTGATGCGATAGTAATGTCAGAAAAAGTAGCCTTCCAACAAAACATAATCTTTGCGAATGTAGAGTGAGTAAAAAAATTTTTTTTTATTATTAACAGACTGAGCTTACCCAACATCATGATTACTCAGAAAGAACATACTTATCTACACGTTTTAATGTGTCCATAACACAAGCCTACTAGAGCTTACTCTGGGACTATAGATTGATGTGTGAGGTTGTCCGATATTTATTTATTTAATGGATTTTTTTGGACCGATTAAAGATGTGATTGATCGTTTAATTTTGGTAACAATAACGAACAAGTACTCATGCAACCCTTCAATTTAATAGTTAAGACAATAAAAGCTAACATTTCCATTTAATTAAAATATGACAATAACTAATTTAAAAATATATAACAATAAATAAACTCCAGTTCCTTATTCCGTTCTATCTATTATTGGTAAATAAATAAATAAATATTAAGGGACAATCATACACAAATCGACCTAGTCCCAAACTAAGCAAAGCTTGTACTATGGGTACTAGACGACGATATACATAATATATAAATACATATATAGATAACATCCATGACCCAAGAACAAATATTTTGCACAAATATTTGCCCCGGCCGGGATTCGAACCCGGGACCGCCGACTCAGTAGGCAGGTGTCTACCAACCGAGCCAAACGCGTCGTCTAAAGATTTGTCTTTGAACATAAATGCCTAAAGGCATTAATTAAGCCCGCATTTGTACCTTGTATTGCATAATAAACCAAAACAATATAAAACAGTTGACTCGAGTATGTTAGGTACTGCTTTATGAAGTCGGTTGAAAAGAAAGCTATTCACCAAACCATTCCATGGTTTAATTTGCGTATCTTCCCACGCTTTCGACATTACGCTTTTCAATTCCATAATCTTAAGTAACCAACAAAGTTACAAAGTATACATAATAATGAATGCTTGGACACTGAATCATAGCAACTTCTAGCAAGCTATTTCACGGTGCCGAGCACGAGACAATGGGTGAAAGAAGATAATTACAATAACTTTCAGTTTTATCTAGATCTTTTTCTAGTATACCTAACGTTCGAGGAAAATGGCGAAGTAGGTATCCGGCTCGAAGAACCATTTAAGTTTTCTCCTTATTACGTCTAAGTGCCGGTATTATTGTGTCCGCTAGTTTAATTTGATTTAGGTTTTGGTGTTTGGGTCAAGCGTTGGTCAAGTGCTGTATCGCAGTGAATGCCTTTGTCACGATTGGTTTTTTACAAACACTTTAACTAGCATTGTGGGGTTATAGAAAAAATACGACTACAGCAACAAAAATAATAATGAGCAGAGAAGATAGAGTGCCAACAATTTGTACGTAAGTACGTACCTATGCGTGTATGCGCATTCGTGTGTTCATGACCATTTTAACTATTTTCGGCACACGGAAAAACAAAAAAGAGCGACTACAATGGTTTCTTTGGCACTTACTAATAAAATATAGGTAACAATGTTATAGTCAAAGTAGCACTATCACACAACGGACATGGCATGACTGCGCGACCAGCGGCGCGGCGAGCGGTTGACGAGATCCGAGCGCACGACCATACAGTAAGCGAGACACACATACCTATCGCTGCCGCTGTCCGTGGCAACTCCGTAACGCATCGACGAGTGATGCAACTAATACGTGTCAACTAAATATGCCGCGGAAACGCCAAAATACGACGCTCTTCGGCTAGAAATCCTTCACATATTTATATGAAAACTATCTTTTCCAGAAGCCCGGTTCCTCCCAGTGTTCGAAGTGAAACGATTCGACAGACCGATAGGACCTGGGGGCCTGCCGCCTCTGACGTCAGTACCGATCGCCGGAGAGCGATGCTCACAACGGCTGGAGTCCGCGCTGGACCAGATGAAGCGAAGGAAGAGGAACCAGCCAAAGACCTTGGATACTCCTGCGGTAAGACTTACACTCGATAGCATCCACTTCACATTCCACAATAACAGGGTGAAATGGTTCATTACTCAGTCAGTACATTTGCTGTGACAAAGGACGCAGGGGCTGGAGTAGAGGATGTGCCGTCCTCGAGACCGTTTCGCGAATTTTATGGGAAACTAGCTTTTGCCCGCGTGGAACTTGGAAGTATGGAAGCAACCTCGTACAACACGATAGATATCCACCTAATCACCTTAATTAATAAGGGATTATTAAAAGTGCCTAAGCAAATTTAAGAGCAATTGTGCTTTTGGTCTAATCATTACATTTCCTACAGGGTCATCAATGTCATCATGAATTACTTACTCACTTTTCAATCTTTTTAGGGATCATTTCCAGGATGAAAATCCTAGGTCCTTCCTCGGATCTTAAACTATCTCCATGCCAAATTTCATCAAAATCGATTCAGCGGTTTAAGCGTGAAGAGGTAACAGTAACAGACAGACAGACACACTTGCGCATTTATAATATTAAGTATGGATTTTCTCAAGAACTTCTTTTCCCATACAAATCGGGAAACGTTCTCGAAAACGGCACGTCTCTACGCTGGAGACAGCGTTGGACCAGATGAGGCGGAAGAAGAGCATCTTGACAAAAAAGTCGAATCAAAAGTAAGTAGTACTTAGTTTTGATTTACTTCAGTTTAGAGTGCTTTTTAGCGTCCGAAAATATTGTACGTTATTGTACCCGCATTAGTGTTATCTTTGACACCGACAATCAAAGCGGGTAATCAGGGCAAATACGTAGGATTGATAAGTGTAGGTATGGTTTGCCTACTGTAGGGCGGGGTACGTTTTGTCCATAATAATAAACGTAAATAAATAAATATCAGACAACTTCACACTAATCGATAGTCCCAAATTAAGCACAAAAAGGCTTGATGTGTTATGGGTAACGACGATATTGTATATACTTACCTAGATAAATAAATACTTAAATACATAGAACGTCCATGACCCAGGCATAAGTATTCGAGTTCATCATACATTAGCCCTTGCCGGGATCCGAACCCCGCTACCACTGCGCGTCGTCTTCAAATAACATAACAACATGTACGCCAGCTAAACTATTTTTCTAGCTAATATCATGTACGGAATGATCTTATCATGTAGGTACAATGCAAGTTCCCGACCTCAATCCACCTACTAACCAGGTCAATCTCAACTTGAGCCGCTAATTAAACCAATATAACGGACCCATTGTTGTATTGACCACTTCCTCTTTCGTTACAGAGCCAAAGCATCGAACTCAACGGCTACAGCCTGTATCAGCAAATGCGAAGCGCTCCTGTTGATATGTATGTCACTAGAATGCGAGTGAGACTCCCACAAAACTCCAACTGGGTGCGAGTGGAAAAATGCTACTTCGACCCCAGAAATGTCTCTCTAGATACCATGCTTCTATTCCACGACATAACTATAAGTGGGAACGTGGATTTGTTCGACGCGAATGAACTAGACAGGAACATTCCACCAAGCAGAAGACTTAGAAGACACTACGCTGATAACAGAAGGTACGATCCTTATCCTGAAGACTCACACAGGTATAAAAGAGGCAACGGTTGCAACATGATCCTAAGACTTCGGAAAGCCGGGATAGGCTTCCATACGCGACCCTTAAACCAGCAACCTGGGAAGTTTAACGTGAAAACTGACTCTGAATTCGTTGAGCCTGGGTTTATCAGCGTATACGCGTACGGTTGCGAGAAATATATAAATAGGAACTCTGTTAGAAACAAGGATAATCTGCCTTTAAGAAGGAAGAAGAGATCTGACGAGTTCACTTTTGATCCCCGATTTGATCAACCGTATGAAGTCTCAGATAGTCGATCTGCTGATAATAATTGGGACTCCGTGTATGAGCCTCGAACGAACAGAGTGAACTACGAAAGAAGCAAGCTCTTCCGACCTGATGATGACTTGGACGAGGTGGAAGACATTTCTAGAGAAATGGAAGACATTTTCACTAAGGGTATAAGGACTCTTTTGACGACTTATATGAAGAAAGAGCTGCAGCCTGCGATTAAAGATACTCTCATGCGGAATATGGGATATGTGATATCATACGGTTAGATTCTTTTTACAGTTGGTCAAGTGTTGATTGCTATCCTTGGACATGTGACGAGTGAAAATATTCATCGCTCAGAGCAACACCGTACAGAGGTAGGTAAGCGCGATAAATAAACCCAAACCCTTAAATAATAAACGCATCAAGTCTTCGGGCCTGTATCGCCTAGCAATCAACTCGTGCTCAAACAACTAAGGGCGAATTATTACATTGTTATTTATAATTTAACTTTGTTTTAAGCGACTAATAAACATATTTTATTTACAATAGTTTTATTTAAACTACTAAATCTTTTTAGTCTTTCCTACACCTCTACATTAAATGGTAAATTATTACATAAGGAGTGTATATTTATATTATTTGAGTTGAGATTAAATTACTTAGTGATACTTGGTATTCATTGCATTAAAGGCCCTACTAAATCTTATCGTGTTGGACCAGTTTTTTTTAATGTCTTAGGAGGCAAACGAGCAAATCGATTACAGGTCGATATTTATCGGATCGCCTGATGGAAAGCGATTACCGCACATCGCCTGTTGACACCTGTAAATTTCAGAGGAGTTACAAGTGCGTTGCCAGCCTTTAATGAAATGAATACATTTTTCAAAATCAAAGAACATTTTATCACAGGTTTCAACATCGAAACGATGTCACGTCGTGCTTTGATAGAATCGTATAATGCAATTGAGTAATGACCCTAAAGGTTCAGTTTCAATGGTCGATACTATCGACTAGGTATTTATACTGAACTTTTAGGGTCATTACTTCAATAGCCCGGGATGGACGCGGGCATGCGGGGTGAGGGAGATTTCCATGACGTATTCAACTAAACCAAGCGCAATGGACAGCTGTGCCACAGAATACTTAAGGCCGTTCCCTGAGCCAGAAATGCAAAAATACCCCAAAAATTATCCTATTTTTCTACGAAACGTTGATATTAGTAAACGAGGGAAAAATATATATCATTCTTGATTATATTATCTTTAATAACACAGCATTCGATACACGATTCATAACACTTCGCTCGATACAATTAATTCCCAAAGTAACCTCCAATTCGAATGTTTACTCCAACTTTACTTGTTTTTTCACTACGTGACACTATGAAACAAAAAAGGAGAAAAATCAATCATAACTAAAATAGTAATTTGACAGCTTCCGAATTTCAATAATTTGAGGCAATATTTTTAAAATAAATAATCATCGACAAATTCTATCGTAAAAAGATATCGCCTTACGGCCCGCAAGCTCTATCTCCGTCACTCTTTTGAAATGTGACTGTTATGTGACAGGGACGGGTGGCCTGAGGAGGGGCTCGGGGCTCTGGCTCAGGGAACGGCCTTAATAGTGCTGCTGTGCTCCAAAATTCCATGAAGCAGCTGTTGGTAGCTATACAATGTTCCAGCTACGCCAGGAATTCGCGCGACGGTTGGCGAGCGACGGCTATAGGAGTGAGCGAGACGACGTGTGCTCGGACTTTCCACTCACACCTATGTATATGCAACTAGCTGGTCGCGTAAAGTCGAGGCTGGTCCGTTACTACTTTGATCATTGCTTTTAGTTTTGGTTGGATCAAAAGGAGCACAGTTTTTTGTCAAGGAGCCAAGTCCTCAAAGGGTTCTAGTTACTCCAGAATTGCCATGATTGATGTTCGGAGTAACCCGATGTTAGTAAATCGAATAAACTCATTCAATTGTAACCTACTATTTATTAATAGTTCCTCTAATATCACAGATTACACATGGTCTTATTTTTTTAATAGTTTAAAAAGTTGGTAAACTAATAAAACTCATTGGCCACATGTTTTAATACGTCATGCTCTCCAGCAGAACCACCTTGGCTTTGATGAATTTAAACATATAGGAAAATTTCTATATAGAATCTATATAATTCTAGTACCAATAAAAAAAATGTATATCAATATTTTCGCCGTAAATGTGATTGCAAGGGGGTCCTACTGGGGCTGCTGGGGAGCATCGCCCCAGCAGAGCGACTATGATATTTCAGTAACTACTCATATCATAATATACGCATACGCATATCAAAAAAATCTATGGAAATTCTATATTAACCTAGCACCCTGAGTTTCTTATTATAATTTGAATATACGAAGTTTTGACACCATATTTTTTTAAGCGCCTGAAGTAAAAAATAGCAAGAAATGTCGTATGGGTTTATTTTAAAATAAGCAGGCGCTTAAAAAAAAGATGATACAAGGTTAATATAGAATTTCCATAGATTTTTTTTTGATACCATACGTATGCGTATATTATGAGTAGTTACCGAAATATCATGGTGGTTCTGCTGGGGCGATGCTCCCCAGCAGGACCACCTTGCAATCACATTTACGGCGAAACTATTGATATAGATTTTTTTATTAGTACTAGAATTATATAGATTTTATATAGAAATTTTAATATATGATTAAATTCATCAAAGCCAAGGTGGTTCTGCTAGAAAGCATGACGTGTTTTAATATCCTGGTTGAATTTAGATCCAACAATTGAGAGTAAAATGTAGATTTGAAAATTTGCATCGATGCAATTTTTTTTTTTTTTTTTTTTCTTGTGGATTTCACTTCTTGCTCTCAGCAAGAGGTATTTCGCCAATGACGACGTTTGGACATATCACACGAGAGGAGATTTAAGGACTTTGTTAGTATGCAGAGATACAGCATGTTAGTACACATTTATAAATCAAATGCAATAATGAGAGATACAAATTGTATTTCAATTAAATTGAAATAAATATTCTTATATCCATCTATAACTCTATGAGATCCCTATTTTTTCTTCTACCTAACTTATGGGTCTAAAATAAATAATTATAAATAACAACACACATAAAAGGAACACATTCAATTCAAAATTATCCAGCCTAGTAAAACAACAATCAAAAATTAACCTACTTAATACAAATTTCAACTGTGCAGTTTCATCAGGAAATGCTTTATTTCATCATATACAGTGAAATGCATTGCTGACACAAACACAGCTTTGAGCATACTGGGCCAGTAACCTTTGTACAAGGAGCGGTAGCCCTCATCGGTTATAGTTAACTTAATACACTCAAATAACCCTTTGCAATAAATTTGTTTCCCAAAATTTAGTCTGTGTTGTTGGAAGCCCTGGA
Organism: Apotomis turbidana; assembly: GCA_905147355.2. Lineage (NCBI taxonomy): Eukaryota > Metazoa > Arthropoda > Insecta > Lepidoptera > Tortricidae > Apotomis > Apotomis turbidana. The sequence continues at coordinate 5,813,697 of LR990294.1, read as the reverse complement.
TTTGCAAGCGTTTTTTCACCAAATCAAATGGATAAATTGCAGTTTTAGACACGAAACCAGCTATAGATCCTGCTATCACATTTGCTAGTAGAGACGACTCTACAGTCTCCGCAAAAGTGTCACTTCTTTGGAAGAATTTTATTTTTGTTAATATATTGTCTGTAAAAAGTTTGTACACAGCAAATTGGATGCCAGCATGGGGGGCAATTTGTCCCAAAGTGGGCACTAAGCCTTTAAATAAAGCTGCAGATCCTTCTGTCCTCACCATGGTGTTTAAAGCATGAGAGAACCCTTTGTAAGCTCTCTGCGTCTTCTGTTCGGCTATCAGTCTTGTTCTCACCGTGTCAAACGGAAAAGATACTACTGTAGCCACTGTTGCTGCCACAGCACCACTGCAAAACGTTATAGCATGTTTATGAGTGTTGAAAAACTGCGGGTTTACTTGTTGACACAGACCAGTCAGCTCTTCAAACGTCGTAAATTGCAAAACTCCATAAGTTATAGATAGTAATTGTGCCGGTATGTGGCCACTCCATAGCGTAGAAAGTCCTTCTTCCCGCACGATAGACGATATACATTGAAACACGGAGATATATTTAGAGCCTCGTTCTATGGGCTCTAGTTGAAGTTGGAACCTAATCTTTACCACATCCAGGGGCTGTGCCACTGCTCTTGTGAAGGCACCGGCTCCTCCGCCAGCGAGTGCAGACTGAAATGCGGTAACTTTTGATTCATGTTGTTGCACTAGCACCATGACCATCCTTGATATGGATCTTATAGCACAAACTTGACCAACATTTGATTAAGATAACTTAATATAACAAATATTTAGATCGTTATTAAAATTCAAAATAATTAATATTTCGATTTCGACCTTCAAAACAATGAATGAAATGAATGAATGAATGAAATGAACTGAACGAGACAGATGTAGAGATGTACTGTCAAGGCAAGTATCAAATAATTATATACTTATAATAAAAATTACGTTCTGTTCGAGATTATATTGTTTTTGTGCGTTTTAAATATTTGCTTGAATGATATGTTGTGAAATTTGACATGAAATTGAGCTTATATTATCTTATCTGTGAAACGCAATCTGTCACTCTATGGGTCGGCCGCGGACGGATAGTATAGTGTTTGTTTGTTATAAAAAAAGCTTGTTTCTTATAATTCGTGTATTTAAACACAATAACATAAGTTTATTGAACTATATGTAATTTAAGATAATTCGCTAAACGCTAATTTTCAAAATGTCTGAAAAAATGGGATTCGAGTCATTACGAGCTAAATATAAAGTAAGTCGATTGTAACCTGTTCCTTGATTGTTTGCCTACCTTTGAAGTTATTATGTTACTAACATTGCAAAATCCTTGCAGGATGTACTCTCAAAAGCCTTTAGTACCAACAACATTGATCTGGTGGACTCATTTTCTAAGAACATTAACGAATCAGATAGGAAAGCTGCAATGGACCAGGCCTTCCGTGATAAACTGTTGGAGCTTCTGAAAGAGGATGCGGAGACCCTCGAAAACTACGTCCACTTCTGCATAGAGTCCTGTCGAAGACAGATGGTGACTCCCACAATGCCAGTAGTGCTTCTTGGCGACATATTTGACGCTCTAACCTTAAACAAGTGTGAGGAAATGTTCACTTATGTCGAAAAAGGCGTAAACATTTGGAAAGAGGAGTTATTCTTTGTCGCCTGCAAGAACAATCTGCTGAGAATGTGTAATGACCTGTTACGTCGTCTGTCTCGTTCACAAAACACAGTATTTTGCGGAAGAATACTGTTATTTTTGGCAAAATTCTTCCCATTTTCAGAGCGCTCTGGTTTAAATATAGTCTCTGAATTTAACTTAGAAAATGTGACAGAGTTTGGTGGGGACAACACCAATCTAAAAGACTCTTTGGACGAGGAGATGATGGTGGATGAAGAGAAGACAAAGTTAAATATAGATTACAACCTGTATTGTAGATTTTGGAGCCTGCAAGACTTCTTTAGGAATCCTAACACTTGTTATAACAAAATACAGTGGAAAACTTTTGTTGCTGTAAGTATCTCTTTAGAATAATTTATTGAGTGTATAAAGCTATATTCCCTAAAATTTTTCATTTCCAAATAAGTTTATTTTTCTAAAATACTCAAACTTTTACAGCTGCACTTCTAGCACAACTGTGACACGCAACTCTTTCTCACGCGGAATATACTACCTATCCCTTTTTGTACCGTACTACTGTAAGAGAGTGACGACTGATACTATGACACGCCACATGAGTTGTGAACCATAGTTGTGCTAGATGGGCTGGTAGTTAATTTAAGGAGAATCTTTACCTTTTGAATGCCTAGCGGCAACACAATTATACCTATAATTGATTTACAAGTAATGACTTTCTTTTATATTTCCAGCATTCCGGTAGTGTCCTATCAGCATTCTCCTCATACAAGCTAGAAGCAATCGAGCTTCAGAAGTCAAAGTTGAACCGACTGAAGCCCGTCAGCTCAGACGATGACATGCAGGGGCAGAAAGAGCAGCATTACTTCGCTAAGTTCCTCACCAATCAGAAACTGCTGGAGCTGCAGCTGTCGGACTCCAATTTCCGGAGATGTGTGCTCATTCAGTTCTTGATACTGTTCCAGTATTTGACATCTACTGTTAAGTTCAAAATGTATGTACACAATTAAAATTTCATTTACAATGCATGTGCTCAAAAAGAGCATATTCTAGGCATTCAAACTGTGCGGAAAGTACTACTTTTCCGCACTAGTGCTTTTTACTTTTCAATTTTTTTTTAATTTCTAGCCGTATCTGACAGCCAGACGCAAAGAGGTTTTATTATTTACAAAAAGTTTGATAAATAAGTCAAATACCGATTATTATCACGTATAAAAGTACAATAAAACCAATATTTCATTAATTAATTCATTTAACACGTCATTAATTACATTAGATATAAAATTTGTTTAATAAACGTGCCATTTTGACATAAGACGAATATTAAAAAAATACTTTTGCACATGCACTGTAGTAGATATGTCGAGCGCGGTTTACGAATGACTCCGCCATTTTTTATTGATGTCTAGTTTATTTTGAAGTTGTTTTGTGCAAATCTGCTGAAATAATGGCGAGATAAAGGGACGAATCATGAATTTAAACCCGTAAAATGTTATTGAAGAAGTAAAAAATGTGAACGACAGCTTCTTGTTGGATAAATCAAATCAAAACACTTTTTTTCCAATGCAAACAGTCTTTGTGAGTATTAAAGTAATTTCTATTTTCTCGTACATGCATAGTAAAGTTTTGTACGGAACTCGTGTGTAAGATGATTTCCGACTCGTGTTTGTTTAATCACTCGCTCGTACCTCGCTCGTGACTAAAAATCACACTCTTCTGAAATCACCTACCTTCCACACTTGTATCGTAAATAACTATTATTTAAACCGTGGTTCATGCAGAAGTTACAATGTCAGATACCACTACAGTGTAAAATGTATGATTTAATGCTCGGCGTTCGAGGCACAGACTTCTCTTAAAAGATTAAAATATTCCTAGCAGTATAAATACTAAGACGTAAGATCTTGGAAGAGGCATAGTTTAGGACACTCGCAACAGAACGTGGCAAAAGACATCGCGCACAGGCCTCTATTTCATCTAACAATCCTGTGGTCGCGTATGCCGTTCATGTTTTGGCATAGCTATGAAAAACGTTATTTTCCTACATGACAGTCTGTAAAATACCGAAAGGCCTTTGATTGATTGATGAACATTATCAAAAATGTGAAACAACATCGTAGATAGAATTATGCCAGCAAAGTGAACTCTTTCAAAAATAGACTAGACAAACATTTACAAACACAGAACACAAGTGAATAGTGATATGCACGCATCAGCTGTAAGCTGCCTGTGAATTAAATAAATAAATAAAGTGTCATAGGAAACATGTTTATCCCAGGAATGGCAGTTTCAGAACTATACGAAAGTGTATATTGCAATGCTGGTGAATCATGAAATGTGAAAATGATGATTGAAGTTTTAAGAAATACGTATTTTTTATATGTAGTAAGTAAGCTTATATGGTTGTTGTCGTTTTTGAAAGTAAGAGTTCACTACTTTTCTTATAATTTCAGGGAGACCCAAGAATTAAAGTCCGACCAGGCCGATTGGGTGAAGGAAACCAGTTCGCTCATCTACCGACTGCTGGGCGAGACTCCGCCGGACGGCAAGCGGTTTGCAGAGTGCGTCAAGCATATCCTTAAACGTGAGGAGCATTGGAACGCTTGGAAGAACGATGGGTGTCCTGGTACGTAATACAAACTCACCACCATCTTACTGAGAATCAACAGGAACCAAATATGAAAAATAGTAGGAATAATAACGGGACATAATACTCTGAACAAACACCTTTTTAATTTAGGTATAACAGACAACCCCCTATGCAGTATGCATGGAGGCACAAGGGTCCAACAGACATAATACTAGATTGTAAACAGGTAGAAGTATACAGGAGTACCTAGGATCTCCAAGTACCGTACACGAAGCCACAAGCAATATAAAGGCTTTGCTGAGGTTCGTGTAGGAGCATTTCCAATATATTGAAAAATTACAGAAGTCAGAAATGGCTTGCCATATGAGCTGTTTAAGACTGGAAAACCATGGATGTCCCCAAAAAAAGCCCCAAAATACGTATATTATAATTTTCAGGAAATAAACATCACTGGAAGGAGTTGCACTCCTAAAATTGGAATAGAGTCAAGCCACGCTAACTTCCAAGTAAATGAACTGTCAAACCATACAAAGTGAGTCAGATGTCAGTTCATTTGCCTCTATACTCGACGCCACGTAGCTTGGCAATAGCGACCAATGACTCCTCCTACCATGAAACTCAATTTCTAATAACGACACTTTTGTTTGTTCCCCGTAACGACCATTTTTACTTATATTGCTACACCGTGGTAGAGGGTGTCTGGGCGTGGAGGGAGCGGACCCGCTAGATTGACGTGAGTCGTGTTTGTGCAGAGTTCCAGAAGCCGAAGCCCCCGGTGGCGGCGGAGGAGGAGGTGCGGCGGAGCAAGCTGCGGCGCCGCCCCGTCGGTGACGTCATCAGGGAGTACGAGGGACAGGACAAGTTCTACATGGGCAAGTGAGTCACATATATCTACCGGGTGGGCCCTGTAACAGGAGCAATAAATTAAAATATAGATTCTAACTGAACAATATTTATTAAACAACCTTTAAAAATAACTAATTTATAATGTAAACCTGTACAATAAAGTTTATTCAAAGAAGCAATGTATTGCGAAACATTTGATATTTAGTAAAGTGACAGCCAAGTCAATGTTGGACGGCGTACATTGAAAATGCTATTTACTTTGTTTGAAATAATAAACATATGAAAAAAGTATTTTAAAAAAGTTTCTGAACAGATATTGTTCAGTTTGACGAGTAAAATCTATGTTTTAATTTTTTGCTTCTGTTACAGGACCCGTACTATACTTGACATACTTGTATCAGGGTATTTTACATATTTAATTTAGGTTATTTGTTCATAATTTATCTTTGCGTCAATATTTATATTTATAGCATGTGGGTCCTGTAACAGAAGCAAAAAAATAAAACATAGATTTTACTCGTCAAACTGAACAATATCTGTTCAGAAACTTTTTTTAAAAATACTGTTTTCATATGTTTATTATTTCAAACAAAGTAAATAGCATTTTCAATGTACGCCGTCCAACATTGACATCGCCTTTACTGCATCATGAAACCCTGTTTTAATGAGTGATATAGAAAATGCTACTAAAACTGAACATAAAAACAAAATTTGGAATTCCTAGGTTCAATATTGGCTCAGAGTGGGTCACTTGTTCCACGAAAAACTAAATATCTTGGAGACGAGAGCTGCGAGAAAGAAATCCGTATGGGCGCTATGATACCACAGACAGACACACAGATACACATGTTAAACTTATAACACTCCTCTTTTTTCGTCGGGGGTTAAAAACGTAATGTGATCTACTACAATGTATGCGACCCTACGTTTCCGGCGTAGGGCTCTCCCAACTGAGCTATTACATCGTTAAGTCAATCACACCAAATCTTTGATTCCATAATTCTACGCTACTAGAGCGCTCTCTGCGTCATATGTTCTTTAACGTTTTGACCGCCACAGTCGGCTGTGGCCGTCAACAAAAAATCGTGCCTCTGACGCCACGGTCGGCCACAGCCGTCCAAATTTCAATGATCAAAAACTTTGTAATTCTAACCGCTACAAGTATTTTTCAATCCCTGTTGATTTAGGGGCACATCTTTTTTTTTTTTACTCTGGCGTCAGTGGCACGGTAAATTGCTAGACCGCTTGGCGGTTAATAGGTTAAAATGCTTTTAGCAATCAGTAAAAAATTGATAAGTATACTATACTAGGTGCCCGTATCTTCGTCCGCGTATTTTATTCTGTATGGGTACAAAGTAGACTATACATATATCAATATCTATGTCTATCTTTGGATATTCAGCTATCCATATACCAAAATTGGTTAAAATTGTAGACAACTAGCTGCGCCATGAGGTGTTACCCGCTCATTCCACGGGAACACTAAATTTTTAGGGATATAAAGTAGCCTATGTGTCAATCCAGGGTCTCAGCTAGCTTCATGCCAAAATTTATCAAAATTGGTCCAGCCGTTTGAGCGTGAAGAATTAACAAACATACACATAAACACACACACTTTCGCTATTATAATATTAGTTCGATAACAAAAGAGGTATAGTCTGACAAGTTCTGGCTTAACCCAGGGATGGTGTCGTTACAAACAGCTTTCATATGCCAATAATCTATACGTGATACGTCATGTGTATTCTATATTTATGTATCCAATTTATTTGCAATCAGTTTTTTATTAAATAGAGACTCGCGCGTTGCCATTATTGTTTAACACCAATATTTCTTCACAGCAATGATCTGACCAAGCTGTGGAATCTGTGTCCTGACAATCTTGCTGCGTGCCGCACAAAGGAGAGAGACTTCATGCCTTCCCTACGTAAGTATAAAATAAAAATTATAAAAAACCGGTAACACCTGAAGAAAATTAATGGCCCGCAATTGTCTATTGTTTGACCGAAATTTATATGCAATAATATTGATTTGCTCGAATTTCACTTACACGAATTTCATTTGCCCGAATATTTCGTTTCTTAGAAAAGTCATTTGACATACTCTTGTATTCCAGAATATTATATGCCATAATGATACGAATGCCATAAGTATTGTTTTCCATCATAGTATTAAGTGCCATAATATTGTTTGATAGAATATTTAAACGCCATACTAAATGTCGTACGTCCTTTTATCTTAGTTCTACTAAAACTGTAAATTAGGTTAGGATTTGTATTTTGAAGCAAACATTCTGAGGGTCCGCTCGCTCCGCTATACGGGTCACAACACAAACCTAACCTAACCTATAGTTTTCGGTTTTAGATCCATGTACTATTTGGTAGCAGTTCTTCTAAAACTAGGTTAAATTTGGTTTCTATTTTGACTACTACTACTGTACTATACGAGGTCATAAAACAAACCTAACCTAACCTACAGATTTCGGTTTTCGACCTATGTTCCATTTGGATGGCATATAACATTATAGCATGTGATAATTATGGATTACAATATTTATGGAAAATGTGATTATAGGAATGAATATTATGGGAAACAAAGATTCTGGCATAGGATTAATATGGTAAATGGGTCGTTCTTCTTTTTTATCTACACTAAATCGAAGGTTTTCCGTTTTTTGGGCTTTTGAACTATCGATAATTGAGGTTTCAGAGTAGAATTAAAAAAAAAATGCATTTGTTTTATTATTAGGACTATTACCTAATTATAATTTATTTTACAGCCCATTCAGTTTTTTATTGTGTTTTTTTTTTTATAGCGTGACAGAGTGGTCCTTTTAAGGGGAGACCGCGTTTTAGCTTACCACTCTGTCACGCCATTTTACGAAATAATAAACAAACGTTTGAAAAAAAAATGCTGGTTAGAGAAACTGACAGATTACATAATATTGATAGATAGAAAAATATGGATGATTTTTCGAACATTATAAAACCGAATATGATTACTCTGAGATGCCATAATAAGACGAAGGACGAACTTATGTAGGTAAAAAAGAAGAACGACCCACATAAGGTTCACTAATGTTTGACCAAAAAACTTTTGACCAAATGATCACTTGACCAAACAACGTTTCACCAAAATAACGTTTCGCCAAATGATCATTTTACAAAAGTATCAATTGACCAAATGATCACTTGACCAAACAACGTTTCACCAAATAATCATTTGACCAAATGATCATTTAATCAAACGTTATTTCAATATGAAGATGAGGATGAGGATGAGGTTGAGGATGAGGATGAGGATGAGGGTGAGCGTGAGGATGAAGATGAAAATAAATGTATCTTATCTGTATCTTATCTTTATCCTATCTTTATCTTATCTTTATCTAGTCCTGTCCTGTACTGTCCTGTCCTGTCCTGTCCTGTCCTGTCCTGTCCTGTCCTGTCCTGTCCTGTCCTGTCCTGTCCTGCCCTGCCCTGCCCTGCCCTGTCCTGTCCTGTCCTGTCCTGTCCTGTCCTGTCCTGTCCTGTCCTGTCCCGTCCCGTCCCGTCCCGTCCCGTCCCGTCCCGTCCTGTCCTGTCCTGTCCTCTATGGATATAAAAAAAAAACTAACCTAACCCGGCCGAGTCGGATCCGCTCTGAAAGGTGATTGATTCACCTCAAATTTGGTCAAATGACTCAGTTGCTAAATGATCATTTGGTCAAATGATTATTTGGTGAAATGAACCATTTGTAAAATGATCATTTGGCGAAACTTTATTTTGGTGAAACGTTGTTTGGTCAAACGTTTTTTGGTCAAACGTTTTTTGGTCAAACGATAGGACACCGGTAAATAATGATTATGGGAAACATAATTATAAGAAACAAGTTTCAGACTATTGAATATTATGGCAGACGAAATTCGGGCATATGGAATTCTGGCAAGTGAAGGTATATACTCGACGCCACGTAGCTTGGCAATAGCGACCAATGACTCCTTCTACCATGAAACTCAATTTCTAATGACAACACTTTTTTTGTTCCCCGTAACGACCATTTTTACTTATATTGCTACACCGTGGTAGCGGGTCCGCTCCCTCCACGCCCAGACACCCTCTTATTGCGCATGTACAAAAAGCATTCTTTTAATATTCGTCTTATGTCAAAATAGCACGAGCGCGTGTACATTCAGCCAAATATATTTAGTAAGGATTTAAAGTTCGTTTATTGATCAAATTCTAATTGTAATAACGTGATTAATGAAGTATTGGTTGTATTGTCCTTTTATTTATAATAATAATCGGTATTTGACTAATTTATCAAACTTTTTTAAATAATAAAACCTCTTCGCGTCAGGCTATCTGTCAGACACAGCTAGAAAATAATAATTAAGAGTAAAAAGCACTAGTGTGGCAAAGTAGTACTTTACGCACAGTTTGAATGCTTAGAAAACAATCTTTTCGAGCACAAGAATTGTCAATAATGTTTCGGAGTTGAGAGGATACCCTTATTTTAGCTCCTAGTCGAACAACGTAGTATAATTTGTGCAGAAAGCTACATGCAGACGGCGCTGCCGCTGGGCCCGGCGGGCGCGCGGCGCACGGCGTGCGGCGGCTGGGGCTGGCGCGCGCTGCGGCTGCTGGCGCGCCGCTCGCCGCACTTCTTCATACACACCAACACGCCCATCGGCCGGCTGCCCGACTACCTGGACGACATGGTGAGTATGTACACAGTGTACAGCCCTCCTGTACAGAGAGCTACATCAGACGGCGTGCGGCGGCTGGGGCTGGCGCGCGCTGCGGCTGCTGGCGCGCCGCTCGCCGCACTTCTTCATACACACCAACACGCCCATCGGCCGGCTGCCCGACTACCTGGACGACATGGTGAGTATGTACACAGTGTACAGCCCTCCTGTACAGAGAGCTACATCAGACGGCGTGCGGCGGCTGGGGCTGGCGCGCGCTGCGGCTGCTGGCGCGCCGCTCGCCGCACTTCTTCATACACACCAACACGCCCATCGGCCGGCTGCCCGACTACCTGGACGACATGGTGAGTATATACACAGTGTACACCCCTCCTGTACAGAGAGCTACATCAGACGGCGTGCGGCGGCTGGGGCTGGCGCGCGCTGCGGCTGCTGGCGCGCCGCTCGCCGCACTTCTTCATACACACCAACACGCCCATCGGCCGGCTGCCCGACTACCTGGACGACATGGTGAGTATATACACAGTGTACACCCCTCCTGTACAGAGAGCTACATCAGACGGCGTGCGGCGGCTGGGGCTGGCGCGCGCTGCGGCTGCTGGCGCGCCGCTCGCCGCACTTCTTCATACACACCAACACGCCCATCGGCCGGCTGCCCGACTACCTGGACGACATGGTGAGTATATACACAGTGTACACCCCTCCTGTACAGAGAGCTACATCAGACGGCGTGCGGCGGCTGGGGCTGGCGCGCGCTGCGGCTGCTGGCGCGCCGCTCGCCGCACTTCTTCATACACACCAACACGCCCATCGGCCGGCTGCCCGACTACCTGGACGACATGGTGAGTATATACACAGTGTACACCCCTCCTGTACAGAGAGCTACATCAGACGGCGTGCGGCGGCTGGGGCTGGCGCGCGCTGCGGCTGCTGGCGCGCCGCTCGCCGCACTTCTTCATACACACCAACACGCCCATCGGCCGGCTGCCCGACTACCTGGACGACATGGTGAGTATATACACAGTGTACACCCCTCCTGTACAGAGAGCTACATCAGACGGCGTGCGGCGGCTGGGGCTGGCGCGCGCTGCGGCTGCTGGCGCGCCGCTCGCCGCACTTCTTCATACACACCAACACGCCCATCGGCCGGCTGCCCGACTACCTGGACGACATGGTGAGTATATACACAGTGTACACCCCTCCTGTACAGAGAGCTACATCAGACGGCGTGCGGCGGCTGGGGCTGGCGCGCGCTGCGGCTGCTGGCGCGCCGCTCGCCGCACTTCTTCATACACACCAACACGCCCATCGGCCGGCTGCCCGACTACCTGGACGACATGGTGAGTATATACACAGTGTACACCCCTCCTGTACAGAGAGCTACATCAGACGGCGTGCGGCGGCTGGGGCTGGCGCGCGCTGCGGCTGCTGGCGCGCCGCTCGCCGCACTTCTTCATACACACCAACACGCCCATCGGCCGGCTGCCCGACTACCTGGACGACATGGTGAGTATATACACAGTGTACACCCCTCCTGTACAGAGAGCTACATCAGACGGCGTGCGGCGGCTGGGGCTGGCGCGCGCTGCGGCTGCTGGCGCGCCGCTCGCCGCACTTCTTCATACACACCAACACGCCCATCGGCCGGCTGCCCGACTACCTGGACGACATGGTGAGTATATACACAGTGTACAGCCCTCCTGTACAGAGAGCTACATCAGACGGCGTGCGGCGGCTGGGGCTGGCGCGCGCTGCGGCTGCTGGCGCGCCGCTCGCCGCACTTCTTCATACACACCAACACGCCCATCGGCCGGCTGCCCGACTACCTGGACGACATGGTGAGTATATACACAGTGTACACCCCTCCTGTACAGAGAGCTACATCAGACGGCGTGCGGCGGCTGGGGCTGGCGCGCGCTGCGGCTGCTGGCGCGCCGCTCGCCGCACTTCTTCATACACACCAACACGCCCATCGGCCGGCTGCCCGACTACCTGGACGACATGGTGAGTATATACACAGTGTACACCCCTCCTGTACAGAGAGCTACATCAGACGGCGTGCGGCGGCTGGGGCTGGCGCGCGCTGCGGCTGCTGGCGCGCCGCTCGCCGCACTTCTTCATACACACCAACACGCCCATCGGCCGGCTGCCCGACTACCTGGACGACATGGTGAGTATATACACAGTGTACACCCCTCCTGTACAGAGAGCTACATCAGACGGCGTGCGGCGGCTGGGGCTGGCGCGCGCTGCGGCTGCTGGCGCGCCGCTCGCCGCACTTCTTCATACACACCAACACGCCCATCGGCCGGCTGCCCGACTACCTGGACGACATGGTGAGTATATACACAGTGTACAGCCCTCCTGTACAGAGAGCTACATCAGACGGCGTGCGGCGGCTGGGGCTGGCGCGCGCTGCGGCTGCTGGCGCGCCGCTCGCCGCACTTCTTCATACACACCAACACGCCCATCGGCCGGCTGCCCGACTACCTGGACGACATGGTGAGTATGTACACAGTGTACACCCCTCCTGTACAGAGAGCTACATCAGACGGCGTGCGGCGGCTGGGGCTGGCGCGCGCTGCGGCTGCTGGCGCGCCGCTCGCCGCACTTCTTCATACACACCAACACGCCCATCGGCCGGCTGCCCGACTACCTGGACGACATGGTGAGTATATACACAGTGTACAGCCCTCCTGTACAGAGAGCTACATCAGACGGCGTGCGGCGGCTGGGGCTGGCGCGCGCTGCGGCTGCTGGCGCGCCGCTCGCCGCACTTCTTCATACACACCAACACGCCCATCGGCCGGCTGCCCGACTACCTGGACGACATGGTGAGTATGTACACAGTGTACACCCCTCCTGTACAGAGAGCTACATCAGACGGCGTGCGGCGGCTGGGGCTGGCGCGCGCTGCGGCTGCTGGCGCGCCGCTCGCCGCACTTCTTCATACACACCAACACGCCCATCGGCCGGCTGCCCGACTACCTGGACGACATGGTGAGTATGTACACAGTGTACACCCCTCCTGTACAGAGAGCTACATCAGACGGCGTGCGGCGGCTGGGGCTGGCGCGCGCTGCGGCTGCTGGCGCGCCGCTCGCCGCACTTCTTCATACACACCAACACGCCCATCGGCCGGCTGCCCGACTACCTGGACGACATGGTGAGTATATACACAGTGTACAGCCCTCCTGTACAGAGAGCTACATCAGACGGCGTGCGGCGGCTGGGGCTGGCGCGCGCTGCGGCTGCTGGCGCGCCGCTCGCCGCACTTCTTCATACACACCAACACGCCCATCGGCCGGCTGCCCGACTACCTGGACGACATGGTGAGTATGTACACAGTGTACAGCCCTCCTGTACAGAGAGCTACATCAGACGGCGTGCGGCGGCTGGGGCTGGCGCGCGCTGCGGCTGCTGGCGCGCCGCTCGCCGCACTTCTTCATACACACCAACACGCCCATCGGCCGGCTGCCCGACTACCTGGACGACATGGTGAGTATATACACAGTGTACAGCCCTCCTGTACAGAGAGCTACATCAGACGGCGTGCGGCGGCTGGGGCTGGCGCGCGCTGCGGCTGCTGGCGCGCCGCTCGCCGCACTTCTTCATACACACCAACACGCCCATCGGCCGGCTGCCCGACTACCTGGACGACATGGTGAGTATGTACACAGTGTACACCCCTCCTGTACAGAGAGCTACATCAGACGGCGTGCGGCGGCTGGGGCTGGCGCGCGCTGCGGCTGCTGGCGCGCCGCTCGCCGCACTTCTTCATACACACCAACACGCCCATCGGCCGGCTGCCCGACTACCTGGACGACATGGTGAGTATGTACACAGTGTACACCCCTCCTGTACAGAGAGCTACATCAGACGGCGTGCGGCGGCTGGGGCTGGCGCGCGCTGCGGCTGCTGGCGCGCCGCTCGCCGCACTTCTTCATACACACCAACACGCCCATCGGCCGGCTGCCCGACTACCTGGACGACATGGTGAGTATATACACAGTGTACAGCCCTCCTGTACAGAGAGCTACATCAGACGGCGTGCGGCGGCTGGGGCTGGCGCGCGCTGCGGCTGCTGGCGCGCCGCTCGCCGCACTTCTTCATACACACCAACACGCCCATCGGCCGGCTGCCCGACTACCTGGACGACATGGTGAGTATGTACACAGTGTACAGCCCTCCTGTACAGAGAGCTACATCAGACGGCGTGCGGCGGCTGGGGCTGGCGCGCGCTGCGGCTGCTGGCGCGCCGCTCGCCGCACTTCTTCATACACACCAACACGCCCATCGGCCGGCTGCCCGACTACCTGGACGACATGGTGAGTATGTACACAGTGTACACCCCTCCTGTACAGAGAGCTACATCAGACGGCGTGCGGCGGCTGGGGCTGGCGCGCGCTGCGGCTGCTGGCGCGCCGCTCGCCGCACTTCTTCATACACACCAACACGCCCATCGGCCGGCTGCCCGACTACCTGGACGACATGGTGAGTATGTACACAGTGTACACCCCTCCTGTACAGAGAGCTACATCAGACGGCGTGCGGCGGCTGGGGCTGGCGCGCGCTGCGGCTGCTGGCGCGCCGCTCGCCGCACTTCTTCATACACACCAACACGCCCATCGGCCGGCTGCCCGACTACCTGGACGACATGGTGAGTATATACACAGTGTACAGCCCTCCTGTACAGAGAGCTACATCAGACGGCGTGCGGCGGCTGGGGCTGGCGCGCGCTGCGGCTGCTGGCGCGCCGCTCGCCGCACTTCTTCATACACACCAACACGCCCATCGGCCGGCTGCCCGACTACCTGGACGACATGGTGAGTATGTACACAGTGTACACCCCTCCTGTACAGAGAGCTACATCAGACGGCGTGCGGCGGCTGGGGCTGGCGCGCGCTGCGGCTGCTGGCGCGCCGCTCGCCGCACTTCTTCATACACACCAACACGCCCATCGGCCGGCTGCCCGACTACCTGGACGACATGGTGAGTATATACACAGTGTACAGCCCTCCTGTACAGAGAGCTACATCAGACGGCGTGCGGCGGCTGGGGCTGGCGCGCGCTGCGGCTGCTGGCGCGCCGCTCGCCGCACTTCTTCATACACACCAACACGCCCATCGGCCGGCTGCCCGACTACCTGGACGACATGGTGAGTATGTACACAGTGTACAGCCCTCCTGTACAGAGAGCTACATCAGACGGCGTGCGGCGGCTGGGGCTGGCGCGCGCTGCGGCTGCTGGCGCGCCGCTCGCCGCACTTCTTCATACACACCAACACGCCCATCGGCCGGCTGCCCGACTACCTGGACGACATGGTGAGTATGTACACAGTGTACACCCCTCCTGTACAGAGAGCTACATCAGACGGCGTGCGGCGGCTGGGGCTGGCGCGCGCTGCGGCTGCTGGCGCGCCGCTCGCCGCACTTCTTCATACACACCAACACGCCCATCGGCCGGCTGCCCGACTACCTGGACGACATGGTGAGTATATACACAGTGTACACCCCTCCTGTACAGAGAGCTACATCAGACGGCGTGCGGCGGCTGGGGCTGGCGCGCGCTGCGGCTGCTGGCGCGCCGCTCGCCGCACTTCTTCATACACACCAACACGCCCATCGGCCGGCTGCCCGACTACCTGGACGACATGGTGAGTATGTACACAGTGTACAGCCCTCCTGTACAGAGAGCTACATCAGACGGCGTGCGGCGGCTGGGGCTGGCGCGCGCTGCGGCTGCTGGCGCGCCGCTCGCCGCACTTCTTCATACACACCAACACGCCCATCGGCCGGCTGCCCGACTACCTGGACGACATGGTGAGTATGTACACAGTGTACACCCCTCCTGTACAGAGAGCTACATCAGACGGCGTGCGGCGGCTGGGGCTGGCGCGCGCTGCGGCTGCTGGCGCGCCGCTCGCCGCACTTCTTCATACACACCAACACGCCCATCGGCCGGCTGCCCGACTACCTGGACGACATGGTGAGTATGTACACAGTGTACACCCCTCCTGTACAGAGAGCTACATCAGACGGCGTGCGGCGGCTGGGGCTGGCGCGCGCTGCGGCTGCTGGCGCGCCGCTCGCCGCACTTCTTCATACACACCAACACGCCCATCGGCCGGCTGCCCGACTACCTGGACGACATGGTGAGTATGTACACAGTGTACACCCCTCCTGTACAGAGAGCTACATCAGACGGCGTGCGGCGGCTGGGGCTGGCGCGCGCTGCGGCTGCTGGCGCGCCGCTCGCCGCACTTCTTCATACACACCAACACGCCCATCGGCCGGCTGCCCGACTACCTGGACGACATGGTGAGTATGTACACAGTGTACACCCCTCCTGTACAGAGAGCTACATCAGACGGCGTGCGGCGGCTGGGGCTGGCGCGCGCTGCGGCTGCTGGCGCGCCGCTCGCCGCACTTCTTCATACACACCAACACGCCCATCGGCCGGCTGCCCGACTACCTGGACGACATGGTGAGTATGTACACAGTGTACACCCCTCCTGTACAGAGAGCTACATCAGACGGCGTGCGGCGGCTGGGGCTGGCGCGCGCTGCGGCTGCTGGCGCGCCGCTCGCCGCACTTCTTCATACACACCAACACGCCCATCGGCCGGCTGCCCGACTACCTGGACGACATGGTGAGTATGTACACAGTGTACAGCCCTCCTGTACAGAGAGCTACATCAGACGGCGTGCGGCGGCTGGGGCTGGCGCGCGCTGCGGCTGCTGGCGCGCCGCTCGCCGCACTTCTTCATACACACCAACACGCCCATCGGCCGGCTGCCCGACTACCTGGACGACATGGTGAGTATGTACACAGTGTACAGCCCTCCTGTACAGAGAGCTACATCAGACGGCGTGCGGCGGCTGGGGCTGGCGCGCGCTGCGGCTGCTGGCGCGCCGCTCGCCGCACTTCTTCATACACACCAACACGCCCATCGGCCGGCTGCCCGACTACCTGGACGACATGGTGAGTATGTACACAGTGTACAGCCCTCCTGTACAGAGAGCTACATCAGACGGCGTGCGGCGGCTGGGGCTGGCGCGCGCTGCGGCTGCTGGCGCGCCGCTCGCCGCACTTCTTCATACACACCAACACGCCCATCGGCCGGCTGCCCGACTACCTGGACGACATGGTGAGTATGTACACAGTGTACAGCCCTCCTGTACAGAGAGCTACATCAGACGGCGTGCGGCGGCTGGGGCTGGCGCGCGCTGCGGCTGCTGGCGCGCCGCTCGCCGCACTTCTTCATACACACCAACACGCCCATCGGCCGGCTGCCCGACTACCTGGACGACATGGTGAGTATATACACAGTGTACACCCCTCCTGTACAGAGAGCTACATCAGACGGCGTGCGGCGGCTGGGGCTGGCGCGCGCTGCGGCTGCTGGCGCGCCGCTCGCCGCACTTCTTCATACACACCAACACGCCCATCGGCCGGCTGCCCGACTACCTGGACGACATGGTGAGTATATACACAGTGTACAGCCCTCCTGTACAGAGAGCTACATCAGACGGCGTGCGGCGGCTGGGGCTGGCGCGCGCTGCGGCTGCTGGCGCGCCGCTCGCCGCACTTCTTCATACACACCAACACGCCCATCGGCCGGCTGCCCGACTACCTGGACGACATGGTGAGTATATACACAGTGTACAGCCCTCCTGTACAGAGAGCTACATCAGACGGCGTGCGGCGGCTGGGGCTGGCGTGCGCTGCGGCTGCTGGCGCGCCGCTCGCCGCACTTCTTCATACACACCAACACGCCCATCGGCCGGCTGCCCGACTACCTGGACGACATGGTGAGTATGTACACAGTGTACACCCCTCCTGTACAGAGAGCTACATCAGACGGCGTGCGGCGGCTGGGGCTGGCGCGCGCTGCGGCTGCTGGCGCGCCGCTCGCCGCACTTCTTCATACACACCAACACGCCCATCGGCCGGCTGCCCGACTACCTGGACGACATGGTGAGTATGTACACAGTGTACAGCCCTCCTGTACAGAGAGCTACATCAGACGGCGTGCGGCGGCTGGGGCTGGCGCGCCGCTCGCCGCACTTCTTCATACACACCAACACGCCCATCGGCCGGCTGCCCGACTACCTGGACGACATGGTGAGTATATACACAGTGTACACCCCTCCTGTACAGAGAGCTACATCAGACGGCGTGCGGCGGCTGGGGCTGGCGCGCGCTGCGGCTGCTGGCGCGCCGCTCGCCGCACTTCTTCATACACACCAACACGCCCATCGGCCGGCTGCCCGACTACCTGGACGACATGGTGAGTATATACACAGTGTACACCCCTCCTGTACAGAGAGCTACATCAGACGGCGTGCGGCGGCTGGGGCTGGCGCGCGCTGCGGCTGCTGGCGCGCCGCTCGCCGCACTTCTTCATACACACCAACACGCCCATCGGCCGGCTGCCCGACTACCTGGACGACATGGTGAGTATGTACACAGTGTACAGCCCTCCTGTACAGAGAGCTACATCAGACGGCGTGCGGCGGCTGGGGCTGGCGCGCGCTGCGGCTGCTGGCGCGCCGCTCGCCGCACTTCTTCATACACACCAACACGCCCATCGGCCGGCTGCCCGACTACCTGGACGACATGGTGAGTATATACACAGTGTACACCCCTCCTGTACAGAGAGCTACATCAGACGGCGTGCGGCGGCTGGGGCTGGCGCGCGCTGCGGCTGCTGGCGCGCCGCTCGCCGCACTTCTTCATACACACCAACACGCCCATCGGCCGGCTGCCCGACTACCTGGACGACATGGTGAGTATATACACAGTGTACAGCCCTCCTGTACAGAGAGCTACATCAGACGGCGTGCGGCGGCTGGGGCTGGCGCGCGCTGCGGCTGCTGGCGCGCCGCTCGCCGCACTTCTTCATACACACCAACACGCCCATCGGCCGGCTGCCCGACTACCTGGACGACATGGTGAGTATGTACACAGTGTACACCCCTCCTGTACAGAGAGCTACATCAGACGGCGTGCGGCGGCTGGGGCTGGCGCGCGCTGCGGCTGCTGGCGCGCCGCTCGCCGCACTTCTTCATACACACCAACACGCCCATCGGCCGGCTGCCCGACTACCTGGACGACATGGTGAGTATATACACAGTGTACAGCCCTCCTGTACAGAGAGCTACATCAGACGGCGTGCGGCGGCTGGGGCTGGCGCGCGCTGCGGCTGCTGGCGCGCCGCTCGCCGCACTTCTTCATACACACCAACACGCCCATCGGCCGGCTGCCCGACTACCTGGACGACATGGTGAGTATGTACACAGTGTACACCCCTCCTGTACAGAGAGCTACATCAGACGGCGTGCGGCGGCTGGGGCTGGCGCGCGCTGCGGCTGCTGGCGCGCCGCTCGCCGCACTTCTTCATACACACCAACACGCCCATCGGCCGGCTGCCCGACTACCTGGACGACATGGTGAGTATGTACACAGTGTACACCCCTCCTGTACAGAGAGCTACATCAGACGGCGTGCGGCGGCTGGGGCTGGCGCGCGCTGCGGCTGCTGGCGCGCCGCTCGCCGCACTTCTTCATACACACCAACACGCCCATCGGCCGGCTGCCCGACTACCTGGACGACATGGTGAGTATGTACACAGTGTACACCCCTCCTGTACAGAGAGCTACATCAGACGGCGTGCGGCGGCTGGGGCTGGCGCGCGCTGCGGCTGCTGGCGCGCCGCTCGCCGCACTTCTTCATACACACCAACACGCCCATCGGCCGGCTGCCCGACTACCTGGACGACATGGTGAGTATGTACACAGTGTACAGCCCTCCTGTACAGAGAGCTACATCAGACGGCGTGCGGCGGCTGGGGCTGGCGCGCGCTGCGGCTGCTGGCGCGCCGCTCGCCGCACTTCTTCATACACACCAACACGCCCATCGGCCGGCTGCCCGACTACCTGGACGACATGGTGAGTATATACACAGTGTACAGCCCTCCTGTACAGAGAGCTACATCAGACGGCGTGCGGCGGCTGGGGCTGGCGCGCGCTGCGGCTGCTGGCGCGCCGCTCGCCGCACTTCTTCATACACACCAACACGCCCATCGGCCGGCTGCCCGACTACCTGGACGACATGGTGAGTATATACACAGTGTACACCCCTCCTGTACAGAGAGCTACATCAGACGGCGTGCGGCGGCTGGGGCTGGCGCGCGCTGCGGCTGCTGGCGCGCCGCTCGCCGCACTTCTTCATACACACCAACACGCCCATCGGCCGGCTGCCCGACTACCTGGACGACATGGTGAGTATGTACACAGTGTACACCCCTCCTGTACAGAGAGCTACATCAGACGGCGTGCGGCGGCTGGGGCTGGCGCGCGCTGCGGCTGCTGGCGCGCCGCTCGCCGCACTTCTTCATACACACCAACACGCCCATCGGCCGGCTGCCCGACTACCTGGACGACATGGTGAGTATATACACAGTGTACACCCCTCCTGTACAGAGAGCTACATCAGACGGCGTGCGGCGGCTGGGGCTGGCGCGCGCTGCGGCTGCTGGCGCGCCGCTCGCCGCACTTCTTCATACACACCAACACGCCCATCGGCCGGCTGCCCGACTACCTGGACGACATGGTGAGTATGTACACAGTGTACAGCCCTCCTGTACAGAGAGCTACATCAGACGGCGTGCGGCGGCTGGGGCTGGCGCGCGCTGCGGCTGCGACACGGTGAGCATACACTGTCCGCCCTACTCCCAATAATTGGAACACACAAGAATTCCGAAGTTTTTATCCGAATCCATCATAATTCCAGTTTAATTGTGTTAGGTAAGGGTTCTATGGTATCCCCAAAAAAAAAAATCATCAGATCATGGTTTTCGGCATTATGAAAATTCGGAATAGTGATGCATTCGGACAAACGAAATGTCGGAGTTTTGTAGTGTACCCCCTGATAATACTTCTTTCCCATACACTATATTTCTTAGGCTACTTCGACAATTTCATGTAATTTGCACTCAGAATAAAATTGTAACTATTTTCAGAATCTTCATAAATCCAACAAAACAATAACTCGTACCTTTTTGACCCTTATTGTTAGTGTGACAAAAGGCACGTGTTTCAATTTCTTAGACTACTTAACGCACTCTTTCACGTCCAAAAAGGCAAATTACTTATTTTCCCCATAAAAATTACCTCACGTCTCTGTACCCATTTGTATGAAGCGTTTTCAGTGCTCCGTTGGATTGTCGAACTTTAACGGTAATTTCTAACTTTTAGAGCAGCCTAAGCGTATAGGTACATATAGATATAGACGTTTGATCCCAATAAAAAATAGAATCGATCGGCATCCTCAATAAAAATGGTCATCATGCCATTTGAAGTGATATTTTATTTACCAAGGCATCACTTTACTTGACAAACAATGAGATGTGGTTTGCCTCTCAGGTGAAGCGTGTGATCCGTGAGGCGACGATGGCGGAGTCTAGCAACGCCAACGGCGACTCTGCCAGCAGCGTCAAGCAGGAACTCAAACAGGTAAGCACGATAACTGTTGTGTATGTTACTAGTGGCCCTGAGTTTCGGACAAATGAAAATTTGGCGAAACGTCACAGGTGGGAAACGTTCAAAACTCTTCATGTTTCAAAATAATACGGTATTTAATGGCATCTCAAATCAGCTCTTTATGAAAGTGTGTTTAGTGGTTTCAATGATATAATTTATTTTGGCTATAGTCAAACACGGTATTATAGAACAAACCTAACCTAATGGGTTCATTAAAGCGATGTTTATAAAACCCTGAAATATTATGGGTTTTAGGAAAAATATACTTTCGGACAAATGAAAATTTGGCGAAATGTTACAGATGGGAAACAATGTTCCGGAGTTTTCATTTTTTCCTGAAACCCATAATATTTTCAGGGTTTTATAAACATCGTTTTAATGAATCCATTCGGTTTGGTTTGTTTTATAATTATTCTGAAATATGAACAGTTTTAAATAAAATGACTTTCGGACAAATTAACATTTGTTGAATAGTCGGGAAACAAAAATTCGAACTTACAATAAGTAACCGGCTCTGAGCTGCAGACCTCGCAAGTTTGTTTCGAAATGATTGATTCTTTTTTTAGATATTCAACCACCATATTTTCGCTATTTTGAAACATGGCGAAACTGAATCGACGAAAAAATGTTCACAAAATTTCACGAGAATCGGTTGCGAAGTGCGACATCCAAGCTAGAATAGCCGGAAATCCGGATTAAAGGACATCTGAACATCCGGAAACCCGGACGATACGAAAGAATTTTAGGTCAAGTTGACATGTGTACATTATTTAATTTCGGAAAATCCTTGCATGCAGTTTTGTTTATTTACAAAAATAAAATAACTTAAGCATTTAAGGCAGTTTCCCTCCAGGGCCCATACAATTTTCCACACAAGAATGTATACATTTTTATGTCGTCTTCCATAATATTGTACTTTTTTTTATTAATTTTTTTGTTATAATTGTAACACTTAGATGACACTGTTATAATCTTTTACCAGGAGCCTACCGAAGAAGAAATCGGCGAAGAGCATGAGGCGGTGATGATAAAGGAAGAGGACAACAACGACATGGAACAGGTATGTCGGGATAACACGACAAATCACTGGCTGAAAATTGACTTAAGAGTCCGCAGCAAGGTCCGCTCAACTCCGCGTTGAGATCGCGCGCTTACGCTTTAAAATGTTGTTGTTTCACCTAGAGGAAGACAGGGCGCTAGCAGTAAAGCGAGAGCGCGCTAGCGGCGGGCGGTGCTTACCGCCGCCCCCCGGACCGTTCCCCGCGCTAGAGTAATTCGCTGCAGTTTCGCAACAATTTTTTGTAATTTATTTTAAGGTTTTCGTAGTTACGCTCTCATTTTAAAACTACGAGATCAATTTTGATAAATCTTTTTTCTTATCAAACTGCATAGTTTAATCGACACCGGAAATAGGTTTTGACTTCAATCTAAACTATATTTTGGTCGTTGTATGCCGCCAAACTGAACAACTTTCTGGGGTCTAAAAATGCAAAACTTGTACTCGCTCTATTTTCTTTCTATTAACATTTCAAGAGTCATAAACTAGTTTTAGCCCTAGATATATCTTATCTCATTATATTTAGAGAATTTCATGATAATGTGACATGTTATATTAAAATAAGGACGTAACTACGTTTGTATGAAGAATCGAGCTTGCTGCGGACTCTTAATCGTAATTATTATTATAATTAATTGGGTCGCAGGTTCGAGTCCTGCTTACATTGCACTGGATCACATTACATTTTTCTTTCATAATTTACATATATGTCATTATTTATGACGACACGTTTGGCTCGGTTTGTAGACCTGCCTACTGAGCCGGCGGTCCCGGGTTCGAATCCCGGCCAGGGCAAATATTTGTGTGATGAACTCGAATATTTGTGCTTGGGTCATGGTTGTTCTATGTATTTAAGTATTTATTTATCTATATAAGTACGTATATCGTCGTCTAGTATCCGTAACACAAGCCTTCTTGAGCTTAATTTGGGACTAGATCGATTTGTGTGAGGTTGTCCGATATTTATTTATTTATTTACGAAAATAAAAACGTGGTATATACACATCTATTAAAAAACGTTGAGAAGAGCGCCATCTCTCTTGCGGTCCTTGCACTTGCTGTAAAGCAATGTGGACTCGGGATCGTGTGCGTAATAGTACATTACGTAACAAGGGTGGTAAACGGGGCATTACGAAGGCGCGGGCTTTAATGACACGGGTTTGGAATTCCTTTACCCACCAGAGTCAAGTACGACGTTTTTCATCACAATTTGGAGGAAATAAAAAAAAGTAATAAATAGTAGTCAATACCCAAATTACTAAACACCCTAGGGCATAATATACGACTTACCGCCCGGTTTTCTAGCACGTAAACCCTTGTTTACGAGTAAGGTGTGATGAAAACGCATATCACGCTGAGGGCGCTCCAGTAGCGTAGAATTAGGGAGTCAAAGCTTTGGTATGACTGACATAACGATGTGATAGCTCAGTTGGGAGAGCTCTACGCCGGAAACGAAGGGTCGCAGGTTCGAGTCCTGCTTACATTGCAGTTGATCACGTTTAATTTTTCTTTCATAATTTACCTTTATGTCAATATTTGTTATAATAATTAGTGTTTTAATAGTATCTTGGCTCACGAGGTGACTGTCATGTGCATGTGGGATGTTGATTCGACAGCAGTAACTGTTTATTTACATCTGTAAATCCTTCCCCCTCGTTTTGGGTTATGATGTTTGACCGAAGAGAGAAACATGTGGAGCTAAGTTTCTTTTACTGAATCAGAATTAGTTTATAATATTATTGTGATAGCGATAAAAGGCCCTGTAAAAAAACAAACCTTTGTTGATACAAAGATCAAAGCTTAAAGAAAAATTGAAAAAGGAGTTACTTGGTGGAAGAATCGGAAATCGAACCCGGTACCTCTGGATTGCCGGTCCAGCGCGTTAACGACTTCGCTACCCTAACTCCAAGTAACCTAACGAATTTTTCCTTATGCTTTGTGTGTCGATCTTTGCATTGTTTATTGGAAAGGTTTTTTTACACGTTAGCGACCTCTCCCACTTTACAGCAGTGAACGAGCAAGTGGTGCAATAAGATGTGGACATTGACGTATTCCCGTAATCCAGGGTTCGATTCCCGGTCTGTTCCACCAAGTAAATCCTTTTTAAATTTTTCTTTAAACTTTGATCTTTGTATCAATGGTTTAAATAAAAATTGTGGTGTTCCCACATTAAAAAAAAGACATAACATGTTTCATAATTTTCATAAATTTATAATAAAACAAACCTGTCAATATTATTTTGACGACGCGTTTGGCTCGGTTTGTAGACACCTGCCTTCTGAGTCGGCGGTCCCGGGTTCGAATCCCGGCCGGGGTAAATATTTGTGCAAAATATTTGTTCTTGGGGTCATGGATGTTATCTATATATGTATTTATATATTATGTATATCGTCGTCTAGTACCCATAGTACAAGCTTTGCTTAGTTTGGGACTAGGTCGATTTGTGTATGATTGTCCCTTAATATTTATTTATTTAATATTTAATAATAATATTTATTTAATATTGTGCCGTTGTCTCAGGTACCAGACTCCACCAACGACGAAGACTACGACAAAGCGGCGCGCTCCCGCGTCACCATGGTAACCGCGGCACAGCTGGACGCGCTATGCCCCAAGCTCACCGACTGGAGGAAACTCGCCGCTAAACTAGGCTTTAAGCCCGACGAGATACAATACTTCGAGACGGAGAACGCGACGGACGAACTGAGGGCTAAGAATATGCTGCAGCTGTGGAACGATGATGATGAAGACGCGTCGGTGGAGAATCTGCTTTATATCATGGAGGGGCTGGAGATGGGTGAGGCTTGCGAGGCCCTTAGGAATGCTATTGCTAAGTGATTCGGTTAATAAAGCTTTTCTACGCACGGAATTTTGTGTTTTCTTTTTCGCTTGTCGGAAAGTGATGTCAGCCATCTTGGAAATTCTAAGTGGATGCAATTTTTAACTGACTTCAAAAAAGGAGGAGGTTCTCAATTCGAACTAAAATTTTTTTTTTTTTTTTTCTATGTATGTTACTCGATATCTCCGAGAATCGTGAACCGATTTTCAATATTTTTTTTAATCGAAAGGGTATAACTCCGAGTTGGTCCCGTTGGCACTAAGTCGGGATCTGATGATGGAATCTTGGAGAAATCGAGGGAACTCTTCAAATGTTATAGGGACATGTACGGCGCTTTCGGTAATTTATTGATAAAGTCAAGAATTTACATTCAGTAAATAGGATTTGGTGTAAGGAAACTGATGATGAACACACATACGAATCACTAAAAAGCAAAAAAAAAAAAAATTTTAACAAAAAAAAGAACCAACTTCAGTTCAGTAAAACTAAAAAGCCAACAATAACCCGTTCAAGTACAGATTACATTTGACTCACCCTTCGAAGTCGGTGCCAAACCTCGCGTAAACTATAATATATAAATATAAGAACTGAGTGGTTTGGGATCGACTTCGAAGGGTGAGTCAAATGTAATCTGTACTTGAACGGGTTATTGTTGGCTTTTTAGTTTTACTGAACTGAAGTCGGTTTTTTTTTTGTTAATAATTTTTTTGATATTATATAGTCCTTATACACTACCAAAAATTGATTTTTAAGAAGACGAGTCCCGTTTTCCGCTGTTCATCCGTCTGTATGTCTGCCTATCTGTCCGTCTGTCACCAGTTTGTGATAGTTACAGTTGAAATTTTCACAGATGATGTATTTCTGTTGCCGCTATAACAACAAATACTAAAACCAATAAAATAATTATTTAAGTGGGGCTCTCGTACAACAAACGTGATTCTATTGCCGTTTTTTTAATGTGATGGTACGGAACCCTTGTGCACGAATCCGACTCGCACTTGGCCGGTTTTCAATATTATGCCACATTTTATGAAATTATGTGAAGTTACAACATGGGGAAAAATATGTATAAAATATAATTTGACAATGTTTCCGTCGAAGGTTGTTTTGCGAAATGAAATTATGACAATTAATTTTATGCAAGATTATAAGTGAACCTGGTAGCAGTACTGGTTGGTGGCTGAGGAGATCGTTGGTGCGTGCGGTAGAAGATTTATCTTGGCAGATATAATTTAATGACAATGAATTCGTCCAATTTTGCTCCGACTTACGCTCGGAAGAACATCATCATCAGCCGGTATCAGTCCCCTGCTGGACGTAGGCCTCTCCCATGGCACGCCACTGACCTCCATTTTCAGCTCTCCTCCAGTTACCACCCGGTGTCCTACGAATGTCGTCGCTCCACCTTGTTACAGGGCGCCCTACACTACACTACGTTTCGGTAATCGGTATTCGTGGCCTCCACTCCAGAACTCGTTTGCCCCAGTGGTCGTCGGTCATACGACAAGATATGACCAGCCCACTGCCACTTCAGCTTGCTTATTCGCTGTGCTATGTCGGTAACTTTGGTTCTCTGTCGAATTGTCCTCGGAACGTTTCTAATCAAATCCGTGTGGGTGGCCCTGGCGTTGACCAGGTTGAAATGAAATGAAATATTTATTAGTTTGCGAAATATGGGTGGGTTACGTACATAGGTATCACAATGTTATAAGCGTTGTTCTCCATATTCTACTTATTCAGCATACCTACAAACTTTGGTGTCTAAAATTTTGTTGATGTTTCTCTAAATCAACAAAATAAATTAAGTTAATAAATTCGGTTAATGAATTCCTCAAATCAATTTAATTTCAGCATTCTAGTTCCACAGTGTTACGCAGTCTTTAAATCTATTTTGACTTCGAAGATTCTTAAAATGTTTCCAAGAATTGATGGAATGATAAATAGCCGCGGGGCCATAAATCCGACGTAAGGAATTCTTCGCGTCCATAAAGATTTTTACCAGATTTACAGAACTCAGCGCCGCTCCGAAATTATACTCGCACGCATTTCCTCATCGCTGACTCACGGTGCTCCCGAAACAGACTTATGGCGTACCAATTTCAAACAAAATACCGCTATTGGGATACCGTCCCTATTGCTTTACTCTCACAGTTGGTAAGAGCTCCCCGTTTCGCCGCGGGATGGCGTAGCCACCAGTCACGGCTGACCCATCACACCTCCCACATTCAGTGATATTCGACACGATAACCGTAGGAGCGCGGTCTGAGGCTGAGTCCTACGCTGGCTGGACGTATTCCCGTGGTGTTTACAGAATCGCGGAATAGTGTTGCACCGATTTAGTCCGAATGCGTCAATGCTAGACGCGCGGCGGGCGCGCGCGCGCGTTACAAGAATCGATACCGATTTTTATGATTCGATGCGTTATTTTTATATTAAAAAATATACGCGCGGGAGTTCGTGACGTGAGTACGCGTGTGAAGGATTTGTGCGTGGAATTTTTATGTAAGTTTTTTTTATATGGTTTTTAATTTATAATTACTTACAATTATATTCTACTGGTTTTAAAGTGAGGAAATTTTTCTATGTTTTGCAAAATATGTGTTTATTATTACACGGTATATTTTACAAACCAGAAATACTAATAAATTTACTAACTTTAAAAATAATTCTAAATGATTATTTCATTTCATATTGAAAATTAAACTTAGTAAATTGTACTGTAGATTAGTTTGCACGCCGATGTTATTTTTAAAATGTAAGCATCAAAACTTGGTATGCCAAGCCGTAAACTTTTATGACGGAAGATATGTGATCTTTAAATATAGTATGAAGGTATGGAACGTAAATTTAGCTTTAGTACTGCGTTATATTCCTAATGAACAGTAATCGCATGAAAGAGCAGCTAAGTATTAAATTTAATGCGTTTTTGCCAGACATGATGTGCACTAATGAAGTGAGAATGAAAATGCTGTGGTATAAAGTCCTCGAGTAAAATATAGTTGACTGTTAGCTCGGACATGACTTGTACTGTAATAAAGACATTCTAAAATATACATCTAGTTACAACGCACAACTTTGTATGAATTTTACAATACAAAGTGTCGGTATCTGTTACATACTGAAAGTGATTTATTTGCGAGTCGATGGGCAGATGTATGTCGGGAATGTCTGAGGTACTGCGAGGCGATGGATGATAGTAGAGTATCATAGCATGTATATACCTGTCTTTGTCTTTTATTTGATGTAAACCTCAATAATGCAGCGCTTTGGTTCTGTACTGTAAAGCTGTATATCTTTTGTTTATAATAATAAATAAATAAATAGTGAAGCTAAAATATATATTAACTTTTCATGGGTAAGGACGAAGCAGGCTTTATGTATTCATTAGCAGGGTTAGCATATTTTGCCGCGACATCGCTTGTCGCGCGACTCAACATCACCTGTCTTGCTCGTACGGTATTGATAGGAAAGTGACAGGTAATATTTGTCGCGTGTCACAGTTATGCTAGACATTGTACCTACATTTCCACTGTAACATCCTTAATCAAAGAGGCTGTAAAATTCCCACTGCTAATGGCGCGTTTTCTCTGACGAGTTGGGTATGGAGCGTGGTTTCACCAATCACACAATTTCCAATAGCGGAGCGGAGATTTCAGGCACTGATTGGCAACCCGCTGTCGCTCTGTTCCGTTCAATCCGCGCGGATGGAATCGCACTCTAAGTAAAATCAACTTTAACTAACTTAAAGTCAAAATAGTTTTTAAAAACCGCTTCTATATTAAGTTTCGTATTTACAAATCCAAGCAGTGTTCCCAAGATAACTGCCTAAAGTAAGTCTACCACACATGAGTATGCTATTTTACTGGGTGTTAAGGATGGAACATTAAATCTTCGTGACAGCACGAGTGTGTCTGATAAGATAATGTATTAACTGTCATATCGTGATCAAAGCTAGGTCACCATTACTCACCTAGGGCAGTAAAATGACAAGCAACTGCAGCCATTGCAAGGTACTGCTTGCTGCATGTGCCGAAGGCGGAGCAATGAAAATTTACGGACGCATACATCAGAACGATCATATCTATGATCAATTGATCACATCCAATCTATGTTTAAATTGATCGTTCTGGCTCTTTTAGGCAAAAACGGCACCCTTATAGGATCACTTTGTTGTCTGTCTGTCTGCTTGACAGTCTGTCAAGTCCTTTTTCCCAGGAACGCCACGAGGTATCAAAATAAATTAGATAGAAATTAGAAATACTCATAGCCTCCTGACTTCCAGCGTCTTCTTCTAAATACTTCAATGAATAGTTAACTGTCAACTATTTGTCATAAGGCTAAAATTAAATTGACAAATTATGAATGCTGGTCGTCAGGAGGGTCAACGCAATCAAAAGATATGGCCGTTTATACTACACTAGCTGTGTTGCCCGCGACTTCGTCCGCGTGGAATCTTATCTTGAACATTTTACGTCTTCATTACATTCTTTTCAGATCTAAGCAATGTTGAAATCACTTTTTTTTGGCAAGTTGTATGAGATTTGGTTACTGGTAATTCAACAAATAATAAATATTGAAGTAAAGCTCCCATACAACAAATGTGTTTTTTTTTGCCATTTTATAGGTACGTAATGGTACCGAACTTCTTACGCGAGTTCGACTCGCTCTTGGCCTCTTTTTAGTTTTTTATTCGGCTAAATTGCTCTAATCACGCTGAATCATTATGAAATCAGGTTTCAAGTCCCGCACTCAAAAAAAAATGTTTGTTCTTCAAACAAATTTTCAACCTCTTTTTCACCACCTTCAGGTCTAAATTTTCAAAAGCGCTGAAATTAGTTTTCTTGTATTCTGATAATGTACCCTTATACAAAGTTTCAAGTCCCACGCTCAAAAAAATGTTTGATCTCAATACAAACCCCTTTTACACCGCCTTAGGGGATGAATTTTCGAAAACGCTGAAATTAGTTTCTTATTGTTGGATAAAATACCTTTTTACTGAGTTTTTAATTCCTATCTTAAAATAAAACACCCCATACAACCTTTCATCCTCTTTTTAATCCCCTTTGGGGATTGAATTTTCAAAAACGCTGAAAACACTTTTCTCGAATTATAATTTATATACAAAGTTTCAAGTCCGGCGCTCAAAAAAGGTGTGATCTCCATACAAACTCAACCCCTTTTTCACCACATTCAGGGCTGAAATCAGTTTTCTTTTATTTTATTTTAATACCTGTTTACGAAGTTTCAAGTACCTATCTTAAAATTAAAATTGAACCCCGAGACAAACTTTCATCCCCCTTTTAACCCTCTTAGAGGTTGAATTTATAATGACGTTAAATTAATGTTATTCTGTTATTATTATACATATATGCATAGGATGATGATGATGATATTAGTCAGATACTTAATAGCTTTATGTGTCCCAGTTCCTCCCCAGTTGATTAGACTCTAAGGGTGCGTTTCCATTGAAGCGTACCGGAGCGGAGACGTACGGAATCGACCAATCATCTGAGTCAAAATCTGTATCTCAGCTCCGCTTCAATCACAAAGATTGGACGATTCCGCACGTCTGCGCTCCAAGCCGCTTCAGTGGGGGCGCACCCTAAGGGTGCATGCCTTTTCACTGCCGCGGAGCTGAGCGGAGCGGACCGTGACCGCGATTTGAGTTCACCAAAACCACTGTTTCCTCTAAAGCGCATACAATTTCGACCAGTGATTGCTCAAACACATCCGCGGCAGAGAATGGTGTTGCCAACCACCCTAATGACATGCAACATAGGTCTGCGGACAACTTTATTGTGTTTAGAATAATTAAACCTTCCTTATGAAGTTACATAACAATTAACCCGTTTCGCTTTACGATGCCCAACACTCGGATTAGTTCGGGCCTTTGAAGTCGTTCCTGGATTGTTTTACTGTCTGTGTGTATAACTTGTTTAATATTCGCGACTATGACTAACTGACTGGTGTTGAACGTTTGTTAGTTTACGGCACTTCATGAAACTGCAGTTCTGGTATAATGGCTTCAGCCCACTTTCACATAAACCATCTAGGTATCATATAAATATGTAGTTTCACGTCTTTATGTTTAAGTACCTAAGCTCAGTCAAAATCAACCGCAAGAGGTCTCGATTAAATTAGTGGACTGCATAGATACCCGCAGTTAATCGATGGATTTTGACTGAGTCCTATTATTAGTTTGATTAATTTCATCATATAGATTTCATCAATTTTCTGTTCTGTAGTCAGGGATGATATCTATGTCCTTTATCGTAGTAAAATAGTAAAGGAATAGAACTTTAAGAATGAATGTTAAGAGGCTATCAAAGTTTTTCGCTAAAGGCCCCAGCAAAGAGAATATAAGTACTACTTACGTGGGCCCCAGTGTGCAGTGTCCTCCCCTGTACCCTTATACCATCAGTTGACGAGACCGAACTCGCTAGCGACAGCGTAAACGATTTGTATGGAGAATAGTACAGCGCCCTAGCGGTTTACTTTGTAGAACTACAATTCTCCATACAAATCGTTTACGCGATCGCTAGCGAGTACCTACTGTCACTGTAAACTCATGGTACAGTACTTTTATTTCACGAGCGCGGGTGAGCCATGTTTGTGTGAGTAGATGTACATGCACATTGGCTCTGTGTGGGTGAGCTCGGGAGCGAACAGTTCCGGCTCACCCACACAGAGCCAATGTGCATGTACATTACTCACACAAACATGGCTCACCCGCGCTCGTGAGATTAAAGTACTGTAGGGCACTGGCTCTTGTTATTAACTACCTATGTTTAACGTTATTGTCCATACATAATCCTATTATTAGCTAGTATTTCCTTCGCGTGTCAGATACGAATTTGAAAAGGTAAACAGTTGGCTTGGTTTGCTTTGTTATGAATTGAATGTTACAAATGAGTTGTTTAATCTGCCTATACTTAGTTGGGATGTTGGGATAAAGATTAAAGAACAGATAAAGAACGGGGATGACGACCGTTTGTTGTTAATGTCTTAAACACATTCACTGTCACTACCTGCAACGCATATATGCGTTCATCTTCATACAAGTTTGTTCCTAGGCCACGCCCCCTGGCAGTGAATGCGTTAAAGGAGATCTATCTTCAAAAGTCAGACAGGATAAATAAAATAAGGAGGCAATCTGTGAGTTTTTTTTCTATGGTGAAAATAAAGAATTGGGCTAAGGCCGGATCTCTAGGGTCAGACTAGGGAACCTGCTTTGTGGGGCATTTTCCGGGGGCGCCAAAGCCCCGCTTAGCGGGGTAAGAGGTGACGCCACATGAAGTTGCCTCGATTCATAAAACACTATACTTACGTACCATATATTGTTTTGTTACGACGCTATTCCCAAACTGAAGTGGTCAAACGAGGAAAAACCAATGAAATAGCAAATTTAGTGTGCAAGTTAACGAAGTTTACATTACCGATCAAACTTTTCAATCCCGCAGTATAAAAATGGGTTAATCATTTAAAAACAAGCCCTCCCAAACAGATACCAGAGTTTCCAGACTAAATAAACAGATAAATAACATCACGCCCTGAAATAGAAACAAATTGAAAATCTAGGACATATCGGTGCTGTAATAAGACGTACCGCGTTTTTAAACATCCGATGGGTGCAGAGCGAATTTCAGCAGCCCATTTTTCAGACGTTTTCCGAGATGTATTTCTGTAAAGTGGGGCGCCGGCTGTAAACATCTCCCGCGGCTACTACATCTACATTTGTGCATAAATCCGTAAACACAATGCCGATATGGCGCCCAACGGGGAAGTTTTGATTTAAAATTAACCGCGACGATCTCTCTGGAATTAAAAGAAGTTTTAAAGGCCGGCAACGCACTTGCGACTCTCTGATGTTGCAGGTGCTATGGGCGTGGTGATTCCATCAGGCGTTCCGTTTGTTCGTTTGCCCACTATGACAAAAGAAAAGTCCAATGTACAGTGAACGCATATATATTATTTTCCGGTCACTGCCAATGTACCTACTGATTTTCTTAGTATAGGATAGATATAACAGTTGATGCGACGATACAGTAAAAACGAGTTAGGAAATTGATTCTCAAACCGCTATAGAGCCGCGACAGCGATAATTTAAGAAGACTGCCTAAGCCTTTAGTGGCCTAAGTTCAATTTGTTATTATTTCCGCCATTTGTACTGAATTTTGTTTTGTGCAATAAATTTCTTTAATAAATAAATACATAAATTATAGTTAAGGAAACTAACATAGTTTAATAAGTTTGTAACTAACACTTATGGACCTCTTAGTTGTCTGAAATAAACGATTATTATTATTATTATCTCCTTTATTAATCTTTCTTCTTAGGCTAGGTTTTAAACAATAAATTTATATAAAAAGTTAAATACAATAAAGTAATTACAAAATATAAATACATTATAAAAAACCTAACCTAGGGTGCCGCCGGCAGCGGGGCGGGGCCCAGGCTACCGGTGGTTAGGGCTGCAAAGAAAGGAACCTCCTGACAATGCGCGCCGTGTCCAGGAGTACCGCTTTCTGTATCTGACCCTTGATCCAGCCATCTAGCGAGAGTCTCTTAAGATGTTTGTCGAGACTCTTCGCTATAAGACCTTTCGCTGAAACGACTATTATTATTATTATTAAAAAAAACGCCAATTTCTGTATACATACACGTTACTACTGCACACACCCAGTTAAGTTTTTCTCCATACTGAAATATTGAAAAGTACAAATCTATAATTTGTCCTGGTTAAGGTCGCGGGTTGAAATTGGATGAGGGCGCCGCAAGATCGATCGTTGTGGAGAACTTTGGGGGAGGCCTTTGTCCAGCAGTGGACGTCTATAGGCTGATATGATGATGATGATAATTTGTTGGCAAAAATAAGATGGCGTTATTAGTATACCATCTGTTTCGAAATTCGCTGCCGTGCAAAACTTAAAGTATAGTTAGTTCAATGAGAAACACTATTCACATTAGGTACAGTCAACCAATTAGATTTCTAGGCTACTATAGAACCTTGTCACAATGACAATGATATGAGATGTCAAGCGGCTTTCATATTGGCGTTCACTGTGACAAGGTACGAAATGGCCTAGGAATCAAATTGGTTGACAGTACTCTGTACCTACTGTGCTTTAGGTTGTGCACGGCATGACGGCAGTTTGGTAGGTGCCGTTGTCCCGCTGGCGATTGATTCCTTTTTCGTCGTATTGCTGATTGGACATATTCTTGTTTCGGCACATTCCTGTTTGGCCGTACCTATTCCGTTTCTGACCTGACTCGTTTATGACCTTATGCAAATTCTCGTTCCTCCGATCTGTTGTAGATGGCGCCAAATTAGCGAGGTCTGTGTCCAGCGGAGCGAGGCTAGCATGTATCTTAACGCGACTATGCTCTTGTCGCGCGACTTAGCGTCACCTGTCAAGCTCGCACGGTTTTAAAAGAAAAGTGACAGGTAGTATGTCGCACGACAAAGAGTTGCGTCATACGTCAATACATTTCGCGAGCCATTAGACGTTTTATAACTCACAAACTCCCTCTAAACTAAGGTTCTAAATAGTGAGGTCTGGTTATACGAAATGTAAATATAATGAACACCAATCACCATATTCTAATAGATTATAGACTATGGTGATTGCATGGTGGCGCTATAGTGGCGCCATATACAACTCCTTCCTAACGGCTTAGCCTATGCAGTCATTTTTTATGTTTTTGTCATAAATATTTAGTCTTTCCCTCCATACTAACACTATTTATACACCAGGAACACAAGGCGCCAGCTAAATTAGAGTAGGAACACGGTCTCGGTAACGAGATGCCAGGCAATTCACGTCAGTCTGCTACTAATGAGGAGTCCTTAGAGATTTGTCACGCGGCACCACCATGGCGAGCTGCGGATAATTGAGATGTTGTAGCTAGAGCTAGACATTTGGCGTTCTCCAGAACGTTTTTTTGTAAGGGGAAAGAACGTTTATTCGAGAATATTTTCCATACAAATTGGTAAACGATCTCGAGAACGGCACATCTCTAGCTGCAGCATCTTGGTTTACCTACTTCTGAGGGTCTACACGCCGAGTTTAAATTGAATTGAATCATTTAATGATTGAATTTGCTTTATTTCGTCCCACAGTAGGTTGCGTTTACCGTGCGGTAGATACATGATAAAAAGTCAGTGTCGTGTGCATGCGCGGACAAAACTAGTCAGTAATAGGTATAAATGGTAGACTTAATGCCAAATTGCATTACCTACCAGTCAACCATACAGCCAAAAAGAGTAATTTTTCCAAGTTTTGTTGGGCTTCCCTTTTTCCCTACCCTCCCTCTCCCCTTCCTTTCTAGGAACCTTCACAGGAAGAGATAACAACCAGGATATAAAAAGGGAAACCCAAGTCAAGGAAGTAGACTTTGATATACATATTTATGGTGATATTTTTAACTATCATCGACATTGTTTCGTCTCATCATGAGATGTAAATACAAGTATACTTCATATTTTATCGTACACATTTGTCCAGTAGTTTACAAATGTGTAAAATTTCATTGATAAACAGAAATGC
Source organism: Apotomis turbidana (assembly GCA_905147355.2). NCBI lineage: Eukaryota > Metazoa > Arthropoda > Insecta > Lepidoptera > Tortricidae > Apotomis > Apotomis turbidana. The sequence continues at coordinate 5,777,912 of LR990294.1, read as the reverse complement.
ACAGTTTTATGAAGCCTTATATCAATATCAAAGCAATGTTCCGTCCAGGGGACACTTTCGTTAATCTCTCTGTCCACAACAAAACGAATGGACTCTTCACAGACGCGTTATAGTCCATTAATGTCAACATAAGAATGAAACAGCGAATGTTGTTATTTTTTCTCCAACAAAATAAAATCATGGTCAGAGGAAAAGTTTTTCGAAGATTGTGTAAACTAACCGAGACGCGATTGTTTAGATGATTCATAAATGTTAATCCGAAACTTCAGGCATAGTGCGTTTTTTTTGCTCAACAAGCTTCGGTGAATCTGACGCCAAATGTGCAACAACTACTACGGGGTACTCCGGTAAGAAAAGAGTAAAGATTACTTGCAAAATTTTGAGAGCGGGTGACAGTTTTTTTTTTTTTACTAGTCTATAATTTTGTGCCACTGCTGGGCAAAGGCCTGGGTGAATGTTAACTAGGGAAAACTTAGGCCATATCTACTAAGACAAAAAATAGTTGTCTTATTACTCTTTGAGCTTCCAGTTACTTTATTATGTATTCGAATACCCAAAACATAACCAAAACTATTACTTATTAGTACAAAAAGTGGCAGTTTTCCCAGAATTTCTTAGAACACCATCAAGAAGTCAATATTTGAGTTAAAATAAAATCAGGGCCTCCTCCCACAAGAGTCTTCTCACTCAGCGACTTCCAAATCCGTATGTGGCACTTTCATCTGTTGACACAAGTGAATATAACATGCCATCCGATCCGTTCCGAGAATGAATTTGGAAGGGCGATAGCCGTTCCGAAATAAACCAAGTTTAAACACTCCCTGCAGTATGGAGCGGGGTTTCCTCTTCCGTCTATATTTTAATGGCGATCGTGATATTTAATATGTTATTTGCAGTCCATATCCGCCACTGATATAGGTTTAGTTTGATTTGGTATGCAGCTGTATAAACCATTGATTTATGTAGAACTGGCTGCCCCCCCCCGCGGTTTTACCAGCTCATCCCACGGGAACACTAAAATGTTTCGGGATAAAAGTAGCCTATATGTTAATGGAGGGTGTTAGCTACCATATATCATACCAAAATTTAACAAAATTGCCCGTTTGAGCGTGAAGAAGAAACAAACATACAAACACACTCACTAACTTTCGCCTTTATAATCGAATTTGCTGATCAAGAACATACATTAGTTAAAATGCCCTATCAATTCCACAGCGTTCACCGAAACCCTCAAAGAGTGTTGAGTTAAGTGAGGATAACATTCAGAGACACAAGCCACCAGCGCGTCGTGTAAACCCGCATCTACAACTTTTCTGAATATGGAGATATAACTAGTTGAAAATGCTACTCCGCGTTCCACCTTACGAATAGCGAAGCCTCAGCGGCGAGGCAAATATGTCAAACGTTACGAAGCGGCCTATCTATCTATCAGCCACAGATGTCCGCTTCTGAACATAGAGAAGATGCGAAACTATGCAGACCGCATCCACCGACTTCCTGCCACCCTCATGAGTTCATCCGTCCAACTAGTCGTTGGCCGTCCAACACTGCGCTTTCCTATACGTGGTCGCCACCGCCATTCCAGGACTTTGCTGCCCCATCGGCCATCCGTTCTCCGGCTGCCGCGGTTACGAAGCTACAAAGATGTCTAAGTCCACATTCCAAAAACAACACAAATCGAAGTCATTGACTTCATTTCGCTTCCTCAATAATTAACGCACTTCCTTAATATCAATGAACGGAATTAGCGCACCTACTTACTAGCCGCGATTTACAGAGCCGTTCAACTCATTAGATGTATTTCTAGATTGCACATGCGTTCATTCATAATCTCGCCGGGACAGCACGAGCTTCGGCCTATATCTATTTCATGTTGTGCTAATTGGTCTGTCAAACTGGTCGCGATACGGGAATTCGATGAAGGGAGGAGGATGGGGTAATTTGTGTGATATCGCTAACTGAAAATTAAGTCGTCGTAAATAAGGACTTTCAGGAGGAGGGACAATTGTGGGTACATTAAATTTCCCAGATGTATATATAATGTGCCTTCCCGTTAGTTTCATTACGTTGTACTCAGAATCTATGAATAGTTAATTTTGAGTTGTGGTTTATGGACATTATTTATATATGTCTTTTTCGTAGTCTCTGAGTTCAAATAACGTATAATATCGGGAAAGAAATGTACCTACTATTTATTAACTGTACTGGTATTATGTTTATTCCACTTTTATTATTAAACTTAACGCCAGCTTCTGCATGAAAAACGTGAAACTCAACGATTTCGATGTTTTTGCTGCGCATCGTTTGAATTTTTATAGAAATAAAACGTATTCCCGCTACCATTTGTTTACAAAATAAATGCGGTTCAAATCCGGCTCGAAGGACCATCACGCGCGCTTGCTGTCATGCACGAAATGGACGCTCGAGAAATGACGCTTACCCACTTTTCCCCAAAGCAACTCTACTATTTAAACCCCATCACCGTACCCACACAGAGAAGTTTTGTTATGAAGTGTGTCTGTAGGTGTGACTAAACACTCACCAATATTAGACAGGGGTTAACAAAGTCCAAATCTCCCGACATTTTGCACGTGTATTTCTCAAATAGAATCTATTTATACCTTGCATGGGCTCAAGTTTGCGTCACATCGACTTCCGCTGCAGTACTGCCAATGTAGCAGGAAGCTGAAGTAATTAGGTGATTCGTTTCAAATAATTAATAACACGTCATCTGTCATTCTAATTGTCAACCATAAAATGGATGCTCTGCCGTTTCTGGTGAGTAATGGCGGTTCCAGTTTAAATTGTGTTTAAACTGTAGGGTGATATTTTAAAGGCTTATTTATAAATCGGTGGCTTCAACCACGCTGTGATGAAGAGGTTGGAGACGGTGATTGAAAGCTTCGTATTTATACTATAGGTACAGAACAAAATTCTTCTTTCATAGTTAGAGCTTTGGCACACATGGTGCTTTGAGGGAGAGTTGGCAGCGAAACGAGCGCGCATCGAATTTGAATGGAAATCCTAGCCACGATTCAACCTGAACATTTTAATTTAGGTTTTAGACCCTGTAGTGGACCCATGACCACCCATAGGAGAACTGCACTCATTGGCTCGGTATGGCACCAGCAGGTCAGACGTCCGTCACAGCCGGTGGCTCTCCCGTGACTGTCTTCCCACCCGTACTCTCGAGACAACGTCATACCTACCCACATAATAGGTATTATGCAGATCCACAAACACTACATTCCTTCCTTATTTTAATATGTTTTTATAATCTGAATTTAATTTATTCTATATGTAATAATAATAATAGCTATGATTGTGTTATATAGCTTAGATTGACAATGTATGATTATTACAAATAAAAAATCTATCTATCTTATCGAATAAATGGGTGTAGTTTAAGACTCTCTTTCCAGAGATATTCAATTGATTTATCGTCACTTGCAAGTCTTCTTATTGTAATTTTTTTAGTTTTCTTTGACTGACTATATTATGAAGAGATAATCATTTCGTACAGGTATAAGGTCAATTTATTACGCTTCAAATTACTGCACATCTTTATCCATTTCCTCTCTTCCTTTCTCTTACAAAATTGAGTCCCAGTCGTATCGAAGGTAGTCTTTTTTTTTTACTACCAGGTTTTTTTTTTTTTCATTTGATTTAATCGACATTTTGACAGCAATAAATGTAATTCCCAGCTAGCTCTTTGTTTTAAAAATTACCATTCAGTGACTAGTTCTACATCTGTATTATCTAATGATCGAGAGGGACCCAATTCGAGAATGCCGTTTGAGTGATCGCCAAACGTCAAATCTCTATTAGATAACATCACAATTTTTGGAAATACGAAGCCGATAATGTAGGTAGGGTAGTTTAGCCGGTTTCCCGGCTTCCTCTGGTTTTCGGCCTCTACGCAGTAAAACTACAATAACAAGAAAATTTTACCTCACTTATTCAAAAAAATACTGTTGTCACTCAAATTCGCTTAACACTGACGCCTCCTAAATGTTTTCGCTTAATAACGTTTCAATTGGCTCGCTAGTACGCCAACGCAATTTAGTCAGTGTGAGTGTGTGTCAAAATTAGTGAAAAAAATAGTGCGCGCCATTTTCTTCAAGATAAGTTAAAATGTTGATTATTTGGTTTTAGAAACATTTCTTTGACTTCTATACGCTCTAGAAGAGTTGAAATAATGTCATTTATATTCAAATGTATAAAATATGTAACAAAATCCTTTCAAATGTGATGGCCGGATGACTAGATTGCATTTCGTAAAATCATTTACCTTCCGGCCTCCGGGCCGAGAAATAACTTGAATACGTATATTATTAAATGATCAAAATCACTATTAAATTAAAATCTATTTAATAAACATCATGTCAATTAAAAATTTGGATACAATCTCTTTCATGTATTTAGGTGCCGGCCGCATGTATCTTAAGCAAATTAATGATTTAAATCAGTTTATGATTGTTTGTTTTTGGCGGCCGAGAACTACATTTTGAATAACTAGTTTTCGGCCTAGTTAAATGATAATGGCCGGAAAATAGAAACGATTAATTTAGTTTTCGGCCGGTAACTAGAAATTATTAAGGAATGGCCGAAAATAAGTATTTTAAAAGCGAGTTTACGGCCACTGCGGTTAACATGGCCGAGCATTGGTGGAGAGTATTGTTTGTTTTCGGCCGCCGTGACAGAAAGCGGCCGTAAACTAAAACAAATTTAGTTTTTCGGCCCTGCTTTATCATGCGGCCGAAAAACAATTTGTATGTGTTCCATTTTCGTCCCTATAAATATAAGACGGCCGAAAGTCGACTCAAATATTTTTAGATGTCAGCCGTATTAATCCAGTAAAAAAAAGGTTGCAGCTACTTACATTTTCCATTGATTTTTACTTTTTTGTTTTATTGAATATGAAAACCTATTGTTTCTCAAATAAGGGTCATTTAAAATATAAATAACAGTGGCCGAGAACTGGCTAAATAAACGGCCGTTAACCAAAACAAGCGGCCGAAAGCCAACTTAGTAGCTACTTTCTGATATTTTATATTATAAAAATAAAACTATATTATTCATGGCAAAATGTGATACAAAATAGGAAACTACAATATGTCTAAGATTCGTAAATAATACTTAGACGAAGGTTTGCTTAATATATCGCCCAATAAATCCACCTGAACTTGAAATTTTGCTTACTTGGCCGAAAACCGGCTAAACTACCCTATGTCATGCATATGAATTTCTGTTTTGAACGAAACGTAACTGACTAATTTCACGCACTACGCGGTCAAATAAAAGTATGCGCCTGTTATTTATGCCGTCACATACAAAGGAAACGCAAATTTAGCGCGTCCAAATTGACGAAGTTGCGATGTTCTAAGGAGATCGCCACTTGTCAAGTAGGCACACGTCAAAAGTGACGGATGGCGATGAAATGGAGAGATCTCCATTATCTCTCTAAAATTGGTAGAATACCCCCCCAGGATCGCACAACTGAATATTATTTATATTAGATCACAGTTATTTTTATCAGACGTGTAATTCAAGGGTTGTTGTCAAACGGTTTAATCAAAAGTTCGTCTGTAAAGCTCAGAATTCAGTATGATATTATTTATCTGACATAGAATCCACTACGTGATACTAATTCAATACGATTCGGTATATTTTTAACCTGTTCCCACATTGGCTTACAGGATTAATATATATATTACACAAGATAGAGGGCCAAGTAGAACGAATCGTTTAGAACAATAAACTATAATCAAGGTAATAACTTTTTACCAAAATAAATTACTGGACAACATTCAATAGCTCGTCGTCATAACATGACCAAGCAAACAAGCCAAAACATGATGGAGTCGAATATTTATATTACAGAATTCCCACTACTATTCTCCGGCTCCATCATCAGACCAACTTCGCATCACAATAATATTGTAGGTGCTGTCTTCTGATTAACAGAAGGTTGCATTAGGTATATAACTCAGTCTAACAGGTGAAATCTAACTTGCTACTATTGATTGCACCCACGGCATCCACCGAAACAGGTGAAACTAGAAAAATCTTCTAAAAGCCTGCCCAAAATCCTGTTCAGTTATTTGTCTTTTGCTTAAATATAACTGTTTTATGGCACATAATGCTCCGACTAGTCGGCTTGCTTCGTGCCCACCTCCGTAACTAGTGACGCCTACCAGTGTACCAGTGCACGAGATAATTAGTTATATTTGCTGCAACTTTGAGATCAATGCAGCTCCTGCACTTACTCTTCTCATATCTCTATTTCTTTGACAGTCATGCTTGGCGCGTCCGCACGCAAGTAAAGTTTATTTATATTTTATTTGTAAATCAAGTTGATTTCCCATATTAAAACTACCATTAACTTGGCGCGTCCGCACGCAAGTAAAGTTTATTATATTTTATTTGTAAATCAAGTTGATTTCTCATATTAAAACTACCATTAACTTGGCGCGTCCGCACGCAAGTAAAGTTTATTATATTTTATTTGTAAATCAAGTTGATTTCTCATATTAAAACTACCATTAAAACGGTTTGACTTATTTCCCGTGTTTCTACTTAATAAACATTAACTTAACACGCATGGTTTAAAATTTCATGTAGGCCCATACCGCCGTAACATATTCACGCATGGTTTACAATTTCATGTAGGCCCAAACAGCCGTAACACATTCACGCATGGTTTAAAATTTCATGTAGGCCCATACAGCCGTTACACATTCACGCATGGTTTACAATTTCATGTAGGCCCATACAACCGTAACACATTCACGCATGGTTTACAATTTCATGTAGGCCCATACAATCGTAACATATTCACGCATGGTTTACAATTTCATCTAGGCCCATACAGCCGTAACATATTCACGCATGGTTTACAATTTAATGTAGGCCCATACAGCCGTTACACATTCACGCATGGTTTACAATTTCATGTATGCCCATACAGCCGTAACTGATATCGTATCTAATGCTGGTCGAGGGGACTTTAGTAAAAGGACATATGTCTGAAATGTAACTTCTTGGTATCCGCATAGGTAAGACGTTAATCTATAACAAGCTGAAGTTAGAGATGAAATAATCAAATAAAATCGTACAATGAACGGTGAATGACTGTTTTATTTTCAATTTTAGCAGTCATTCTTGCAAGCGTTGCTGCGTGCATGAAATAAGAACTTCGTTACAGAATGCAACAGTCCGTCAGACTACGGCATTAGTCAAAGATAGTTGCAAATCGTTTATTCAGTTTAATTTAGGAAATAATAATTAATGATAAAAGAAGGGGGGCAGAGATATAAAATGACTTATACTATGAGACCAAATCGCCCCATGTTTAGTGATTTATTTGTCACATCCAAATTTATACTTTATATTTAAATTCGTATAAGTAGGTACTGCAACAAGTAGTAGCTGCCCTTGAAATGCAGTCAGCCCTTTTACTTCTAAATATGTCATTATAAAATTCCAAAATTAAAACTTCTGTACACCGAAGATACTCTTCACAGAAACAAGTGAAATAGGCCACTCAGAGATCACTGAATTGGAACATATATACGTTTTTAGATAATTGTGTACCCATATGTCTTTGCGCGCTAATCGCGCCCCCACGACCAGTCCGATTTTAATCACCTTCAGCACACATGCAGCCGGACATCCACACACGGTTACCGGCCACCACGGAGAAGAAAAGTCACAACCCATTTCCTCCTCTGTGCGAACGAAGCCCGCGGTCATGCTCTATTTAGGATGAATATTAGAATGAACAAATAAATAACGAAATACCCTACACAAATCGAACCAACCCCACAGCAAGCCGCGGCAGGCCCGTACCATGGGCACTAGACGAAGATAATTATAGATAAATCATATTTATAATCTTCCGCAGTAATACTACCGATGTCAAATATGGCGTTTTTTAATCGGACATATCAATACTAGCAGCGCCGCGCGGCGTCACCCGCCCGTCCCACGGGAACACCACACATTCTCGGGACAAAAAGCAGCCCATGTGTCAATCCAGGTTGCCGCCCCGCACCATAATCCATAAAAACTGGTCCAGCCGTCCGAGCGCGAGGAAGCAACTAACACACACACACAAACACACTCACAAACCCTCGCCACAAAACAAAATGATCCAAAAATGTTAGACTCAATGCCAGTGCTCCCCATGTGTACCGTGGGAACCGAGAAAGATACCTACACATCGCGCATCGCGGTCGACGCGCTCAGCCAGTCGGTTGCCACACGCGCTCACGGCCGGACGCCGCCGGTCGCGCTATAAAATCACCAAAAAAATGGCTTCGTCGCGAATGAGACCAACGCGCTGCAGTGTTGCGGGGTGTAAAAACATAAAAGCAACAGACATTTATCCTTTTTTTCTTTGCCGACAGACGATGAAATGTTACTAAAAATTCTTAGAACTTAATAAGCACCTATACCTAAACGCATTGCATACACTGTTATAATAGATACATGTAATGTTGAATAAATAAACCTACCTACTTAATATACTTGAATTCATAGAAAAAATCCACTACCTATATCAACAAGTGACAATAATTTACTCACTAAGATTTACCAAATCAGTTTAGTGCGTGTGGCGGGAGAGTGCATTGCACGGCCTTAAAAGGGCGTAAAAGTCGGCGTTGTTCTTGACACTTAAGACCTTTTGCAAGGAATGCATTCGCAAAGATGAAACGCGTGATCAGATTATTATAAAACAACTTGTACCTAGTGACTGTTTCGAAGCCTGTAATGTTAGTATTATACAATATGTAACACATTATATATAGGCACCTACCAAACTTTATTTTGTAAGTACCTACTGTCATCGGGATATATTTAGGTTACTTAGGTACCTACACAGAGAGTTGTTTTTGTTTCAGGTTTCTGGTATGTTCAGATAGAATAGGTAGGTAAGATTCCGATATACCTACTCGGAAATTTAAACGATTTTGATTGTGTGCCGCAGTGCATGTGAATACCTATTTCTAGTAGGTACCTAATGATAATTAAATTTGACTAATAAATTTAAATAAATCTATCGTATTTTCATTTATATTGATTTTTTATAAAATCATTTCTAAGCGGTGTCAACCCTAGCCTCGTTTTGCCGGCACGTGCGGCCAACGACCCACGCGTTCAAGGTCGCTCCATTGTTAAATTGAGTAGTCATGAAAAGCGGTAGGTATTTGCCTTTTTATTCAGACATGGGTATCTGTTCGAAGAACTATTATATTAATCTGTGTCAATGCCTCAAGGCATTCTCCACCAGTCAACCAATGGGTCGAACTGAAACATAAATGTAGGAAGTTAAAAGACCACACAGATTATACTCATTTACATTATCATATATTTAAAAGCTAGGGTCTTGTCTGTGCAGTAACTTTCAACTTAATCTACATTCCGATTTTTGTTTCTTTATAATAAAATAATAAAGCATTAGCTTATTTTATTTCCTTCATATATTTTCCTTCTTTTTTGTCCTGGATTTCCCCTTTCCTTTTTTCTACTCGAAAGAACGCTCGTAGATCCACTATCAACCGTCGCGATCTCAATCTTTTATCTAACTGCATTTGAGATTACCTATACTTAAGATCTGATAAAATTATGTATTTCTTGTTATGTAATCGTCATTTAACAAGTTGACATCATAGAATTATGTTTTTTTTCTATAAGTACTGGATGTGCTTATTATTGAAGTAGACATAAGAAAAGTAGAAATGTAATAAATATTGCTAAGTATCGCCTGTGCATTGCGCTCAAAAAAGGATTAACGTACGCGCACGCACGTATGTATAATCTACGACATTGTAATGTCCCCATAGCAAAGCGAAGTAACTACTGATGTAATACTCGTACTGATGTATAATCTTACACGGAAACTGTAGATTATATTAATAAGTGTAATATTATTATATAACGCTTGTCCGGTTGTGTAGTGGCATTAAGAAATACGCTGAAAAGTGGCTGGATAACTTACACAAAAATATTAAGAAAACATTGCCACAGTTTTTTTCAACACATTGGCTTATATAGCCATAAGCGAATTGTATCAACCGAAACAACTAAACATTATACAGCGTTGCAACAATCATTCGCAGAGGAAACAGTGGCAATTGATGATGGTATTCCATTATTTTGTCATTCCGAGAAATTAAATGGAAACCATCGACATCAATAATTATTTATTAATTACTCTCAGGATATAACCCTATCTCATGATCTTCCGTATACCTGATTTATGTATGTCATTAAATTTGTGTTATTTTTAATATTGCAGCGTGCGAAATAAAGTAAATACCTACTACCTCTAACTATTACACAGCCGCAATCTCTCAAGGATGGTATATTGTAGGAAGAAAATGAACATAGCATAAATAGAAATATGAATGAATGAAGCTGGGTTGACATATTTTATATATTAGATCTGTTGCAATTACTAATTATTTTTAGTTAATTGCACGATACACGTCTTAACTTGTTAAGCACACATTTTTAGACAAAAGTCGACATTTAAGTAAATAATATAGGTACGTGTCAGAAGACACAAACCGTAAATAAATTCCGAAGAACTACTAACCTGACCGCATGTTGTTTACCTCTGCCCGCTTATCCAATATCTCATGCTGTGTCACTTCCACAATGATGATTGAGGTGTGCCATAAAGAGTATTTGTATTTGTAAACTTTGAGAAAACCTTTGCTAACAAGACCACGCTGATTCCCGTCACTATTTTTCCACACTTCATTTCGTATATTATAACACTGTTATTGCTAAGTTAACAAAAATATTTTCCTCGCATTCTTAGTAACACGTAAAAGGAAGTAACTAACAATTACTTACTACTTTATGATGGTATACCGTAATCCCAAGTATGTATTATCAATCGCAACTACCCGCGCTACAAACATAATGTTGCCTCAATTGTATGAGTTTAGTCGTCGTGTTATTACATTACGTCGCTAGATGGCGTTGTCCAACGATTCTCTAATTGTATAACGTTCTTTTTCTTTATATTGTCAAATAGCTAAAGTTAACAGATTTTTTTACGAATGCCTAAAATATTGTACTCATTATTTTCATTCGATTATCCGTTTGCATGTTGATATTGTTGTTGCATATAAAGCCAAACAAGTATCTCATTTTCGACTTTCACTGTCTTAAAACATCAGACTAATCTACTCAATTATTAATAGATTGACTATTTTTCTTTCAATAAGAAACACCGGTAACTATTGAACTGATTAGTTAATATGTCACTATCGTAATTTACCCGATATCCCTTTCTCTTTTTCTTATTATTTTACTCACGATGTTTTGTCCTCGTCGCCATTATGTAGTGGACCCATGACCACCCATAGGAGAACTGCACTCATTGGCTCGGTATGGCACCAGCAGGTCAGACGTCCGTCACAGCCGGTGGCTCTCCCGTGACTGTCTTCCCACCCAATCCTGTCGTCTCACACATCCCCTAGGGGAGTGTGGGGATGCCATACCAGGGCTTAGCCCTTTTTGGCGGCCTCATCTCCGTCCGTGATGACGGACGGGCGGTCTCGTTAGAGACCTCAGTTTCTTCCACATTGTGGACTTTGCGTGCATCTTCTTCTCGTGTTAGCGGTCAGGTCAAGTTCGGCGTGAGCGCTGCTGCTGCTTCCTCTCTTCTCCTCTTCTGGGTGAGTTGGGCTCAGCTGCTGATGAGCACGGTGGCCTATCTGCGGCTTTGCGGTATCGTTGGCCTTTCAGCGGCGTTGTGGTGACCTGGATGGATTTCCAGGGGGCTCAGTCGGTGGGGGGCACGAGCTCTCTCGGCAGAGCTCTGCCCCTTCCGTCTGGTGGACGAGTGTGGAGTGGTGCGATGCCTTCCAGGGATGGTATCCCGGAGTTGTCCGCACGGCGAAACATGGCTCCTGCCAGCTGCCCGATGAAGGCGTCCAGCCCTTGCCATTTGAGATCACGGTAGATCGTTTCGTTGCGCATGTAGCGCGGCGCCGAAACGATTGTGCGCAAGGATTGGGACTCCTGCGCACGCAGCCTTCTCTTGCTGGTCTCCGACGTCAAGGCGTACCATGCGGGGGCCGCGTAGGTCAGGCGGGACCGCAGGTACGTCTTGTATATCCCCAACTTTGTGCGTAGGGGAAGGCTGTCTTCCCACCCGTACTCTCGAGACAACGTCATACCTACCCACATAATAGGTATTATGCAGATCCACAAACACTACAGACCCCTAGAGAGAAGAATCGTTTCTCGCGAAGTATTTACGGCGCCCTGCATGGCCTCGCTTTCAACTCGCCCGCAAATCGTCAGTGTGTGAAACCTGAATTAAATGTTTAGGTTGAATCGTGGGTAGGATTTCCATTGGTCTCACAGTATTATGAATACTCTGCCTATGTTCCCAGCACTTTAATTTCCACAAAGCTTTTATTATGTACTTATACGAGTTATAAAGTTTATCACTAAGAATATCTTTACGATTTGTTTATATTCATGTCCCTAATTAAAATGTCTAGGTAATGGGGGGAAAAATAACCCGGGTTACGTTTGTTTTATAAAAGTTCTGTACACTTTACGTTTTCAGAGAGAAACTTAGTCAATTAGTTAGCAAGCCAAAATAATTATTGTCTAAATTATGACCCAATATGGAGTCAAAAAATGCCAGGGCAAGCTAAAGTGGAACCATCTTTTTTAGCACCCTAAAATAGGCAAAAAGGTGGGAATCGTGATCTACAGTGTACGCTAAAGTGACTGAATTGTCTTATGCCCTTTTGTCTTGAACGTTTATTCGCCGCCGTTTTACGCACGTCGGAAGTAGGCGATATCGCGGTGACAGACACATGTCGCGTGGAAGTCGTAAAAAACTATTGTGTTTTTAAAAAATGATTTTTGGAATTTTTTTCGGTTATATTCGAACTAACTATGAATTAGTAGGGGAGAGGTGTCATGAATGGGACAATTTTAATTAGTCAAAGATTTTTAAGTAATACATAAAGCTTAATAAAACATAATTTTACAGTCAATCGGGGTAACTTCCCTTCCGTATAACTATTGGCTCACACTTACACACTGCCAATTCAATTGTTTTACTACTACAGCACAACAGCACGATATTTAAAATAACAATGAATCTCCAATAGTTGAATCACCCCGAGCAGAAATCTAGAAACTAGACTTTGCGTAGGCGCTATTTTACTCTGTGCCTAGACTCAAGATAGAACGTTGACTAAGATCCAGATAATAAAAAAAGTTATGACATCCGTGATGACGCAAAGCAAACAGCCGTTTTCGTGTCAAACGAATTAGTGGAGATGGTGAAATTCTGACTAAAATCGCTTTTAGATGAGACTCATTGAGCAGCAACTTTTAACCCTCGAAGAAAAAAGACGGGTGTTATAAGTTTAACATGTGTGTCTGTCTGTGGCATCATAGCTCCCAAACGGATGGTCCAATTTGAGTGCGGTATTTTTTAATCGAAAGACATATCCTTCGAGATGGTTCTTTGCTATGTTTGGTGGAAATAGGACCAGTAGTTTCTAAGATATTCACCTAATAAGAACAAGTAACAGCAAGTAACAAGATCTCAGCCAATGTTGACGCTAAGAATTCCAAAAAATTTAGTTATGTTAAGACCGCCTGTTTACCTCTTCCTGTTATTTGAATGTATCTCATGTTGTGTTGAATATTCCTTGATGTTGGAGGTGTGAATAAAGAGTATTTGTATTGTATTTGTATTTGTTATGTTCAGTTTTAGTTAGCATTTTCTATATCACTACTTGTGTCAGGGGCGTGTATTTTATTTAATTTATTAAATGGTTCGTGAACTAATCATTACTTTTCGATATTTGTATGATAGGTGCGCAACCCATGCGCCCTTGTCCCGACTTACCTTATTAGTAATAAGTTATTACCTGCTGGTGAACTCACTCTACCTGTAAAGAGTATCATTCAAGAAAGAATTCCGAGGATATGACAGTGACAGTAACAATGATATCTACAGATTGAAGAACTGTTTTTTAGGGTTCCGTAGTCAACTAGGAACCCTTATAGTTAGTTTCGCCAAGTCCGTCTGTCCGTCTGTCCGTCCGTCCGCGGCTTATGTAGCTCCGTGATCATTAGTACTATTTAGAAAGCTGAAATTTGGTATGAGTATGTGTATGTATCACGCCGACAAAACGGTAAAATAAAAACTAAAAAAACTTCTCATCGGGTACCTATAATAAAAAAATAGCGTCCCCCCCCCCTCTAACTTTTCAACCACGAGTCAAAAAAAATTGAAAAATTCATGAAAATGTGACCTCTTATAAGCACTTTCAATGAAAACTATTTTGAATAAAATCGGTCAAGCCGTTTTTGAGTTACCGCAAAATTTCATAATTTTCTTTAAAATGACGTAAGTGCCGCGCGTTGTCCTTATACTTCGAACATTACACATATTAGTTAAGTGCCATACTAATCGATAACTTCCAGAAGGTAATAAGTAAATTACAGTTACTTTGGCGTTTACTACTTTTTATAGAGCTTGAAATCTTTCTCGTAATTTAAACCTCAGGCTTAAAACTGGGCTGTATGGGCAACTACGGAACCCCTGCGTGGCCCGACATTCTCTTGACTGGTTTTTAGGGTTCCGTAGTCAACTAGGAACCCTTATAGTTTCGCCATGTCCGTCTGTCCGTCTGTCCGTCCGCGGCTTAGCTCCGTGATCATTAGCACTAGAAAGCTGAAATTTGGTATGAGTATGTGTATGTATCACGCCGACAAAACGGTAAAATAAAAACTAAAAAAATATGTTTTTTTCGGGTACCTCTCGTACACCTAAGGTGGGGGTGAATTTTTTTTTCGTTCCAACCCTAGTGTGTGGGGTGTCGTTAAATAGGTCTGTTAAAAATAATAGGGGTCTCTGAACATTACTTTTTGATAAAGTCAGTAGTTTTGTAAATATTCGCCCCGAAAATAAAAAAAACAGTGTCCCACCCCCCTCTCTAACTTTTCAACCACGGGTCAAAAAAATATGGAAAAATTCGTGGAAATGAGGCCTTATAAGCACTTTCAATGAAAACTATATTGAACAAAATCGGTCCATCCGTTTTTGAGTTATCGCAAAATTTCATAATTTTCTTTAAAATGACGTAAGTTGACTTCCAGAAGGTAATAAGTAATTACAGTTACTTTGGCGTTTACGACCTTTTCCCGTCTTTCCGTGTTTGACCGTCTCTTGAATGAATGAATGAATGATTTATTGCGTGTATGGTAATTCAGGTTTACAATAAGCAGATGTCATTACATAAAACAGTTTCACCGAACCCTACCTTTGCAGGTGTGCACGCTTAAAAATTATACAGTATAAAACCATAATAATATTAATAACAACTTGTGAAGGATGAGCAAATACGGAACCCTACACTGAGCGTGGCCCGACATGCTCTTGGCCGGTTTTTTTCCTTTCGTCTAATTTAGGGTGCGTTTACAGACGCGGACCATGAGTTGACCAATCACACTGTTTCCATTCGGGCTCTGCAAATCACAGGACCATCTTAATATGCATGCCGGGGCTCTGACCACTGCATAATTTAGGGTCCCATTGACTGTAAAAACCGGCCAAGTGGGAGACGGACTCGCGCACGAAGGGTTCCGTACCAATATCGAGCAAAAAACACGTTCTTTATATCCCCTTTTAATTTATACTTATTTTAATTTTTATTATTTGTTGTTATAGCGGTAACATATATATACATTCCGTGAAAATTTCAACTGTCTATTTATTACGGTTCATGAGAAAATGCCCGTCGAACGAAATATCATGGAAAAGCCCCTAACTATTTATGTATGGGACCCCCCCCTTTAATTATTATTATTTTATTATCAATAGTATTTGTTGCTATAGTGGCAACAAGAATACATCATCTGTGAAAATTTCAGCGGTTTAGGTAAATATCACGGTTCATGAGATACAGCCTGGTGACAGACGGACAGACGGATGAACAGCGGAGGCTCAGTAATAGGGTCCCGTTTTTACTCTTTGGGTACGCGGCACCCTAAAAATTAGACCATTGCTTTTTCGAAAGTTGTCGGGATCACCTCAGACGTGAGATTGGGGATTTCCTGAAACACTCTCGTGACACGTGTTAAGACCCAGAGTGTCAAGGAGGGGAGGGCCCTATTGCTCAAACATGGTCGGGATAAGCGAAAAAGGCCAGATGGTTCTTCGAATTAAAATTGACAAAAGAGGAAAATAAAATACCCGCTGATAGTTACAGTAAATAACCCCTAACTCGGTTTGTTTAGATGGATCGAGCCAGTTACTATAATTTATGTTTACACATGGGCTAGCGTTGGAAAAATATATTTTTGCTTCTGTAAAGTTTAATCCTACGCTTTCCTTCCAAATGTTGATTATTTAGAGATCAACCTTGTGCTATTTCGGCATTCGGGCTTCGGACCAAAAATACTTCTCGCTTTGATTTCAATGTATATACGCGAATATTTTTGCCAAAAATATAAACACTAATGTTTATAAAGTAAATACCTATTTATATATATAGGTAATGATAACTACGAGTATACCTTAATCGTAATCACATAAAGCCGCTCTTTTTACTTTACTCCTATTATACTTACATAAAGTAAGGTGGGATAGTCTTAACTAGGGCTGCCATCTGTAAATTTGCCGAACCCAGACAAAGACTTAAAAAACCCAGACATTTGGTGTGAATCGCATTTTTCCCCCGGACGTGTCCGAAAATAATATTATTAAAAAACAATCGCTTTATTTCTCATTCACATAAAAAGTGTCCGGGTTTTCCCGAGACACTGTTCGAAAACCCCCCGGACGGCCCTCCGGACGGTTTCGAAACTAGGACAAATCCGGGGAAACCCGGATGGATGGCTATTACATAAAAAAACTTTGCAATAAATTGTTCGAAATAAAAAATGTTGACTCGATAAAACGGGTAAGTAGGTGAAAACTAAACAGTCAGTGATTTTCATTAGTATAACGGCGCAGAAGAAATGACCCAGAGAAAGCAGACTAGATCTTGTTATTTAAGTAGGTACCTGTCTGTCAAAATATTCAGTTGTTGATTTTTAGACCCGGTTAAGGGTCATAATTTGAGCGTTTTAACCGTCTTCTGCCCGCAATATGGATTGGCCAATTCATAAAAGTAATAAATTGTGATAATAATTGTAAAACGCCACTACTTCCACGAGACAACCGAACACAATTCATATCGAGTTCCGAGTCAAAATTAAATAGTACTAAGTAACCATGTATAAAATTAAGTAAGTAGGTGGTACTAGGTAGGTAACTAGGTACTAAGTTATATAATAAGGAAACATTAGAAATGTTTGCATTCACGCTTCTAACTAAATATTTCTATTCTAACTGGGACTTCTATTACCAGCCAGTTGCCGACCAGACATTCCTAGACTCCTTGAGTCCAAGATAACAAGCGGTGAACCCACCTGTACTGCCTGGCCGTCTGCCAGTTGATAACGGCTAAACCAGAAACTCTACGAGGAATCTACTAAAATAACAGATACCGCTGATTTATGTGGGCTTCAATCGACCTGCAATGTCGTCGGTAGGTACTCAAATAAACGGGGCCGTAATTCAATGGATGACGCACGGAGTGCTGGCCCTGGGGAGGTGTACGTGTTGTACGTGAAACGAAAATACCCGACGAGTTGAGAAAACACTCCTCCTTTCTTGAAGTCGGTTAAGATATACATAGGTTCTCGCACCTGCCCATTGTAACATCGACGCTGTGAGGTTTTGGTGGGCACAATTTTTGGTGGTACGCACCGAGCGACCTTAAATCAAGTCTGCACTCGTAACTACCAACTACCAGCATTCAGAGCTAAATCGGACGTGTCCCTCCATCCCCGGTCTAGGAGAGAGCAAAGCAGCCCACCACTACGGCCTCCTCAGTTGGGAAGCCAAATTCATACATTTGGACTAAAAAACTTCCTATAAAGCGTCTATAGCTGCAGGTTTTGCCCCAATTCAAAATATTTAAAAGAGGGCACCACACCGTGTTTTTGCCTGAATAAAAAAGTCTTAGTCGTATCCTTTTTCATTGTTATAAACTCCACCTGATTCTGTGTAATAGAAGTAGAGGTCCCGGAATTACTATTACAAAAATTCCAAGATTGGAAGCAGAATTGGAGTGAACGTATAGAACGTTCAAAAGATAATCTATAAGAACATCTCAGATACAGTAACGTAAGATGTTCAAGAGAAGAGTTCAAAGAAGTTTATTTCATAATAGTTGATCAAACAACGAGGAAATCACGGCAAAACTTTGGGCTCACGAATAAAACATGTAAACACGACGAATGTCGCTCAAAAATAATAGGAGCTATTTTTACCGTCTCGGTTTTATTCTACTGCTGAAGTAGGTAACTTTATTTAAAACTCTGAGCCCTTTCTTCCGAAATTAGGCCACAACAAGCCTAATTTATCGTCGTGGCATCGCTTATAAATCTAAATTTTGCCGCATTGGGAACACCTCAGGGGATACAACATCAAAGCCAAAGTAATACATTTATAATCTGAGGCGACTTAAAGAAAACTTTCATTTTAGTCCATGGAAGAAGTCAGCGAGGAAAGCAACAGCTGTTTGTAATAATTTGCAGTTTCTCAAATTAATATGAAGGTATTGAACCGAAACTGGCTTCTAGAGTACGATTGTACGAGAAAATAAATCATTTACTGACGTCACTATCACACATATCGTCACATTTGAAATCACCCAACGTTTGAAAGACTAAACAACTCTAAGATATTAAATTAGAGGATCCTTTGATTTTCTGTGCGTTATCATTTAATAATTCATAACATGTTAGTATTTATATTCCCTTTTCGTAAAAGACCCCTTATTTATTATTGGAACGACTCGATATTTATGATAATATTTACTAAACTGTTTCCACGGTTTTCAGAAAAATTACAAAGAATCTTCATCTGCCTGCTAAGATCTATAGTAACATTAATCGGTCTAAATAGATCGTGAAAGTCGGCGTTATTCTTTGTAATGTCGTCGGATTTCCGTCGCACTACAAGTTTCTTGAGAATTAATTCAGACGCCGCAGTAAAGCTGTCTCAGGTTAATCCCGAAGACGAATCATTTATTTCTTTAGCGCGTCTAAATCTAAACATACGGAAATATATTTCTGTTAGGCAACGAACGTTGAAGAGTTGTTCTATTTGCACCAATTCACCTGGGAGTAAGGATTGCTTTATCAAAATCGTGATGGGTAAATATCTGATAATTATGACGCTCAACTTCGCCTACGTATAGATATTTAATAAATGTATTAAGTCGTTTACACTCACGTGGAATCACGAATTGTCAGGAACGGCCCGACACGATTCCTTGCGAGATTGCAACATTAATTCAATAATATTAGCTGAAAATTTGGCAAAATGAAAGGACAACTTTTATCTATCAGGATATGTAGGTTATAGAGCGAAGTTTAATTTTATCTACCCTCCCCGGAGCGCGGTATTTTCCACTTTAAAAGAAAACCGTGTACGATACATACAAAGTGTATAGGAACGAAATAATTCTGAATAAATTTACTATAAACCTTTCATACATACAAAAGTGATATCACTTATAGAATCGGCGCAATCTGTTACCAAATACTAACGTTTTTAATTATTGATCTTTTTTTTCTGCTAAAATTAAACTTGGCTCTATAACCTACATATCCTGATAGATAAAAGTTGTCCTTTAATTTTGCCAAAGGGTATAGCCGTGTTTGTATGGGGCATCGGCCCCAGAAGCCAAATCGATTGCCGTTTTGCTACTATATTAGCCCAGATGTAAGATGCTATTTTACAAAAAAAGGACCCTGAAATACTTCACGTTTTTGAGAAAATAAAAAAAAACGAAAATTGGTTTATATTTTCTTTTATCTAAACTACTCTATGGATTTTTTTGTAACTTATATACATTATGTAGGATATAAAGATGTATTATTAAAAAAAAAATGGATTTCCAAATATCCTTATAAGTAGTGAAATTTTCACTTTAAATTTTTCAATATTTTTTTTTTATATTTTCGAGATACACCCACGGGGACACCCACCAATTTTGGCTATATTATGTATAAACTAATATTCTATAATATATATTTTTTTCAAAATCATTCACTTGGATCAACATATCCAAAATGAAACAAACTTATCGCCTGGTGACAATTTTTCAGACAGTTATTTTCAAAACCTCGTATCTAGTTTGTTGATTGATACTAAGATACGAGCTTTATTTTAAGTAGGGGAAAGTAGTACGAGTTGATCCCTCGGGGTAAGATGATCATTTGCGATTGTGTGAAAACTGCTAACGCCATCAGTACGTTTATATGCCAAACTGTAGCTCCAAACACCCCCCCGCCTCAGCCAAAGTGTAATAGCGGTGCGTGAGACACAGCGTCTTTTACGTAAAAAAATAAAAATTGTGTGTGCTTAATCTAAGGTAAGGCTGACTTTGAGCTTATGTTACTTTTATTATATGCTGTTAATTGCAATGACTGTTATGTTTGTGGCTTTCTAATATGCCTAATTTTGGTTTTTAGGCTACGGAAACATAGCCTCGTGCTTGGAGTTTATGTTTGGTGACATTGCCAAAAAAAGTTTGATTTGGGGCGAGATGATCCCATTCTATGTGTACAAGATGATCCCCGGGGATCATCTTGTACATATGGAATAGATGATCTTTACATATGAACGAAACTTTTTTTTAAATATGTAATATAAAATGTTTTTATTATTCTATTAGTCAGTATATCTGTCTGTTTGCTTGTCTGTATGTGTTTCTATCTTCAAATTAGTTATGGGAATTAAATATTTCTATTGCAGATAAATGCACCAGGTAAAAATAATTATAAATTTATAATGAGCCGAATGAGCGTAAATTAATTAAATTTGTTATTGGTAGTTGATTATTACTATCTGTATGATTATTACTGAACAGTTTGTTCTTTTAATTACCTATATTGAAGAAGTTTATGACTGTTATAAGTGCTAATCTATCTCAGAAGACTGAATTATGTTTGTTTTTTTTTGTTCATGACGACAAAACTCGTCTGCCTGCTATTTATATCAGTTTATAGACCATAGTCTAGATCCTTTCCATTTCTGCGTAATTTTATTTTTTAACACCTTTTAATTCTCAAAAAACAGTTGTTAATTCTCAATAGGGGGTAAGATGATCATAGGGATCATCTTACCCTTACCATGGGAATCATCTTGTACACCGGGGTGTACAAGATGATTACTTCGTAAGGTTTTGGAAAAACGACAATATTTCCATGAAATCTAAACTAATTTATTGTTTTGAGTATGAGGGAAGTTAGATCGATAAATTGGCTAGTAATTAGTGCCCACATTTTTGGATTGCATGGAAAACTGTAAATTTTATGGTCATTCCCGCTTAAGGGGATCATCTCGTACTACTTTCCCCTAGGTATTTGTTACTTAGTTTTGGTTTTCAACTGACGTTATGGTATACCATATATTTGTTGGACTTAATATGCCTAACTACTCGTACAAGAATCGAATAAAAATAACATAAGAGCATCATCGAAATAAAATGTCTATATGTAGTACAAACAGAAACGCATCTAACTGACCATCGGTAGACCTTATGAACATTGACATAAGGCCTACTGATGGCCAGTTACAGTCTGATTTATTTTTAATCATCCATTTGACACTTCTCTGTTGATGTTTGTAGTGATCTAACGATTGATCGAATCGATTTTATCGACGAACTTTTTTTTCGACTCTGCATGTGTTTTCAATATTTTTTGAGCTATGAGCCGTGGGACTCACTGGAGCTTTCTATGTAAAATAAGCTTTCTATGTAAAGACATTTTATTTTGACAATGCTCTTATATGTGATTTTTATTCGATTCTTGTACGAGTAGTTAGGCATATTAAGTCCAACAAATGTATGGTGTACCATAACGTCAGTTGACAACCAAAACTAAGTAACAAATACCTACTTAAAATAAAGCTCGTATCTCAGTATCAATCAACAAACTAGATACGAGGTTTTGAAAATAACTGTCTGAAAAATTGTCACCAGGCGATAAGTTTGTTTCATTTTGGATATGTTGATCCAAGTGAATGTTTTTGAAAAAAATATATATAATATAATATTAGTTTATACATAATATAGCCAAAATTGGTGGGTGTCCCTATCTCGAAAATATAAAAAAAAAATATTGAAAAATTTAAAGTGAAAATTTCACTACTTATAAGGATATTTGGAAATCCATTTTTTTTTAAATAATACATCTTTATATCCTACATAATGTGTATAAGTTACAAAAAAATCCATTGAGTGGTTTAGATAAAAGAAAATAAAAACCAATTTTCGTTTTTTTTTAATTTTCTCAAAAACCTGAAGTATTTCAGGGTCCTTTTTTTGTAAAATAGCATCTTACATCTGGGCTAATATATTAGCAAAACGGCAATCGATTTGGCTTCTGGGGCCGATGCCCCATACAAACACGGCTTTCCATACATTTCAATCTCATCTTCTTGGATTACATGGAAAGCCGTTAAATATATCTCACCAAAGTTTCAATAAGATATATTTTGATTTTAAGTAAAAGTATAAGGAATAATGGAACAAATTATAAAATACGGACGCGCACTTGGCAAGACGGAACGACGGCAGTTAGTCATAGTGGTGATCAAGATTAGGCCTGAGATCAGTAAGTTGTCCTCAGCTCGTGGTGTGGGCAGAAATGATGATGCTGAATGAATGAGTCCAGCGACGGTCATTGGAGGTCGACCCTAAAAATTGGTCGCCTAGGATGCTTACGCTGGCTCTGAATGCGTCATTGTCACGTTTGGGGTTAAAGTATCAAAGTAGGTGTGTCAGTCGCAACTACCCTGATGACCTCACAAAATCTCAGCTACTTTTGCGCATAAATAACGCCGGTTACATAACGGCTAGATTGGAACGTTTGCCAAAATATGCGAAAGTACATTTACGATTCAAACCGCACGATCAATAAACAGACTGAAAACATTCGAGGAATTCGTCTAATTTGTAATTGCGAAATGTTTGAATTGTAATTAGCGGACTTTAGGCCTTAAGGCATTTATTATCTATCTACAAACAATAGGTAAAATACACTGAAAAAAAAATAGCTCAACTAGTTTACTACTTGAGAAATAACCAAATTGTGCTTTAGTCACCAAAATTATGCTAATTTTCCAAAACTTATTTTGCTTACTACATAGCCCTCAGTGTGTCAGTTGGTGTCAGTCCTCCAATTTATGTAACTAGCAGCTAAGATGTGGGCTACTGTTAACATTTTTTTTTTAGTGCTTGATTAGGGGCGATGAGGGGCGAAATACGCCTGTCCCATTCGTAAAACGTTTTCTTTGGAAACGGACCCTTGTGCAAAATACGTTACTCCATTCGGAATAACGTCCCCAAAGCCATCACTTTCACAAAATGCCCCCCTTCCGTCAAAGCCCCTTTCGCTCAACGTCCGTACTGGATAATGGCCCTTTCGTAAAATGTCCAGTCTACCAAATGAAATGATTTTTCTAATACAACTCTACAGCTTTAGTGTAAAAGCTAGCTTAAATGCTTGTTTAAACGAATTCCCTTTTCTGCATTTTGTATATGTAGAAAACTAAGAGATTAACAAAATATTTTGCGAACGGGCCATTTTGCAAGAGGAACGTTCAGCGAAATTGATAGAGGGATCTGGAATTATGATTTGGTTCTTCTACGGATCTCCTCATTTGTAAATCATTCTAAGAACAAGCTGTTTGTGTGTTCTGTGCTTCTGTGTACTTTAGACAAAGTGATCCTAGTGCTAGATGAAGACAGGGCTAGGTTATTCAGTGTCAGTGTACCGTGGAATTTACTTGTTATTTATTACTATTCCACCATTTATTTAGGTAACACGTTACACTACACTACTATAAATTTTAAGCAAGGAATTTAGAGAAACTCGCGCCACGTCATGAGTAGGTTATTAGGTACAAATAAATAGCTCTTAAATTTAAAACATCTAATATTTGAAACAATGTGAGTCTTACTGTAATTAAAGGTTAACTTTAAGTATGATGACTCCTGCTGATGACGTTACAGTTTAAAAGAGACCAACGTACCTACTACGATCTTGCCTATACAAGACTGTACTTCGGTGCTTGCCTATACAAAACTATAAAAGAAAAAAAAGAAAAAAAAACCACGACGTATATTTTACTATTTTTACTTTAGGAGTTCTTAGTTTTAGACCAAAATCAGGCAGGTTGAGCAAAAATGTTCACGGTGTGTACTGTTGACGGAGCCACATGTATAAGCATAGTAGATTTAGTACCTACTATGCGAATCACTATCTTAGAGCTAGACGAGCAACATTTTATTTCCCAATTAAACCTCTACACGTATAAAGTTTGCTAAAATTATCTAGGAAACGGCTGTTGGCAGAGTTTGGTGGGTCAATTTAAACACCGTACATCACCGTTATAAACAATTCTGTTAATGTGTAGTATGAACTGAGAGAATTCGAAGGATTCTATAGATAGATATCTTGAGTAGGTTTGAATTTTAGTAAGTTTTTAGTAATCTATACATATAAACGGACAAGTCCTGACTGACTGACTCACTCATCAACGTAGAGCCGAAACTACTGAATCTAGGAACTTCAAATTTCTGCAATTGAACAAGTATACGATACAAGCAAGCACTAAGAAGGGATTTTTGAAAATTCATCCCTTAAAGATGTCAAATCGGGGTTGAAAGTTTGTATGGAACTTACGTAATTTTTGAGTTAGAGTAATAAAACTTTGTGCATAGATTTTCGGTCTAAAAACAAGAAAACTAATTTCAGGATTTTTGAAAATCATCTTTTAAAGGTGTTAAATAGGAGGTGAAAGTTTGTATGAGGAACTTGGAATTCTTTGAGTAAGAGTGATAATATTTCGTGTACAGCTATTTCTATACAAAGTAAGAAAACAAGTTTCAGCATTTTTCGAAATTCATTCCCGAAAGGGGTTAAATGCACAGTGAAACTTTGTAAGAAAAACGTGGTCTGTTTGATTAAGGAGTGCATTCTTTTGCGTGTAGACTGATCATTAAAAACTGAAAACATGTATTTCAGCGTTTTTGAAAATTCAACCCCTAACGGGGTCAAGAGGGAGGTGAAAGTTTCTATGAAGAGCTTGGGATGTTTTGAGGAGTGGGAATATTTCATGCACAGGTTCTTATTTTCAACGTAAGAAAACAAGTTTCAGCATTTTTGGAAATTCATCTCCGAAAGGGGTTAAATGGACAGTAAAATTTTCTTGAGAAACGTGGCTTTTTTGAGTACCTAAGGGTGCACCCCTTCTTTTTTGTGTAGACTCTTCACCAAAAACGTTGAATATTAATTTCAGTGTTTTTGAAAGTTCTACCCCCAATGGGGTAAAGTGGGAGGTGAAAATTAAAGAGCTTGGGATTATTTGAGTAGGAGTGGTAATATTTCGTGTATAGGTCCTTCTATGCAAAGTAAGAAGACAAGTTTCAGTATTTTTGGAAATTCATCCCCCAAAGGGCTTAAATGGACAGTGAAACTTTATTTGATAAAACGAGCCTTTTTGAGGAAGAGGTGCATTATCTTGTGTGTACACTGATCATCAAAAACTAAGTAACTGTATTTCAGCGTTTTTGAAAATTCAACCCCTAATGGGGTAAAGAGGAAGGTGAGATTCAACAAAGACCTTGAGCTTCTTTCAGTAAAAATGGTAACATTACGTATATAGATTCTTCTATACAAAGTAAGAAACCAAGTTTCAGCATTTTTGGAAATTCATCCCTGAAAGGGGTGAAACGAAAATGGAACTTTGTATGAGGAACGGGCCGTTTTTTAGTAAGAGGTGCACTATTTTGCGTGTAGACTCTTCATCAAAAACTGAGAATGTTGATTTCAGCGTTTTTGAAAATTCAACCCCTAATGGGATACGCTGAGCGGTGACAGTTTGTATAAAGAACTTGGAATTTTTTGAGTAAGAGTGATAATTGAGAAAATAAACTTAAATTTTTGGGAAATTCATCTGCAAAATGGGTCTAATGGGAGGCGAAAGTTTGGATGAGAAAAGATAAGATTCTTTTCGTAAGTCTGGTCATATTCCGTGTGTTAAAAAACTACTTCCAGATTTTTTTGAAATTTACCTGTATTGTTTAAGTTAAAGGGGAAGATGAAAGTTCATGTAAGGAATATTTTCGTGTATAAACTCTGCATTCATTTTTGGAAGAGATAACTCTCCTGGAGTGGTTAGAAACTTTATATGCAAAACGTAGGATTGAGTAACAAAACTTCGTGTAAAAAAATGCATTGTTAGGGTTCCATACCACAAAAGGAAGAAACGCAACCCTCAAAGGATCACTTGGTTTGTCTGTCCGTCTATCGAATAAAATGGTAATGAAAACCATATAAGTACTCAAGACTATAGTCCTTTGAAGTTGTTAAAAACAAACTTCTAAGTTATATCGTAAATAAAAAGATCCGGCTGTTTACCTCCGCCACAACAAACGTCGATACCCTCAAGGGCATCAAAAATTATAGGGTACTTATATTTTCAGTTCAACTAAAACTATGAATTTGGCAAGTAAGACCGTGTCTTACTAGAAGTACTTATAGGGAGTAATCTGAAACTATACATTTCTAATTAAATAAAAAAGTAGTCTGTATTTAAAGTACGTAAAACAGTTTTCCAACGGTAATGTGAAGTTTGCCAATGAGTACATTTTATATTTTACAAGCTTTTATTTAAGTAACTTGCATTGTATGTATGTTTAAAGTACCTATGTTTGTTCGGGTGGAATCTTGCAACTCAATTTTGAAGCAGATATCGTCAACCGATTGAGCTGAAATATTGCATACTTACTTAACTTTGATGACAATACAATAATATAGTACCATTGGGCTGATCTGATGATGGAGCCGGAAGGTGGCCATAGGAACTCTATAATAGAAAAAGCAATCCTACCGAGCTTGGGCTCTTTAGAATCGTCACAGTGAGCATTTGATGGATATATAAAGAAAAGTACAGTCGGCTTTAAAAGCTTGCCACTAAAATGTAATTTTTGACAGAAACTTATTCCTTAGTAATATAGTCTTTGGTAATGTGCAGTGTTTTCATAGTTCGTAAGGAACCCTCTGTGCGCGAGTCCAACTCGCACTTAACCGGCTATTTACAGTATTAACTGATAATACTGATTTAAACGTTAGAGGAAATTCCTATCCTTAAGGAGATTAAACTTTCGACCATGATTTTGTTCGGTTCATCGGAAAATGAATTGTCCCATGTGTTATTACCACGAGGTGATCTAGAAATATATAAATCTGCTACCCAAAAAAAAAATGTATGCGCGCAGATTTCTATTTGTTGTATTATTTTAAGAAACAATAAAACGCAGATACCGTTTCTAGACCCTGTGCGAGCGAAGCCGCGGGCAAAAGCTAGTAATATTTATTATATGTGTTGACCATGAGTCGCGTAGCGGCAAGGATATACCTAGCTGTCTCTGATGAAGAGACAGCTAGGTATGACCTGACAGTTTTACATGATTTTAAACCGTTTTATATTACTTACTCCTTTAATCCGGACAACAAAAATGTTAACTTTTTGCTTCAAGGATCCCCTTGCACCTAGTTTTAAGTACTTGGTTGAAATAAATTATAATGCATTTACTTATGAACAGTGGTACTATAATATGTGATACTTTACTTCCTCCCCCGACCCGCAATCGTGCGATAGAGAGCGTTGCAGCTTGCGACTGACAATGGGTACTTTTTGATGAAAGCGTTACGGGAGAAAACGTTTTCCACTAACTAAATCTTAGCAAATCACTTCGATTTTGATGTCGATCGCTTCAGCATAATATAATCTAGGTTTATAGGTTTCGCTTTTTTTTTAAATGCATTGTTTTTATGATACAAACGGTTTCATTCAACAACGTTTTAATCACAAAAATTTGGTTTTTCAGCTACCTTTAAATTAGAATCTATAGCAAATTTTGAAAAAAGGAAAACCTACAAACCTAGTTTGTCACTGTGCCAATAACATACTAAAAAATGATGGAGATTGGAAAATATTTAAAAGTGGAAAAACGTTTTCTCTTTTTGTATGGACGAGTGCGCACTATACGTCCCTCTTAAGGCGACTCCTAATCCCAACGTCCTTGAGGATCTGGGCGGAGCCTAACGTTATTCCCCCCGCCGACCGTGCGCCCCCGGAACATTACTTCGTTCATAATCTCGTTGAGTGGCGTCCAAGCAGCTTCATACACTCGCATAGTCCGAGCGTGAGTTGAAGATCAACAAACCTTATACCTTATTTAACCTTTTGACCGCCACAGTCGGCTGTGGCCGTCAACAAAAAATCGTGCCCCTGACGCCACGTCGGCCACAGCCGTCCAAATTTCAATGATAAAAAACTTTGTAATTCTAACCGCTACAAGTATTTTTCAATCCCTGTTGATTTTGGGGCACATATTTTTTTTTTACTCTGGCGTCAGTGGCACGGTAAATTGCTAGACCGCTTGGCGGTCAATAGGTTAAAGGCATTGAAAAATCTCGAAGTAAAATAAATCATTTAAACAATGATATAATTATTTCGGATTACTAAATATCTATTTACCCACTACAGTAGAATATTAAAAATAAAATGCGTTAAAGCTATTGTCCAAAAGAATAAGTGAAATTGGCCATTTGGAAGTCTCGAATCGAAAAATACTTTTTAGTTTCTTTTGTATGTGTAGTTAAAATGCCGACAAGATTCTTGATTATATGTGTAAAATCATGCAGAAATAAATAAATAAATCACATCGTGACCCAGCGGATGAACCGATATTTTAACATAGTAGTGGAGGGAGGCACAGCTTTGTCCCCCGGGTCATGCTGCTCTAATGAAAAGATAAACTATAAATAATAGAGCGAC
The DNA here is from genome assembly GCA_905147355.2 of Apotomis turbidana. Taxonomy (NCBI): domain Eukaryota; kingdom Metazoa; phylum Arthropoda; class Insecta; order Lepidoptera; family Tortricidae; genus Apotomis; species Apotomis turbidana. The sequence goes on along the minus strand of LR990294.1, from coordinate 5,748,937 downwards.
AAACTCAACTTTACCGTTGGAAAATGGATTTACGTCCTTTACCTACTTATAAACAGTGATAGTTTTTTATGAATACATTAGTAATGTTCTCAGATTTTCCCCTATATTTGTTGATATTGACGATATTTTACTAGACGAATTTTTTGGCAAATTTCAATGTTCAAGGTCAATGGATACCCTATAAATGTTAATTTACTTGAGTGTCAAAATATGCCGATGCTGGAAAGGAGAACTTATCTAAGCGACATTTTTGGGGATATTGAGTTATACACACTGTTGGGATCGGCAGTGTTTTCTGCATCGAATGGGTTGGGTCTCGTATACATCTGTCTGACGACTTTTGTGTCGCTTATCCCGTCGGTGATTTAGAGAATCTCTACTTTTTTTTCTACTAAACGACTTGATTTTTGAGGTTTTTTTAGCAAAATGGAGTTTACATAAAAAGTTTTTTGCATAATAATGAACCTTAGAGCTTTTTTACTTATTTTTCAAAACAGATCAAACAACTTGGATAATTTTTCTTTATTGCAACTAACCTTGCACTTGTTGGTTAACTGTTTTTACTTGATCGTAAAATATATTTTAATTTCGTTTGAGGCATTTTTTTACCTATGTCTTTATGATAAAATTAACATAAAGGTAAATTATGAAAGAATCATTGAATGTGATCCACTGCAATGTAAGCACGACTCGAACCTGCGACGCTAAGTTTCCGGCGTAGTGCTCTACCAACTGAGCTATCATATCGTTACGTCAATCACACTAAATCTTTGATTCCATAATTCTTCGCTACTGGAGCGCCCTCTGTGTCATGTGTGTTTAAAATGCTTATGCGCATCAGCCAAAAAGTAAAAATGTGGTATTTCCACATTATTAAACAGAATCGATATAAGATTCTATAAAGAAAATAGCATAGATTAAATTACCTGATTGTCGTATCTTAACTATTGGCGTTTATCCAAATTTACCTGCTTTGATACTATGAAACCATTGTCGCTTATCCTTTTTTACCTGATATGACTTTGATCGACTACTGTCGCTTATCTTGAATTGCTTGAATGACAATTGAGTCGTATTTGTCGCATAGAATGTACTAAAAAAACAAATATTTTCGTTAAATTGGTAGTTAGACAACTTTACCGGTTCTGTTTTATAAAATATCACACATTTAGTAGTAATTCAATATATTTATAAAGGCCGTTAGGCCCACCTGCGGTGTAAATCTGTGTCTGTGGCGCTAAGGCATTACTTTGGACTCGCTTGATGGACCCAAACGCCATCTCACTCAAACAGTGTCTTACGAGACGTCACTTATACCACACAGAGTTGTAGGTAGTTTTGTTATTCTTGTTAGGATAGGATATTATCTCATTGCAATTGTAAAACTTAATAATTTCACGTAGTTCGTGATTTAAAATTCCTTAATGAGTACCGAGTGACTGCAGTCTTGAGAACTCTTGTGCTGTTATAATTAGTCATAGCTATCGTTTGCTACCATACATTGGTCTAGAACTACTGGAAATCTTTCAGCAGATCACACATAAAAATTGATAAAATTGAAATTTCACGTGATATCTGATGATTAAATCTTTAACATTTCTAAAGCAGTTTTTTTTTGTATTTGCGTAGTTGGACCATAAGTTTTTGTCTTAGAGAACTTTAAATGTCACTTCTTTAATTTTAATGTTTGAAAATAAATATTTTCCTCTAATTAAAACATTAATCGTGAGGTTTTATTGTACGATAAATAGCTTTTCATGTCTGAAATATTTCCTACAAAGGCGATTAGATAATTTTTCTTGATTTATTTCATGCTGATTTATGCACATTTATATATTTACCTGACTATAAAATGAGCATGCACATATATATTGTTAACTGTGTTGATTGTTGTGTAATAGATTATACTATTTTACCTGACTAATTTCTCGGGAAACGTATCGTTTAGATAATTTTACCTAATTTTATTTTGACAGCCATTTTGCGTAAGCGACGCTAAATCCTAAAATATTCCATAATAGACAAAATAACAAAAGCAACATGTAAAAAACATGATATTGTTTATATAAAATGAGCATCGTATGCGCATAGATATTGTTTACTGTGTTGATTGTTGTATAAAATGTAGATTATACTATTTTACCTGACTAATATCTCGGGAAACGTGTCGTTTAGATAATTTAACCTAATTCTATTTTGACAGCCATTTTGCGTAAGCGATGCTAAATTTTAAATTATTCCATTAATAGACAAAATAACAAAAAGCGACATGTAGAAAACATGATGTTGTTTATAATTATAAAATGCTTCATTTAAAAAGTAGGTCCACAGAATATTTAATAACTTTTTTTCCAAAAAAGTTCGTATTTATTTAGCTCCCTGTAAAGTTAGCTCCGTTTCTCTTGGATAGTTGGAAATTTATTGATGCAAATATGTATTCTGACTATATTTACATAAATAAGCCCTCATGCCAAAATTGTCACTTGCCTTCTTGGACTAGAAAATTATTGTAATTTTTGATAATGTATTTTTATATCATATGCCATGTACTGTACTAGTGACGCAACGAATGTGAATACTTACAATAAATATTCGTATACGTAAATTAGCGTTTTACCGAATATTACAATGGTATTCAAACGAACAATACTTGTTCTGCATTACGATATTCATATCTCTTAGGGTTGAATTCATAAAGATCAATAGACGTTATCATACTTAAATATCTGTATTATCAGATTTTTTTTTACTAACCGAAATACCTAAGGTACTCTAATATTACACAGAGAAGGGCACTAAAACCCACACCAAAAGTGTTATTTTCTGGGAATCCTGTCTGGTGTGGGCCCATGACTGAGAATATCTAAGTATCCAAATGTGTTCGGGAATGCTAATTTCAATGACAATTTTTTTATAAGTACTTAAAATTAATAGATACCTAAATACGAAAAAAAACAGTTGAATTTAATTCTATATGATAATGAGTGCTTTTTGTTATGCCGCATAGCGTAGTCGTGTGAAAAACGAACTACACTCTCTTAAAATACACTTTAAACGCACGAAGACAGATCGAACCTCCGCGGGATCCGGTACTATAACAATTTTCCGTAACTAGATGGATCGCGAGAGCAAGTGACACAGCCTTCCCCTTCGACGGTTAGATTTACACTGAGCTCGCAGCCCGGGCATGGCCGCGCTCGCGGAAATTCAGTTTTTTTGATGCTTTATTAGACCGAATTTCCATTTTACTAACTTTTAAACAATAGGATTAAAGATCAATGAATTGTCAATGTTCTTGCGAAAGAGCCGTGTAAATATCACTTGTAGTTTAGAAGCCTTAGGGAATTGAAAATTGAAAACGACCCTATTTCAACATTATTTTTTCCATAGTAATTTTGCTTTAAAAAAAAATCCAACTATAATTTTTTAGAAGAAATAGTCAAAAATAACATATTTTTTTCAGATTTTTCCGTTGGCTAGATTACGAGCCTTAGGACTTTAAATATCACCATTCCACGTACGGAGTCGCCTTAAGGGCCCGGGCCCCGGTGCAAAAAAATATTGGTAGCCGGAGGGACCATATGTAATTTTACTAACAACATGTTGTCATGCTTATTGCTTATCCATGTAGAGTTATAATTATCTAGAGTTTTGGTCAGTATTTTGAATGTTATTAAATAAAAAGGATAAAGTAATGTAACCTATTAAAGGAAGAGAGGCGCCACCCAGCACAAGCTTTTTTTGCTTACCGAGGGCTTCATCACCTTAGATTATGGACAAAGTGTGTTTAATGAAACAAAGAATTTTGTTTTTTTTTAATGATTACAAGCGAGCCGACCCGGCTTCGCACGGGTGCAATGCTGATAAATTATGCATGTATACATATAAACCTTCCTCTTCAATCACTGTATATATTGAAAAAAACCGCATCAGAATCCGTTGCGTAGTTTTAAAGATCTAAGCATACACAGGGACAGACAGACAGACAGTCAGACAAACTTTGTTATACTATGTAGTGATTATGTATATGTATAGACTTAAGTCTATAAGTACCTATAGTAAAGTTTTTTTTTGCTCGTGTCTTAGAATATTGTCACTCCCTGGTGCACCTCAGTTTAAAAATGTATGCCATAGAAGATAGCCCCTCTGTCAAAATATAGAACCTACTGAACTTAAATGTTACCAGTGGCGTGGCGTCCGTAGAAACCGATTCCCACTGGCATGCCTATTTAAAAAAGTTTTAGCACGCTTCTCAATTACTCTTAGGTACCTACAGAATAAGTTAGCTAATTGTGCTCCGGATTTCCCAAACAGTTCTTTGACCCTACGCCACCATGTTACCTACTTTATTCTCCACGTCTTTCTTTATTCGAAACTAAATATATTTATTTTTGACATTGTTTTATTTATTAATACTTTTTAATTTTATACTAACGTCCACAACGTTGTTTTTTCATTTAGCGCAGAAGACATGAATAAAAGAAGAAAGTTGCGGTCAAGAAGGAAGGAGAAGAAAGAAGTCTGCGAAGAAAAGAGTTCTGCATAAAATTGTCTTTTTCCGCTTTGCTGCTGATTCTTTGACAATGTCAACAGCAAAGTGAAAAGGTCTCCTTTATGAGAACTGGCTCCGAGACGCGGCGATGGAACCTTTATGACAACACACTACAATACGTACATAACTGGAATGAATGCCTTATGCCAAAGCTATTAATTATGTTCTCGAGCTTTTTAGTCAGCATGCATGGTATTAGAAAAAAAAAATTAACAAAAAAAAGAACCGACTTCAGTAAAACTAAAAAGCCAACAATAACCCGTTCAAGTACAGATTACATTTGACTCACCCTTCGAAGCCACTTCGATCCCAAACCACTCAGTTCTTATATTTATATATAATAGTTTACGCGAGGTTTGGTTTTTTTTTTTGCTTTTTAGTCCACCAAATCCTATTTACTGAATGTAAATTCTTGACTTTATCAATAAATTACCGAAAGCGCCGTACATGTCCCTATAACATTTGAAGAGTTCCCTCGATTTCTCCAAGATTCCATGATCAGATCCCGACTTAGTGCCAACGGGACCAACAGGGAGTTATACCCTTTCGATAAAAAAAAAAAAATTGAAAATCGGTTCACGATTCTCGGAGATATCGAGTAACATACATAGAAAAAAAAAATAAAAAAATTAGTTTGAATTGAGAACCTCCTCCTTTTTGAAGTCGGTTAAAAAGAAGATATGACACTCCTGAATGACAGGCGCAACGGAGAGACTTGACGTCATCACGGTATGATTGGTTGGCTAGTTCTGTCAATCAGTTCCTGAGTTGCCAGTTGTGTATCATAATACACCCCGATCCCCTTGTTACCTGTATGAATCTCATACAATCGTACGACAATCGTTACGACTAAATAAAATTTAGTCAATTTTTTTTGTTACGACTGGCGGCAATTTTATATTTTCCTTATAAACCGGCAACTAATCAGTGACGTAAAAAGTCCTATACTAGCCCGAGGGTCATACCGTCTTTTCTTATACCATGGTAGTCAGCTTCTAAACATCATGTAGGTACCACACTCACACAATGCACTAAAATAAAACGGTCAGTTACTAGAGCAGTAGCAGTGGGCCACAAAACAGGTGTTCAGCTTGAAAGATATTCATCGACATGACACTGAGCTGAGGCCAGCCGACAGGCCTGTAACTTATTGACGGAAACCTGTGTCCCAGACAGCTGCCATCCGGATTTGTCCTGTCCGGGGGGTTTTCAAAAAGGGAAAATCCGGACACTTTTTATGTGAATAATAAATAAATCGATTGAGTTTTTTAATAATATAATTTTCGGATACATCCGGGGAAAATGCGATTTACGCCAAATGTCCGGATTCTTCTAAGTCTTTGTCCGGGTTCAGCGAATTTAGAGGTGGCAGCCCTACCCAGACACCTAGCTGGCAGCAGATTTTATGCCATTGTATAGCGGCAAATGACGTGGCACCAGGGGCACAGCGTTCCGTCGACGTGATTTGCCGTCTTTGGCACTCAAAAGGTTTATAGAACACTTTTCTTAAAAAAATCACTTGTTTTTAACCGATGTCTTGTTCTTTTATATCGCTGTAGTATACAAGTCCGACGCAGGTTGTCATAAATTCATGTCATATACCTACTAATAATTTATAACCAAGTTGTACATGTTCAAATCGATGTCGCTATAATAAATTAGATTGTCATAATTATGGATTTATTATGTTTTTACTATTGTTTAATGTCAAATTTAATATATGTTTCAGTGCTTCTCCACATTACTCGTATGTGAATTATGCGCCTGTCACAACATTATCATGTTACTTTATTGTACCCTTGCCATGAGTTTACAGTGGTTTACAGTGACCGTACTCGCTAGCGATTGCGTAAACGATTTGTATGGAAAATTGAAGTTCTACAAAGTAACCGCTTAATATTCTATTCTCCATACAACGAAAATATTTAATAGTTCGGGCGGGGTCGACCCCGCGTTTCCAACGGCTTTCCGGGCCAACACGGGCGTTCTACCTATTTGACCACTGAACCGATGCGAGAGCCATTGTTTTTTTTTACAGTTTCACCCCTTGCATGCTTTAGGGAGGCAACGTAGCACCATCCACCGTAAAGATTCTGACTTCATGGTCGGCACCATCTTCTCAAATTATGTTGAGAATCGAAAGTCAGTAGTAACGAATTTGCAATTTACAGATTTTCGTGTTGTAGGTAGCCACACCCTATATCATCAATGTTCACAACATTTTAACATACACCAATCATGTCAGTGCATTTAACGAGTCCCACAATAAATCCTCTTTGTGTGGCCGCCATTCTGCCAGCTATATCCACAGTAACCAACCACGTCTGTTGAATCAAACATAGTACCTATCTCATTGGAATAAGGATACATTTACCATTGTTTTTCGTCTGTAGCATCGTGTCTCTTTCACTCTCCTGTTTGTGTGAGCAGGACGGTGTACTTCGTATAGATAGACCTTTGCGCGTAAAATCCGCACTTGTCTTAAATTAGCGGCAATAATGTTGTAAATCATATCTGGAGCGGCCTCCGGAAGACGCGTTTGGATTGTGATATAATGTTGTATGTTCCGATGTAGGTACCAATCTCCAGTATTTATTGGATCATTTGTTCTTTATTTGTATGAGAGGAATTTACGTGAGATGGAATGACGAGGCGATGATACTACGACTTTTAATATGAAATACTAAATAATGCTAGTTTCTTAAAGACAGTACAAATTAATGGACACTAACTACTGAATATACCTAGGTACGAAAATATACACAGAACAATCATATCGATACTTTAGAGGACATTCGTACTAACTCAAACTAAGCGTGAAGATGGATCACACTGGATTGCGTGAAGAGACTGAAGAGGCACCGTTGGTTTCTTGTCAATTGCCATTGCGACTTGTGGGCTCCCCTTTTTGCTTACGACCAGGCGAAGTGGAGCCACTACTTATGTTGTGCCAATATATAATAATAATTCGTCTGTTGACAACCGTAACTCACTAAGTAATAACAAATACCTACATAAAAGAAAGCTCGTATCGCAGTATCAATGTACAAAATAGATACGAGATTTCGAAGAGTAGTGACAGACATTTTAGTTTATACCAGGCGAATGATTCTAGTCAGTTTAATTTGGCAGCCGGCCCGCTTCGATCAATATCCTTGTTGAATACATCATCACCAATATGTTAGTATGATTTATATTTAATCAATCGACAACCTCGTTGTTGATGACTGTACATCGCACATCCGCCACTGTCAACGTATCTTATAGCAACTCTGAAAATTGTTTTCTATTTATAAAGTTTTTCCGAATTTTCATATAACATTTACATAAATAGATGAATATCGGACAACCACATACAAAAGACACTAACCGACCTAGTCCCAATCCCAATGCTCTAGTAGGCGCGTGTTCTGGCCGCTAGACGACGATATATACATCTATAGTTACTATTATAAAATTCTAAATTCGTATTGAAAATCATTTTTGTATGGAGAGGGGTCATGATTTCAGGAAAAATCTTAATAGCGTGATGCAGGATCGTCTTTTGTTTTGTATGGGCGCGCGGCGTCATTCCAGTCTGGCGCCATCTGTTGGTCATAATTTCCTTTGTCCTCTCCACGTCGAAACGGCCGGACAAAGAAACAATTTTGGTACAGGGATAGCCGGACATTCAAAGATAGTTATAGGATACTTTTTACCCAAGATATTTAAGCTAGCATATCTTACCGCGACTTCGCATGCCACGCGACTCAGCTGCCCTGCTCGCACGGTATTGAAAGGAAAGTGACAGGTAGTATTCGTCGCGCGACAAAGAGTCGCGTGTCATAATTATGCTAGACGTACAGTCAAGTCACTATAGATCCTTGTCACGATGACAAAGATATGAAATTTCAAGCGGCTTTCATATTGACGTTTACTGTGACAAGGTACGTAATGACCTAGGATCACAGACCACCCCCACTAGACGGAGCATGTAAGGCGACCCGCGCGCACCAACGATATGGTACGGCAGAACATTAAAGTATCAACACGGCGGCCACCGTTTAGTTGAGTCCATGTTTATGAGGTCTCTCTACACCGCTTAACACTACAATTTACCATGTTATTTATTTAAATTCTTTTTTCGTTGACGTACGCATGGATCATAAACAAGGACGCAACTAAACGGTGGCCGCCGTGTTCATACTTTAATGTTCTGCCGTACCATATCGTTGGTGCGCGCGGGTCGCCTTACATGCTCCGTCTAGTGGGGGTTGTCTATGCCTAGGATTCAAATTGGTTGACTGTACAGGGTAGAGTCAAACCACGCTATATAAGTCTTCCAAGCAAATGAGCTGTCAAATCATAGAAACTGACTCACTTTCTATGGTTTGACAGTTCATTTGCTTGGAAGAGGTAGTGTGGTTAGTGTTCGCGCCATATGTAATATATAAATAAGTTAGTCGAATTGCCTGGTAGATGGCGGTGTTACTTTGAGGGCAATGCTGCATCGCGGTATCGTTTGTTTCCCGGAGAATGTATATAGGCTTTCAACAAATAAATATTATTCGTTCGCAACCCAATAGTGTGTTTTATTAGCCGCTATTGTAGAGGGCGTCCCGAGGACGAGTACGGTGTTGTACAGTTAGTTAGACTCTAACATAGTCACGAGGAAAAGACATAGACAATGTAAAATGTTCACAACATTTATTTTTTCAACAGCTTATCGTATTTTACAATCGGTAACCATAAAACACAGGAAGTGGTAATATTTAACACGTATAAAATTTTACGAGTATGTCTACGATGATTTAGTCTAAAATAACTTATCGAAATAACACTGCTGATGTTTCACTGTTATACTTTTAGAAAAATAGTTGGAGACTACCAAATAAATTGAAATATAACTTGTTTTTCTTCTTTTTTTTCAGGACGATGATTTAGTCTAAAATAACTTATCGAAATAACACTGCTGATGTTTCACTGTTATACATTTAGAAAAATAGTTGGAGACTACCAAATAAATTGAAATATAACTTGTTTTTCTTCTTTTTTTTTCAGGACAAGGACGCCATCGCAGTGACACAAATTACCATAAAGGCTAGACTCAGAAAATTTTAACCGCGCCTTGACTTATGTTTTTTATTGGCATTATTTTTGTAGTGAGCTCACAACAGAACGCTTTTGGCAAAATACGATGGTCCTCAAAAATAAATATACACGTCTAAATTTCGTAACATAAAGCGCGGTTAAAATGCTCCCGAGTCTTACCTATTACAAACTTTACTAAGCCTAACAAGGGGTTTATAGGCGACGCCATATTGCGAATTTTCAGTTGTAGGTACTAATTTATTTCACTGGCAACGGCAAAGTTTTGGTAACTGACGTTGAAAGTCAGTGAATGTCACCGATGTGAACAAAGAGGAAACAGGACAAAATTCCGCAAATTTATTCCGCAACTTTATAATAAAGCTAATAATATCCACGGTGTTTTTTATTTCATTTTCTCTTGTTCTTGCCGGAGGTGGTTTAATTTATGGTTGATTTATCTTTTGAATTATAGTTTTCTAATGCGAAACAACAATCAACATCCTTATTTTGCTATATATATATTATATAGTGGGCCCATAACTCCAGGAACAAATGACGTCAAACTGGCACATGTAAAACATGACTTCTATACTATACATTTTTGTTTGCGCCAGTTTGACATAACTTGTTCTGTAGTTTCAAGACTATTGAAGCATCTCAAAATACATGCACTTCTCTAAAAATACTCTCCAAACTATTGTCAACGACGCTTACACACGCATACACTGTGTAACTACCTTACAGTGACGACCTTTCTGTATGGAGCTCCATACTACAGATGTGTCGTTCGTGAGTGAGTGATTCAAATCAAGTATTTTCATTCACTCACTCACACACTCACTGAAGGATAAATCAACTCACTATATCTGTATATCTTTCGTTCGCAACCACTCACCACTCAATGTTGCTATTTGATATAATGATATTATACTTATAAAAAGAAAATGACGACGTCAAATATTTAATTTGTCGACTATTGAGATGTGTCACATTTTTTTCAATAGCTACGTCAATAGTAATTTTGTATACTTTCTTAATACAGTCAAAACCGTTTACGACGACATCGTTTAGAACAACATACCGGTTATATTGACCAAAATCAAAGGTCCCTGCTGGATTCTATTAGACCGCCTTATAAAAAACACCGCTTTTTACGACATCGCTTATTACAACATATCTCTTTAAGCGACTACATTTGACTATAGATCCACTGAACGAAATGAACGATTTTTATCGCGAGCTAAGACATGAATCGTTTTTCTTAATTTGAGTGACATGATTTGCGCATCTCTACTCCATTCAAAAGGGTCGCCTTTTACCTCAGCACGGCAGCATACTGTCTCACTCTAATGCTCGTCGAGGTGCGCGTACACCCGCCGCAGTTTCTCCCTCTTGTTTTTGTTGGCGTGTTTCTTTTCCAGCTTCCACGGTTTGCCGACCATCTGCTCCGCTGACTGCGTTCCGACAATTCTGGAACAAAAATAAAACACATTAAAGAAACATTATTATTTAAAACCATTGATACAAAAATCAAAGCTCAAAGAAAAATTGAAATGTGTTACCTGGTGAAAGAAACCGGGAATCGAACCCGGTGCCTCTTGATTGCCGGTCTAGCGCGTTAACCTTTCCGCCACCCTAGCTCCCAAGCAACCTTTTTCGTTATGCTTTGTGTGTCGATCTTTATTAGTATTTTAATTTATGCCTTTATATTTGTTCCTGCTGTTTAGAAATTTAATGGCTCGGGTATAGCTTCGGTAGCTTAAAAGGTAAGGCACCCATGTTGGCCCGGAAAGCCGTTGGAGACGCGGGTTTGAACCCCGCCCAAGCACAAAATATTTAATTTTTTCGCTTCAATGAAACCATTTGGTTTACGCTAGCAAACGTTTCCGCTACTTATAATCATAAATATTTATTACGATACAATACAATACAAGTACGCTTTATTGCACACCAAAAACATTTACACAAGAATTTATTATTTAGGTATCTTAATAATAATAATAAAAATTGTTTAAACTCACAAAAAATTGTCAGGAACGTGAGTTGCCATTTATTTATTATTTATAGATATAGCGGCTAATGTCATCCCGGTCAAAAAAATGCTGACCGACTATTTTTATTGCACACCTCAATCTACAGACTGAACTAAGCCATTCATGCTTTTGTAAGGCTGTCTGTCCACAGAAGCGCAGAAGCGAAGCGGAGCGGAGATGTGTAAAATGGAGCAATCACATTTCTCAAATTTAAATGTTCTTCTTTCGGGCTTCACAAAGAGAGACGTACTGTCGCGGCCACTAGAAGCCGTAGTGTGCGCCGGCCCTAATTAGTTGATTTTCTGCGCTTGAGTGGACAGGCAGCCTGACTCTAAAACACTCGCAATACCATTCCAGCCTCGTTTCACCAAAACGGCAGGACGGATTTTAACCAATCTTGGTACAAGAATAGTTTGACATTCAATGATGGCTAGAGGACAGTTTATAGTCACTATACAATACAAGTACGCTTTATTACACATGCACCAAAAAACATTTACACAAGAAATCAAATATAAACAAACCTACCTGGTACCCTACTGCTACAAAGGTACCTGGGGGCCTATGATGGTTGCTTTTATCACGCGATAAATAAGGGACAAAGCATCCGTCACGTTTTGACAAAATGCGAGTTATTTACGTTACGGTAATAAAATAAGAAGGGTTATGCGGACGAAGTCGTGTGCATTTTCTAGTGCTTTATAAAATTAAACAGCATTAAATTGTATGCAACTGTGTATTAAGGATTCTCACTGATCGGGCCGAGTCGGAGCGCGAACAGGCGTATTTGACTAGTTGCCAAAGGAATTTGGAGCATCTCTACTGTAGTAACATCTCATATTTGAATGGAATTTACGCCGCTTCCAACCGGCCGGCTCTTCGCGAATTCGGATAGGGGTGCTCGGCTGTCGTCGCCTCCAGCCGGCTCCGGTCGGACACCGCCGCGTGCCGTCGGATGCCGTCACATTCGGTCGGATTAATACAGCCATCGCTGCGGAGTGAAACCGCAGCCGCGCGCTGTCGGTTTGTGACCGTACTTAAAGGCCTCGGTCGTTTGCCGCGTACAGTGTGGATGTCCACATTTTTGCTTCGGTAAAATTGTCTGTCATAGATAAAACAAAATGGCGTGGCTTGGCCACGGCTGTGTGTTTGTAAGGAGCCTTACTAATGCAATTGTGCCGAACCGATAATTCAATAATTTCAAATGAATTTGCATTTTCTGGAAAATCATTTGTAGCAACGTAGCATCAAGTCAAAAGTCAACAGCTGATTACGTGCGGCGGCGCCATATTGTTTTATTTGTCAAATGGGCGAACAAAGAGGTTCGGCAATGCCGCGTGCGGCATTCAGTGGGCGTAATTTCATCCAATACCCGAGGCATGTACAAAAGTCGTCGGGAGGCGGCTCGCTCTGTGTGGACCCGGCTAATCAACTACCCGCCGGACGCGATCGGCTGTCGTCGGATGCTCCGACATCCGCTGCGACGTGGCAGCAACCGATGGTAAGTTTATACTTAAAATAATACAAATTATGTCAACATACTCTTTTTTCCCCTGCTTAGGTTCGATATAATCTTAAAAAATTAAGATTAGAGTCGAAGCTGCAATGTAATGTGCCCGTTTATTGAAATAAACAGTTCAATTTTTTTTTTACGTTATTCCGTCCGGCCCGATCGATAGACGTAGTCGGTTACCGCCGGGTGCACGAGCGGCACTGTCAGTGGGAATCGTACATAAAACGGAGAACAACTTTCCGTCGAGTCTAGGATAACCAGTCCGCATTGAGACCAATTTCGCCGCTCGTTAACCGGTTAAGTGCCGCAAACGTGCCATTGGCGACCGGCCAGCGGCCGGCGCGGCTTACTTCCCTAGGCTCCTCCATTCATTCGTGCGACCACACAGAGAGTTTACGTGACAATTCTTAGAACAAATATATCGTAAACAATCGTGTTTGAAAGTAGATTTTTTTATTGTCATTTTTAATTTTGTGTATATATTATATTCAAGTTTATCTATTTATGTTTTAGATATCTAGGTACCTGACAATGTGTCCCATTCGCCTTTTGCATCACCTACTCAATAAACGTTCTATAGCATAAACTTCACTACCCAAAGGTTGTCTGGAAGAGATCGCTCTTTAGCGATAAGACCGCCTGTTACCTACCGTTTTTAATCTGTTTATATGTGATTTCTTGTGTAAATGTTTTTTGGTGTGCAATATAGCGTACTTGTATTGATTGTATTTTAATACAGTGTTATAATTATAACGAAACGGGACTTGATCGCGTTCCGGAGTTTATTTAATTACCCCGACGTTTTTCTTTGTTAGAATCTTATCTGATTTAAATGGTATCCTATTATCTTTACTTACCCCATTATGGGTTTCCCTTTGACGTGCGCAGAGCTCTTGTTCATCGCGAAAAACGCCTTGTCGATTTCAGCTGATTTGCTCACCCAACCCTGCGGAAAATTAATACAGTACAGACTACTGTCAAATCGACCTGCTAAACGCCAAGGTGCGAAATATTGTCATAGCGTGCGTTATAACAGGCTTCGAAGTATCACGTCGGGCGGAACAACTTGACTGTTAGAATTAGAACGCACAATATGTCGACATTTCATTGCATGCATATGTTTGAGAAAAGCACTACACAGATGTCTAACCGTGAAAAGGGCTTTGCCGGCTTCGTATCACTATCCGGCCTCCCTACCATCGGCCGTCTATACCTACTAACCCGGCACGCCCTTCTTTCCCAGCGACTGCAATTCCAGATATCCTACTAACCTTAACGGCGCGGGTCTCCCTGGGCGTGGGCTTCCTCCTGCTGTCCCTGAGCAGCTGGTCATGTCGCGGCGGCTCCGCGCCGGCGGGCAGCGCGGCCCAGCGCAGCCGGCCGCCGGCCGCGTCCTTCAGCAGCCGCGCTGACTGAGGAGTTTGCTAAGATATGCTACCCCTGCTGACGCCACTAACCTCGACGGCGCGGGTCTCCCTGGGCGTGGGCTTCCTCCTGCTGTCCCTGAGCAGCTGGTCATGTCGCGGCGGCTCCGCGCCGGCGGGCAGCGCGGCCCAGCGCAGCCGGCCGCCGGCCGCGTCCTTCAGCAGCCGCGCTGACTGAGGAGTTTGCTAAGATATGCTACCCCTGCTGACGCCACTAACCTCGACGGCGCGGGTCTCCCTGGGCGTGGGCTTCCTCCTGCTGTCCCTGAGCAGCTGGTCATGTCGCGGCGGCTCCGCGCCGGCGGGCAGCGCGGCCCAGCGCAGCCGGCCGCCGGCCGCGTCCTTCAGCAGCCGCGCTGACTGAGGAGTTTGCTAAGATATGCTACCCCTGCTGACGCCACTAACCTCGACGGCGCGGGTCTCCCTGGGCGTGGGCTTCCTCCTGCTGTCCCTGAGCAGCTGGTCATGTCGCGGCGGCTCCGCGCCGGCGGGCAGCGCGGCCCAGCGCAGCCGGCCGCCGGCCGCGTCCTTCAGCAGCCGCGCTGACTGAGGAGTTTGCTAAGATATGCTACTCCTGCTGACGCTACTAACCTCGACGGCGCGGGTCTCCCTGGGCGTGGGCTTCCTCCTGCTGTCCCTGAGCAGCTGGTCATGTCGCGGCGGCTCCGCGCCGGCGGGCAGCGCGGCCCAGCGCAGCCGGCCGCCGGCCGCGTCCTTTAGCAGCCGCGCTGACTGAGGAGTTTGCTAAGATATGCTACCCCTGCTGACGCCACTAACCTCGACGGCGCGGGTCTCCCTGGGCGTGGGCTTCCTCCTGCTGTCCCTGAGCAGCTGGTCATGTCGCGGCGGCTCCGCGCCGGCGGGCAGCGCGGCCCAGCGCAGCCGGCCGCCGGCCGCGTCCTTCAGCAGCCGCGCTGACTGAGGAGTTTGCTAAGATATGCTACCCCTGCTGACGCCACTAACCTCGACGGCGCGGGTCTCCCTGGGCGTGGGCTTCCTCCTGCTGTCCCTGAGCAGCTGGTCATGTCGCGGCGGCTCCGCGCCGGCGGGCAGCGCGGCCCAGCGCAGCCGGCCGCCGGCCGCGTCCTTCAGCAGCCGCGCTGACTGAGGAGTTTGCTAAGATATGCTACCCCTGCTGACGCCACTAACCTCGACGGCGCGGGTCTCCCTGGGCGTGGGCTTCCTCCTGCTGTCCCTGAGCAGCTGGTCATGTCGCGGCGGCTCCGCGCCGGCGGGCAGCGCGGCCCAGCGCAGCCGGCCGCCGGCCGCGTCCTTCAGCAGCCGCGCTGACTGAGGAGTTTGCTAAGATATGCTACCCCTGCTGACGCTACTAACCTCGACGGCGCGGGTCTCCCTGGGCGTGGGCTTCCTCCTGCTGTCCCTGAGCAGCTGGTCATGTCGCGGCGGCTCCGCGCCGGCGGGCAGCGCGGCCCAGCGCAGCCGGCCGCCGGCCGCGTCCTTCAGCAGCCGCGCTGACTGAGGAGTTTGCTAAGATATGCTACCCCTGCTGACGCCACTAACCTCGACGGCGCGGGTCTCCCTGGGCGTGGGCTTCCTCCTGCTGTCCCTGAGCAGCTGGTCATGTCGCGGCGGCTCCGCGCCGGCGGGCAGCGCGGCCCAGCGCAGCCGGCCGCCGGCCGCGTCCTTCAGCAGCCGCGCTGACTGAGGAGTTTGCTAAGATATGCTACCCCTGCTGACGCCACTAACCTCGACGGCGCGGGTCTCCCTGGGCGTGGGCTTCCTCCTGCTGTCCCTGAGCAGCTGGTCATGTCGCGGCGGCTCCGCGCCGGCGGGCAGCGCGGCCCAGCGCAGCCGGCCGCCGGCCGCGTCCTTCAGCAGCCGCGCTGACTGAGGAGTTTGCTAAGATATGCTACCCCTGCTGACGCCACTAACCTCGACGGCGCGGGTCTCCCTGGGCGTGGGCTTCCTCCTGCTGTCCCTGAGCAGCTGGTCATGTCGCGGCGGCTCCGCGCCGGCGGGCAGCGCGGCCCAGCGCAGCCGGCCGCCGGCCGCGTCCTTCAGCAGCCGCGCTGACTGAGGAGTTTGCTAAGATATGCTACCCCTGCTGACGCCACTAACCTCGACGGCGCGGGTCTCCCTGGGCGTGGGCTTCCTCCTGCTGTCCCTGAGCAGCTGGTCATGTCGCGGCGGCTCCGCGCCGGCGGGCAGCGCGGCCCAGCGCAGCCGGCCGCCGGCCGCGTCCTTCAGCAGCCGCGCTGACTGAGGAGTTTGCTAAGATATGCTACCCCTGCTGACGCCACTAACCTCGACGGCGCGGGTCTCCCTGGGCGTGGGCTTCCTCCTGCTGTCCCTGAGCAGCTGGTCATGTCGCGGCGGCTCCGCGCCGGCGGGCAGCGCGGCCCAGCGCAGCCGGCCGCCGGCCGCGTCCTTCAGCAGCCGCGCTGACTGAGGAGTTTGCTAAGATATGCTACCCCTGCTGACGCTACTAACCTCGACGGCGCGGGTCTCCCTGGGCGTGGGCTTCCTCCTGCTGTCCCTGAGCAGCTGGTCATGTCGCGGCGGCTCCGCGCCGGCGGGCAGCGCGGCCCAGCGCAGCCGGCCGCCGGCCGCGTCCTTCAGCAGCCGCGCTGACTGAGGAGTTTGCTAAGATATGCTACCCCTGCTGACGCCACTAACCTCGACGGCGCGGGTCTCCCTGGGCGTGGGCTTCCTCCTGCTGTCCCTGAGCAGCTGGTCATGTCGCGGCGGCTCCGCGCCGGCGGGCAGCGCGGCCCAGCGCAGCCGGCCGCCGGCCGCGTCCTTCAGCAGCCGCGCTGACTGAGGAGTTTGCTAAGATATGCTACCCCTGCTGACGCTACTAACCTCGACGGCGCGGGTCTCCCTGGGCGTGGGCTTCCTCCTGCTGTCCCTGAGCAGCTGGTCATGTCGCGGCGGCTCCGCGCCGGCGGGCAGCGCGGCCCAGCGCAGCCGGCCGCCGGCCGCGTCCTTCAGCAGCCGCGCTGACTGAGGAGTTTGCTAAGATATGCTACCCCTGCTGACGCTACTAACCTCGACGGCGCGGGTCTCCCTGGGCGTGGGCTTCCTCCTGCTGTCCATGAGCAGCTGGTCATGTCGCGGCGGCTCCGCGCCGGCGGGCAGCGCGGCCCAGCGCAGCCGGCCGCCGGCCGCGTCCTTCAGCAGCCGCGCTGACTGAGGAGTTTGCTAAGATATGCTACCCCTGCTGACGCTACTAACCTCGACGGCGCGGGTCTCCCTGGGCGTGGGCTTCCTCCTGCTGTCCCTGAGCAGCTGGTCATGTCGCGGCGGCTCCGCGCCGGCGGGCAGCGCGGCCCAGCGCAGCCGGCCGCCGGCCGCGTCCTTCAGCAGCCGCGCTGACTGAGGAGTTTGCTAAGATATGCTACCCCTGCTGACGCTACTAACCTCGACGGCGCGGGTCTCCCTGGGCGTGGGCTTCCTCCTGCTGTCCCTGAGCAGCTGGTCATGTCGCGGCGGCTCCGCGCCGGCGGGCAGCGCGGCCTAGCGCAGCCGGCCGCCGGCCGCGTCCTTCAGCAGCCGCGCTGACTGAGGAGTTTGCTAAGATATGCTACCCCTGCTGACGCTACTAACCTCGACGGCGCGGGTCTCTCTGGGCGTGGGCTTCCTCCTGCTGTCCCTGAGCAGCTGGTCATGTCGCGGCGGCTCCGCGCCGGCGGGCAGCGCGGCCCAGCGCAGCCGGCCGCCGGCCGCGTCCTTCAGCAGCCGCGCTGACTGAGGAGTTTGCTAAGATATGCTACCCCTGCTGACGCTACTAACCTCGACGGCGCGGGTCTCCCTGGGCGTGGGCTTCCTCCTGCTGTCCCTGAGCAGCTGGTCATGTCGCGGCGGCTCCGCGCCGGCGGGCAGCGCGGCCCAGCGCAGCCGGCCGCCGGCCGCGTCCTTCAGCAGCCGCGCTGACTGAGGAGTTTGCTAAGATATGCTACCCCTGCTGACGCTACTAACCTCGACGGCGCGGGTCTCCCTGGGCGTGGGCTTCCTCCTGCTGTCCCTGAGCAGCTGGTCATGTCGCGGCGGCTCCGCGCCGGCGGGCAGCGCGGCCCAGCGCAGCCGGCCGCCAGCCGCGTCCTTCAGCAGCCGCGCTGACTGAGGAGTTTGCTAAGATTGCTACCCCTGCTGACGCTACTAACCTCGACGGCGCGGGTCTCCCTGGGCGTGGGCTTCCTCCTGCTGTCCCTGAGCAGCTGGTCATGTCGCGGCGGCTCCGCGCCGGCGGGCAGCGCGGCCCAGCGCAGCCGGCCGCCGGCCGCGTCCTTCAGCAGCCGCGCTGACTGAGGAGTTTGCTAAGATATGCTACCCCTGCTGACGCCACTAACCTCGACGGCGCGGGTCTCCCTGGGCGTGGGCTTCCTCCTGCTGTCCCTGAGCAGCTGGTCATGTCGCGGCGGCTCCGCGCCGGCGGGCAGCACGGCCCAGCGCAGCCGGCCGCCGGCCGCGTCCTTCAGCAGCCGCGCTGACTGAGGAGTTTGCTAAGATATGCTACCCCTGCTGACGCCACTAACCTCGACGGCGCGGGTCTCCCTGGGCGTGGGCTTCCTCCTGCTGTCCCTGAGCAGCTGGTCATGTCGCGGCGGCTCCGCGCCGGCGGGCAGCGCGGCCCAGCGCAGCCGGCCGCCGGCCGCGTCCTTCAGCAGCCGCGCTGACTGAGGAGTTTGCTAAGATATGCTACCCCTGCTGACGCTACTAACCTCGACGGCGCGGGTCTCCCTGGGCGTGGGCTTCCTCCTGCTGTCCCTGAGCAGCTGGTCATGTCGCGGCGGCTCCGCGCCGGCGGGCAGCGCGGCCCAGCGCAGCCGGCCGCCGGCCGCGTCCTTCAGCAGCCGCGCTGACTGAGGAGTTTGCTAAGATATGCTACCCCTGCTGACGCTACTAACCTCGACGGCGCGGGTCTCCCTGGGCGTGGGCTTCCTCCTGCTGTCCCTGAGCAGCTGGTCATGTCGCGGCGGCTCCGCGCCGGCGGGCAGCGCGGCCCAGCGCAGCCGGCCGCCGGCCGCGTCCTTCAGCAGCCGCGCTGACTGAGGAGTTTGCTAAGATATGCTACCCCTGCTGACGCTACTAACCTCGACGGCGCGGGTCTCCCTGGGCGTGGGCTTCCTCCTGCTGTCCCTGAGCAGCTGGTCATGTCGCGGCGGCTCCGCGCCGGCGGGCAGCGCGGCCCAGCGCAGCCGGCCGCCGGCCGCGTCCTTCAGCAGCCGCGCTGACTGAGGAGTTTGCTAAGATATGCTACCCCTGCTGACGCTACTAACCTCGACGGCGCGGGTCTCCCTGGGCGTGGGCTTCCTCCTGCTGTCCCTGAGCAGCTGGTCATGTCGCGGCGGCTCCGCGCCGGCGGGCAGCGCGGCCTAGCGCAGCCGGCCGCCGGCCGCGTCCTTCAGCAGCCGCGCTGACTGAGGAGTTTGCTAAGATATGCTACCCCTGCTGACGCTACTAACCTCGACGGCGCGGGTCTCTCTGGGCGTGGGCTTCCTCCTGCTGTCCCTGAGCAGCTGGTCATGTCGCGGCGGCTCCGCGCCGGCGGGCAGCGCGGCCCAGCGCAGCCGGCCGCCGGCCGCGTCCTTCAGCAGCCGCGCTGACTGAGGAGTTTGCTAAGATATGCTACCCCTGCTGACGCTACTAACCTCGACGGCGCGGGTCTCCCTGGGCGTGGGCTTCCTCCTGCTGTCCCTGAGCAGCTGGTCATGTCGCGGCGGCTCCGCGCCGGCGGGCAGCGCGGCCCAGCGCAGCCGGCCGCCGGCCGCGTCCTTCAGCAGCCGCGCTGACTGAGGAGTTTGCTAAGATATGCTACCCCTGCTGACGCTACTAACCTCGACGGCGCGGGTCTCCCTGGGCGTGGGCTTCCTCCTGCTGTCCCTGAGCAGCTGGTCATGTCGCGGCGGCTCCGCGCCGGCGGGCAGCGCGGCCCAGCGCAGCCGGCCGCCAGCCGCGTCCTTCAGCAGCCGCGCTGACTGAGGAGTTTGCTAAGATATGCTACCCCTGCTGACGCTACTAACCTCGACGGCGCGGGTCTCCCTGGGCGTGGGCTTCCTCCTGCTGTCCCTGAGCAGCTGGTCATGTCGCGGCGGCTCCGCGCCGGCGGGCAGCGCGGCCCAGCGCAGCCGGCCGCCGGCCGCGTCCTTCAGCAGCCGCGCTGACTGAGGAGTTTGCTAAGATATGCTACCCCTGCTGACGCCACTAACCTCGACGGCGCGGGTCTCCCTGGGCGTGGGCTTCCTCCTGCTGTCCCTGAGCAGCTGGTCATGTCGCGGCGGCTCCGCGCCGGCGGGCAGCGCGGCCCAGCGCAGCCGGCCGCCGGCCGCGTCCTTCAGCAGCCGCGCTGACTGAGGAGTTTGCTAAGATATGCTACCCCTGCTGACGCCACTAACCTCGACGGCGCGGGTCTCCCTGGGCGTGGGCTTCCTCCTGCTGTCCCTGAGCAGCTGGTCATGTCGCGGCGGCTCCGCGCCGGCGGGCAGCGCGGCCCAGCGCAGCCGGCCGCCGGCCGCGTCCTTCAGCAGCCGCGCTGACTGAGGAGTTTGCTAAGATATGCTACCCCTGCTGACGCTACTAACCTCGACGGCGCGGGTCTCCCTGGGCGTGGGCTTCCTCCTGCTGTCCCTGAGCAGCTGGTCATGTCGCGGCGGCTCCGCGCCGGCGGGCAGCGCGGCCCAGCGCAGCCGGCCGCCGGCCGCGTCCTTCAGCAGCCGCGCTGACTGAGGAGTTTGCTAAGATATGCTACCCCTGCTGACGCTACTAACCTCGACGGCGCGGGTCTCCCTGGGCGTGGGCTTCCTCCTGCTGTCCCTGAGCAGCTGGTCATGTCGCGGCGGCTCCGCGCCGGCGGGCAGCGCGGCCCAGCGCAGCCGGCCGCCGGCCGCGTCCTTCAGCAATAGTCGCGCCGAGCGAGACTGGTCCGGCTGCCCCGCCGCCGTCATGAAGCCGCGGTTGACTGAGGAGAAAATTATCTACGTTCGACTTTAAGTTGGCCACGGTTAGATTGTTAAGCAAATTATATTTATAAAATCATGTAAATGGGTGTGTAATGTTAGATATAACAACTTTAGATGTATTTTCACTGGATATAACAACAAATTATATAATCTTTAAGGATATTATTATCTATGAGTATAAAACACTGTGATATAACATCAACAGGATCCCAGGGAAATCGAGGGCAACCCTCAGATATTCCAAGCATTTATGTTGTAAGAATAAAATTGAACTTTATGTTACCGATTCATGACAACTCTATTTATGAAGTACAGCACTAGAACCATAAACCTACTTTGTTCTTCTTATCTGTTGTCTGTGGAATTCTCTCAAATTAAACTACGTTATAAGTGATTTTCGGTTTTATTTCATAAAATATATCAATTTACAGTGTTTTTCATCTATTTTATAAAGTTATCAATGTGCGTCTCATAGTCATCATCTTATTATACTGAGCTGATGATGGAAGGTACAACTCCTTAATGGTTAGGAGTTACGGGATAATTTTTGAGAAATACAACTGTTCTCGTCGAAGTCGGTTATTTTTTTGTAAAAGTGATTATAGAAGCCACACAAGACTGGTGACCAAATTTCTCGATCCCTAACTTGGGAATCCTAGGGAAGATCAAAATCTAAAAGACATATAGTCAAACTAGCTCCTTCATTCATGTTCATCCCATGGTAGCACATTTTTTTTTCCGGTTAAAAAGTAGCCTGTGTTAATCCAGTGTTCCAGTGTGTCAGCAACCACCATAGTAGATTTTACCATATTAGTGTGATAGCTCACATAAATAAATACAAAGTATAAAACAAAGTCACTTCCTGTATGCTTAGATCTTTAAAGCTACGCAACGGATTTTGATGCGGTTTTTTATAGATAGAGTGATTCAAGAGGTAGGTTTATATGTATAATATATGCATAATATACTAGAGAAACACTGATAATTATAGATTTCTAATTGCACACGTGCGAAGCCGAGCGGGTCGCTAGTTACATATATTATTCATAATTTACTCACAGGCGTGCGCAGTCAAAATCTGCTTGTAGTCCAAATGCTTGTCTTCGTCCTGTGGCAGTAGCAGGCCGTATTTCTCCTCGAACACGTGCTTGGGGACCAGCTGGCACAGGCGGGCCATGGCTGCGTCGTGGGAACGCATCTAAAACCAGGATAAGTTAAGTTTTTTTTTAGGATTCCGTACCCAAAGGGTAAAAACGGGACCCTATTACTGAGACTTCGCTGCCCGTCCGTCCGTCTGTCACCAGGCTGTATCGTAAGAACGGTGATAGCTAGACTGTTTAAATTTTCACAGATGATGTATTTCTATTGCCGCTATAACAACAAATACTAAAAATAAAATAAAATAAATATTTAAGGGGGGCTCCCATACAACAAACGGGTTGGTTGCGTTAACTTTGCACCTCATTTGTATGGGGCCGCTATACATACCAGGTGCAAACTTAACTTAATCACTTAAGGATGAAAAGTGTTTGTACGGAACCCTCGGTGCGCGAGTCCGACTCGCACTTGACCGGTTTTTTGGCATTTAAGTTTTGAAAAAGAAAAGAATTGTCAAAAATATTCTTAAAGTATTTATAGAAGCTACTCACGCAATTTCGATAAATGCGGCCTGTACCTACGCGAAAACGGCCGATCATCGGGACATACGAAAAAAAAATTGGGCAAGTGCGAGTCCGACTCGCGCATGAAGGGTTTCGTACCTATATATATATATATATATATATATATATATATATATATATATATATTTACATCCAAGTACCGGTTTAGCGTCCTTTTATTCGGCATTATTGTAACGTCCACCACTACTACTAGTTTTAGATCGATTCTGTCGGTGAATATTAGTTACTAAATGACCTGTTATTATAGTCTATTACTTAGTTTTTTCATAAAGAAATTCATATCGATATACAAATATATGTATATCACCACACACAATAATAACTATGGTAACCCCCTTCCACATTCCGACCCATTAAACGGCCGGCGAATATTTTCTCTTATTATTTCACATTACCGACGGAAGCAGGTCCACTAGTATGCAACGTTGCCACTTCGTGCGTAAATACCTAATTAGAGATGTTAATTTCTATATTTATATTATTGTTTGAAAGAATTAGATTTTATTGAAAAATGTAATTATGATATTTATGATCAATGAATTATATTATTTGTTCTTATTATAGTTTTAATAACTACGCATTAATTATTGCAAAAAGGTTTTTTGAGCAATAAAAAAAAAATAACTTCAGATTGAATAACTTTTATTAAATGCCTTACTTTGTTAAATATTGCAGAAAACACAACATTTTGTTAGTGACTGACGTCACGGACACCTACTTACTTATAATGTACTTATAAGAGCCTACAAAGCATAATCATTTAATAAAAGACATTGTTTTGCTTATAAAAACGAATTAAATTAATCAGTCTGCAAATTATAAAATCTAATGTTATGCTTTTTATGGCATATTTGTGTATCCCTTAATTTTATTATCGTATACGAGTCATAGCCAAATCCGTCTACTTTTAACTTTGATTTTTATTTATTTTAATACTTGACGACCGTCAATAATCTTGAAATTGCGTCAGTTGGCCGAATTCTATCCACACCGCTCAATATTCAACGTCCGTAGGTATGTGTATATAGAGCACAACTCTAAGTTACATGGAATATTGGGCAGGGTACAATATTCCAGACGAATGGAGATACTATGTGTCATGTACAGCCAGCCTAGTACATGGTACCTTCATTCGTTTAATATTATCGTATTTAGCTTGAACTTAAAATTGCGCCGATTATGTATACGGACGTCCGTTGGTCGAATACTGTCATACCCTCAATGTTTGACGTCCATAATATGTTGTAACTACCTGTATAGCACTACACCAAGATACATCATCATTCCGACTCCTCTTATTGAGTCCGGCTCGTATCGCTACATTCGCTCGGAACCGAGCGAGACAGAGACAGACACTCACGCGCTCTGCCCCGCTGCCGAGCCAACGCGAACGAACGAAACGAAACGAGCGACAAGATGTCGTGTCGAGGTCAGATCGGCCGGCGGACTCGGACTCGATCGGCTCGGCTCGGGCGTAATTTACTAGTTTAGATGATCTGAGTTACATCTCCGCGGAATCAGAATCGCGTGGATTCAGTAAGGGATTTTTTGGAAAGATTTTTGTATAGCATAATGGGAAACAGGTAAGTTAACTATTTGGTTTTACAGTTTACGTTACAAAATAATGAAATTGTGACATAACTTTGCAGTGTTCTTATTAATATAATGTACTTACGTACTTTTTTATAGCTGACACAAACACGATGATTTTAAAGGTATTTATACTCGTGTGGTTCGGTATGGCACCTATATTTTAATATAATACTGCACTTGGGATGTGTTATGCTGTCGATATTGTTTGGTTTTAAAGTTTTCTTTGCTGTCTTAATTAATATTGGCTTGCGTTGTTTGTGCTGTCAAACTAACCGCTGAAATACTTGTGGTGGGAATTTAATGCATTGGTAAATGGTAAAATCAGTGTTACGTTGATAAGCTGATACTAATTAACTGAATGTCGTTACTAACTGCAGGATTTCTTAATCTATTATATTTTTATGAAATAATTACCTACGGTTTAATATTACTTTACTGTAGCATTCAACAAGGAGCGCAGTGCTGGCCCTGGTCCTGCTGGCCGTATAATAGAAGGTAAATAAGTTTTTTACAAGCTTTTATGTAACTTGCACTATTTCTTTGTCCAATATCAAGTTTGACAAAAACTTATATGAAATATAGTGGTAAATTAGTCGAAGTTTTTGATTTCTACTTAAATAAATTTATGATAATGTATGTTTATGTGCTAAAGTAGACAAGTTATAAACAGAGTTTAGCAAATAATAGCAAGTGCAAAATATAGTAGTAGTTCAAACAATAATGAATGAATATATTCATAGGGATGAAGACCAAACTCCTCTACTGGCCCAGCCAGAGCCGCCGCTTCCTGTGCCTGGCCGGCCGGATCGTGGGTATGTTTATGTGCTAAAGTAGACAAGTTATAAACAGAGTTTATCAAATAATAACAAGTGCAAAATATAGTGGTAGTTCAAACAATAAGGAATGAATATATTCATAGGGATGACCAGACACCGCCACCGCTTCCTGGTCCTGGCCTGCCGAAGCGTGGGACCCTTAGAAGGTCCCAACTCCGCCTTTACCAGGCACTGTTGCTGCCGGAGGAACCCAGGCAGCCCCTCGAGCAGCCGGAGGTCTTGGCTGCCCAGCAGAGGTGGCGGGCTGCAGTCGCTGCGGCCACAGGGCGAATCAACGTCAAATAGGGAGCCCTATGCATCACTTATTTAGTGTGTATAGGGCTCCCTTATACAAAATGAATTAAAAAATCGATTTTTTAATTTGTGTTTCATTACAATCGTAAACAAACATTTTCTGTTTGCATTATCAACATTTACAAAAAGTAGTTGCATCTGGGAAAGAAAAATAAGAACATACTATTCATACCGCACGGTATTTGACCTCCGTATAGTTATGAATGCAGAGCATTAATTTAGAATTAACGGACGTCGAATATGAAGCGGCATGAATAGTAGGTACCTACACAGCTACCTGACTGACGTCCGTATATAATTTAAAAATAGCGTGACATATACATACATATACGGACGTTAGTTTGACGCATACTATTCATACCGCACGATATTTGACCTCCGTATAGTTATGAATGCAGAGCATTACTTTAGAATTTACGGACGTCGAATATGAAGCGGCATGAATAGTAGGTACCTACACAGCTACCTGACTGACGTCCATATATAATTTAAAAATAGCGTGACATATACATACATATACGGACGTTAGTTTGACGCATACTATTCATACCGCACGATATTTTACGTCCGTCTTTGAATCCAGAGCACTACTTTGGAATAATTACATGGACGTCGAATATGGAGCGGCATGAATAGTTTTAAATACCCGCCAGCACTGAGCGGGAATTCTTTTTCTTTACCGAATTCACTTCGCTTAGCCGTATAGTTATGAATCTAGAGCAATAGAGAATCTGAAAAAAGAACTGTCAATGTCACTGTAGGGATCTACTTGGAGGTTGAGGACAAACCAAAGGATCCCAAATAATAACGTTTATTAATACACACGTTTACATTGGCCTACCGGTTAGGGACTACTGGCGAGCTCTGTCGTATGGCTAACATATCGGGTATCGCTATATGTTAGCTATACACAGCATGTGTCACCACAGTAGCCCCCCCCTTACAAAAAAAAATTTTCGAACCCGTTAAACTACACTTTTGTTAAACTACACTCTTATAACACTGCACTGACAATGACGCACTCACGCGTGCCCCGCCGCGGCCGCATGGGCCTGCTGCGCGGCCATCGCGTGCACCGCGGGGTTGGGCTGCCCCGCTGCCTGGTCCTTAACCCAGGCTTTCATGTTCCTGTTACACAGCCGCCACAATGCATACAGCACTATACATGCTACGAGTGATACAATGGCTTACTACTTTTTTTTAATTTTCCTTGCTACTTCCATGTAGACAGAAGTAATGTTGCATACGTCTGTCGAGGTTTTAAAAAACGATATCAAATAAAAATAAAATTAAAAATTTAAAAAACCCCCGACATGCCAACCTTTAAAAAGAAAGAAATACAATCTACGAAATGTGGCTTTACAATGAACAGTACAAAAATAATCCAAGCTTCGATTTAAGAGCTGCGCGACTCATACATATACGGACGTTAGGTTGACGCATACTATTCATACCGCACGATATTTGACCTCCGTATAGTTATGAATGCAGAGCATTAATTTAGAATTAACGGACGTCGAATATGAAGCGGCATGAATAGTAGGTACCTACACAGCTACCTGACTGACGTCCGTATATAATTTAAAAATACCGTGACATATACATACATATACGGACGTTCGTTTGACGCATACTATTCATACCGCACGATATTTGACCTCCGTATAGTTATGAATGCAGAGCATTACTTTAGAATTAACGGACGTCGAATATGAAGCGGCATGAATAGTAGGTACCTACACAGCTACCTGACTCACGTCCGTATATAATTTAAAAATTGCGTGACATATACATACATATACGGACGTGAGTTTGAAGCATACTATTCATAGCGCACGATATTTTACGTCCGTCTTTGAATCCAGAGCACTACTTTGGAATAATTACATGGACGTCGAATATGGAGCGGCATGAATAGTTTTAAATACCCGCCAGCACTGAGCGGGAATTCTTTTTCTTTACCGAATTCACTTCGCTTAGTGTCTAGTGAAATTGGGGAAAAAAAGGAAAGATCGAAATATCGGTAGGTACTTAGTCAGCCTGCACAATTTGTTGTCACATTGGACCAAGATAGTTTTCGCGGAATAGCAAAGAAACTATTATCCCGTTTGACTATATTAAGAGTAGGTACGTTTAATCAATAACAGTCAATATAATATAATCAGCGATTACCCATGTTCTCATTCATTGTCATAAGAAATAATTTCTGAGTAAGTATAACAAAATATTTATTCCGACTCTCAAATCACGTCAGATAATTAAAAATCCAACTGTACCTAGGTACCTAATGAGTTGAGGTTGCGCTGATCCAGAGGCGAGCACTTAGGTGTGCGATAACCTTTAGAGTTCCGGATATACTGTCGGTATCAAATTGCTGACGCTACAGGTCCTGAAGGAAGCCAATACCTGCATTTTCTATTCATAAATAGTAAATGTTTACAAATGAAGCGTAAGTAAGTAAGTAGGACCTATATAGATTCATTTATACGGACGTCAAATATCGCTCAATATGTATAGTACGTGTCAAACCGTCATCCGTATATTATGTGTCTCGCAGCCTTGACTTGAAACTATATACACGGACGTCAATTAGCTGTATACTATTTATGCTGCCCCACATTCGACGTCCGTATATCTTTCTAAAGTAAGGCCATAAACTCATATTATATACCTACGGACGTGAAATATCACTCAATATGTACAGTAAGCGTCAAACCGACATCCGTATTATGTGTCGCGCAGCTTTTAAACTGCGAATAGCACAGGACTGACCGATAGCGCGTTCATACTGGACAATTCGTCATTGTATATACCATTTATGCTGCCTTATATTCTACGTCCGTGTATTATTCCAAAGCAGAGCACTAACTTGGTCCCATAAGAATATGATTGTAATTTCCAATACAAAACACAAACATAGATACGTTTATAATACCTACAGTACGCGACATCTAACTATCTACTAACCCCTATTGCAAAGAACATAAGGTCTATTGGCTTACCTACAAGAAAATAATTACTATCGATCTTAATCGCATTGCTCTAGGTCAGTAGACAAATGGTAGGTAAACAACTACCAGATCTCACGGAGTAGGTGCAGTGAGTCTATTGTCTGGCATGACATGTTTTACTTTAGGTAAACATGAATACCTACTTAATATCTTTCTCTTAACGTAAAATACCTACTGCAACTTTGCTCAACAGCTACAACTATGCCTGCTAGAAAATCTACGATATTTTATACCCCACTCAACAGTAATTTTTGCTTCTTGTAACGGGAAGAATGGAATAATATTATAGCAACCTATACCAAACATGTTTATGGGCCGAAAATGCAGTTTTTCAATCAGGCATAGTTGTGGCCTAATAGGTAGGTAATGTTATGCTACAACGACACTATATTATCACTCATCAACTCTCTTTCTGGTCGGAACCTTTTAGGTATTTTGTATCGATTGATAGTCGAGCGTTTTTCAAAAAAAGTGTACACGTGACGAACCGGAAAACGTTTTTTTTTATAACACTGATTTTAAATTTTCTTGGCTTATTCAATTCCCCATAAGTTATAGTGTATTATTTGAGAAAATGGCATTAAAATATTAAAAAATATAGAAAATATCGACATTTTAAACTCAGATTGTGGTGAAACTAGTTCCGGATAGTCACAAATATAAAATTCATTATAAATTGATTGTAGTATTTTTTGGACCAGTTTTAGTTTACACATTTAAAATAAAGACACTAAACTATTTAAAACGGGTTTAATTTATAGAATTAATGGAACGAGCAAGCTTTGAGGATAAAATAAAGGTCCAGTTCGTCACAATCGCCACCAAATGACTGCTAAAACATGTATTTTTTTGCATTAAAATGCGACAAATCAACGAATAATATTTTTTATTACATTAAGGAATATTCATTTAGTAATGTTAACGCTTAAATATGTGAATTGTTGCACTGCAGCAGCCAGAAATAATTATTTTCAACATCCCAAATCTTGGGACAGTAACTAAACGGAATCTCATGTGACTAACTGGAAAATGTAAGGAATAGTGTACATAGATTGAATATATTGAAATAAAATCACAAAAATATTATGTTATGAATCGTATTTATTGCAACGGTATCAAAATGGTAGGTATAATATATATTATTACTAGTTTATATATGTAATAATAAAACATGTATTAAACTAGTAATAATAAATATTTACCATGTATATTATTATGTATTACATAAAAATCTTTCATGAGTAAATGACAATCTTAATATTGAAAGTTTTATTAGTTTTATTTATCTATTTTTATAGATTATTAATAATGTTTTATTAAAAATGTTTAAAATAAAACATACAATGTTACTATTACCTTTAACAAGTAATAGCAACATGAACATTTCAAAATATAGAATAACAGTCTTAATTCTCATTGATAAAAAATTGGGCAAGTGCGAGTCCGACTCGCGCATGAAGGGTTCCGTACCATAATCTACAAGTTTGTTGTATGGGAGCCCCTTAAATATTTATTTTATTTTATTTTTAGTATTTGTTGTTCTAGCGGCAATAGAAATACATCGTCTGTGAAAATTTCAACTGCCTAGCTATCACCGTTCTTGAGATACAGCCTGGTGACAGACGGACGGACGGACAGCGAAGTCTCAGTAATAGGGTCCCGTTTTTACCCTTTGGGTACGGAACCCTAAAAACGGTTGTAATTAAAATACTTACATCGAACGAACTTTATTTTAGGACATCGCTTAGAACGCTGTCTGCCTTTTGTTTTCTTGATAGTTATAAACGAATATAAACCTTATTGCAATATGTTAAGGTTTATGGGTGTATACTTAAGGTTATATCTACATAAACCAATCACAATTTTTTTTCTTCATTTCTGACAACACTTTCAGCTGTCAAGCTAGTTCGCCTAATTAAAAACTCGACTGTAAGCGTGGCCGACAAGCCGACATGCTCTTAGCCAATTTTACAAATGTTTTAATTGTTATTTTGCTTTTTAGTCATTTCTTCCGGAGATAACAAATACTTTTCTGAAAACCGCATCAAAATCGGTTCTGACAAATGCGAGATAATGGCGGATAAACATGCATGTATAACAAACATATGGGACAAACTAAGTAACTCCTTTTTTAGAAGTCGGTTAAAACATCGGTCACATTTCGATTGTGTACTAAGCTTTATAGTTCCAATTCGTCACAAAATCGTTCCGGTAGTATATCACGTCACTAACCGGACGTGACGAATTCTACCTCGACAATTTAAAATCAAAATTTCAACGTGTTCTGAACCAATTCAATGTGTTTTTGGTTTAGTTTCGGATACTACGATAGTTTGTTCTATGTCTAATTGTGTTTAAAAAGTTAATTATAATCTACTTACCGAAAAAACTGTTACTAACTCGAAATCCTATTTTTAGCGCACTGACACAGCGTCCACCTTTCGTCACCGTTTTCACGGAACTGACGTTTTATTTGCAATGAAATCCGATGCCTTTAGCATTAAAATGTTGCCAGGATTGAAAAATTAACGCTTTTTGGGGAATATCGATTGCACAAGTATGTTAAAATCGCTTGTGACTATAACCGGAAGTTCCGGTCTGTCGATTTCTTTGGACAGTGGAAAAAGTAGTTTTTCGGCATTATAAACCGTATTTGTTTATAAATAAAGCACACGACTAAAATCTAGACTCATTACTTTATCTGTGTGACCACATTCAATATTCATACAAATTTATTTCGAGTTTCTGCAAGCCTCTGAACATGACTGAGTCGACGTGGGACATACCCATTTTAGCACTTTTCATATCTTTATTTTGCAATAAATCTAGTAATAAATATAATATAATCGTTTTAGATATATAAAATGAATGCCCCACATCTACAGAATCAAATGATACCACTCATATACCCAAATACTAAAGGTAAAGTAAAAACAAAACACGTTGAACGTGTGGGACATTCAAATTTTGCCATGTACACTTTTTTTGAAAAACGCTCAGTCAGTGCCTACCTATAGGTAGCAAGAGTACATAACTAAGTACCTACCTACCCTACCTACTCTGCATCACGTAGCAAAAACGCGGAAACTAAGTCACATTTGAAAATAATAGTACAATTTTGAACCGTACTCCCTTGATATAAGTTCCGTAATGTGTAATTTTTTAGAAGCAACTATACATACCTACCTGCGTAGTGCGTACTTACCTATGTTATCAATTTTTGTAATTTCTTTATATTAATCTTACAGGCCCAACATAGTGATAGTAGGTACCTATCTACTTAATATAACAGGTATTAAAACGGAATTCAAAAACTTACTCGTTGTTCCTTGAACCATCTTCATTATGATTGAGCAACGGTGGCTTATTTTCTTCGAGGACGGCATTTCAGTTGTAATGTGTAAAGTAAACACATCACAAATTGAATATAGTAATGTAAACTCTTCGAAACTCAAAAACAGCAGAGCGCACGTAACGGCAACAACGCAATTTGAAGAATGCGCGAGCGTGATTCAACAAGCACTGACCCGGACGCCAAATGCGGCGCACTTTGAACTTGCGATTGAAGACAGCAGCGCCACCGACATTTGCAACAAAAACGCGCGGAACTACGGCAATATTCAATTCAGTCAAAATGGAAGCAAAATGACTTCCAATTTTTTTTTTTCTTTTTACTTTTCTGTGTATCTGTAGCGTAAGGGGAATCGATTGCGACCGGTCTCCTATTTGACTTCCGCATATCGGACGTCAGAAGCAGGTGGACGTCATATTAAATGCAAAAAAGCCCATAGTGGACGCAGCATTGATCATAGAATATATATATATATATATATATATATATATATATATAAAATCTATAACAAGTTTGTTGTATGGGAGCCCCCCTTAAATATTTATTTTATTTTATTTTTAGTATTTGTTGTTATAGCGGCAATAGAAATACACCATCTGTGAAAATTTCAACTGTCTAGCTATCACCGTTCTTGAGATACAGCCTGGTGACATGACAGACGGACGGACGGACGGACGGACGGACAGCAAAGTCTCAGTAATAGGGTCCCGTTTGTACCCTTTGGGTACGGAACCCTAAAAGGGCCAAGCTGATGCGGTGATGCTTCGCTTGCTCGGGCAAAGTAAAATTATATGAATCGGATCCTTTACTAAAAATATACTGACTGTTGAGTTTCTTTCGGCGATTTACATGTAAAAGTGACCTTTCCATTATTTCATTAAAAGGAAACTCTAAAACTAACTTGGTCTAATAATTATATTTACTTACCATTGTACGCCCGAAATGGACAAGCTGTTACACTTATACGACATATAATAATATAATAATATACCTATTCAGTAACATAAAATTCATATAACAAACAGTGTCGGTGCCTTTTTTTAAGTATCTAATACCTGTGCTAAGAGGCACCGCTCTTCTTATATATGTAAATTATTTGCGTTATTGAAACATTATTAGGATTTCATAATAATAGACTAATAGTATAACTGAAACTACAACTACAATAATAAAGAGAGTATAGCTGTGTGTGTGTATGTGTGCGTATGTGCGCGTGCGTGCGTGTGTATGTGTAATGGATCGTATATGTTTATGTGTGAATTTATATTTCAAAAACATCATTTTGCAAAGACATAATCGAATGTACACAGTATCTGATAACAATAGTACATTACTGCAGACGCCGGGAAATAAGGGCTTGCCGGCTGAGTAGGTATAGACGGCCGACCGTAAGGGAGGCCGGATAGTGATACGAAGCCGGCAAGCCCATTTCACGGCTAAGGCATGTATAGTGCTTTTCTCAAACATATGCAATGAAATAAAAAAATACACCACTCAGAAAACATAATTCAGCTGTTCAGCCAGTTCATGAACACAGACGCCATGTTTAAAAAAAAGTATTTTTGTTTTCCCTCCAGTCCAGACGCCATGTTTACAATAAAATAAAAATAAAAAAATACTTCCCGGCCTAGGCCTTCAGTTCTGTATGAAATTCATTTACAGTTCTCTCGAATTGTTCCGCCCGAAACTTGACACTTCGAAGCCTGTGTCAACGCACGTTATGACGATGGTACTCCCCTACTTGACCTAATAACGCAAGTGCTAATATTATTACACAGCTATCAACGTTAGCTCTAATTTTCATTAGCCCTAATGTCATTTCACCTAATTTTTATACCCTAATTAGTTGTTAGACCTAATAATCCAATACTCTAATAACGATTTGTACTAATTGTCAACAATACTAATATGAAATAACCTAATAATTACCACACCTAATGATTATTAGACCTAATCATTACTGACACTAAATGTCAAGAGTACTAAAGATTATTAAACCTATTTTTACGTTAAAACAGAAAATACGGATTTGGACAAATATCGAATTGGCTGAACCCCGAAAACTGTAGGTTAGGTTAGGTTTCTATCGTGACAACGTATAGCGGAGCGAGCGAAGCGAGCGGAGCGTCAAAAGATTCCCATGTACTTACATCATGAGTCTATGGCAATTCCGACTCCACGTGGTCTTGCCTGTCCTACCCTAGTGTTATTCCAAAACCGGAGGCGCGGAGGGAGAGCAGCCCTCGCCTTAGGTTTATAGATAAATAGGTTTAATAAAATTTAGGTTTTAGCATTATTAGGTATCATAATATTAGTAGTCTAAAACATCGGCTAAGTGCAAATTAGGGCTAGTGAGAATTCGGTATGAAGTAATTAGGTATTATGAAAATTCGGAATCCTAAAATTAGGGCTATTCATTAATTAGGATGAATGAAAATTCGGGTTAGTGATTTTAGGGTTACCAAAATTAGGGCCAATGAAATTAGGATGAAAGTTTTTCGGGCTAACGGAGGGGAACCTATGACGATATATCATTGCATGTTTGAGAAAATGTTTTTTTCCTTCAACTTGCCTGGTCGATGGGCAGCACGGCGGTGAGCAGCAGGTCGGGCGCCACCGCGTAGGCCGGCAGCACCAGCCCGGGGCAGTCCAGCAGCGCCAGCTCGCAGTCCAGCTGCAGCGACTGGATGTGGCGCGTGTGCCCCGGCATCGAGCTCACGCTCACCTGACACACACGAGGGCAGTTAATGCGTGGAGAGAGAACTTATCTTGATGCGACCTAGTGACTATAGATCCCCGTCCCAATCTAAGAGATGTTTAAGTCATCATATCAGCCTATAGACGTCCACTGCTGGACAAAGGCCTGCCCCAAAGTTCTCCACAACGATCGATCTTGCGCCGCCCTCATCCAATTTCTACCCGCGATCTTAACCAGGTCGTCGGTCCTCCTTGTTGGAGGCCTTCCAACGCTGCGTCTTCCGGTCCGCGGTCGCCACTCAAGAACCTTTCTGCCCCAACGGCCATCGATTCTACGAGCAATGTGCCCCGCCCACTGCCACTTAAGTTTGGCGACGGTCTGAGCTATATCTACAACCTTGGTTCTCTTGCGTATCTCATCATTTCGAATTCGATCCCGCAAGGAAATTCCGAGCATAGCTCGCTCCATTGCCCTTTGAGTAACTGTGAGCCTTCTTATGAGACCCATTGTAAGCGACCACGTTTCAGTGCCGTATGTCATCACTGGCAACACACATTGGTTAAAAACCTTCGTCTTAAGACACTGCGGTATTTGGGACGAGAAGACATTCCGCAGCTTCCCGAACGCTGCCCATCCGAGTTGGATTCGACGAGTGACCTCTTTTTCGAAATTCGACCTACAATGTTTAAGTATCTATGGTTACTAGGCGACGATGCACATGTGGCGCATCACTAGTCCGTGCGCACATCACTACACAGGCGGCTGCGGGCTGCGAGCGCAGGCCTGTCCTCAAAGCGCCAGAGAGCATCCGATCGCCTTCGACGCCGCACCTGTGCCACTCTGCCCCGCCACTTGCGCTTACGCTCACGCGTAAATATACCTGTTATATTATTGCCTGTTTGCTTTGAACGCTAGTAAATTAAATATAATTGGTATTTTATGTGGAGTTCCCGTTCAATTCCTACACGAACATAGATAAGAACCATAATATGTATATACATGTATAGACTTCTTGCCGAAGGGTGTTGTGTTTCGGCGGTTCCGGGGAAATCTGCCGAATCCTGCGCCAGATCAGACGACGCAACGGAGCCACGCTGTTACGTCGCCTGAATCAAACTAGATTTTATTTGTGTATAATTTTGTAGTTCTCAGGGCCTTGGTTTAATTACTGTAATGCTGTGTAACTAATTTGAATAAATAAATAGGATAACATCCATGACCAAGGAACAAATATTCGAGTTCATCCCACAAATATTTGGCCATGCCGGGATTCAAAAAGTTTGGGAATAAACTATTTTATACTTAATCCTAAAAATTCACAATCCCCAGAAGATGTAAGGAAATGTTTATTTACCTTCTTAGTCTGCATAAGAACGTTGACCGAGCTAGATTTCCCCACATTAGGATACCCTATCATTCCCACCGTGACTCTCGGCGGATTCTTCAAACGCCTCAATTCTTGCTTCTTCAAAACTTCCACCAACCGATCCCTATCAAAGATCTCATGAGAATTCTCTACTTTATCACTACACTTATCCACTTCAGATTTCTCATCAGATTCACTTTGCAATGGTTCTATTGGCTTTCCAAGTCGTAAATTCTCTAGAACTGCGTCTAAGGCATCTTGTATTTTGCCCAATCTATCAGCAGTACCAGAGACTGCGGTGTCGAGATCTTTGATTTGCTTTTTGAACAGTTCTATGTCTTCTTCTGTGATCCGTAGGGCTTCCGTCTCGTCGACTTCCTCCGAGTCAGCTGATTCTGTGTCAGAATCTATGTCATTATGTTTTTCTGTTTCACTCTCTTCGGAGATTTTTCTCTCTTTATTTGTTTCTTTAGCGGCTGAGAAGAATATTATAGGAACGTTCTGAAAATAATAAACAAGCATAAATGACAAATAAAACAACAGTTAATTATACCATTGAAACAAAGAGCACAAAGAATAATTAAAATGCGCAACCTGCCGGAATCAAACCCGGTACCTCTGGATTACCGGTCCAACGTGTTAACCTTTTCACCACCCTAACGCCAAATAACCTTTCAAATTTTTCCTTATGCTTTGTGTGTCGATCTTTGCAAAAAATATACTAACTACCTACTCGTATACAGGGTAGAACATTTCTAAACACTGCGCTGACAGGATAGTAGCATCTGAGTGATCTACAAACAATCGACCAATTATAATTGTAAAGCTGGATTTAAAAGTAAATAAAGTCATCAAAATAAAATATTTTAATATCAGTGACAACCCTACTAATTCAAAGGTTTTATTTACATTTTGAATGACACCTGTCTTTAACTTAAGCGATGTTCAAAAGATGCTAGGGTTGATATGTGCAGATTTTTACACCAATGTTTAACAAACTGTATAAGCGGCGGTAGCCTAGTGGTTAGGGCATGCGACTTTCAATCCGGAGGTCGCGGGTTCGAACCCGGCCCGTACCAATGAGTTTTTCGGAACTTATGTACGGAATGTCATTTGATATTTACCACTCGCTTTTCGGTGAAGGAAAACATCGTGAGGAAACCACCTAAGCCCAATAAGGCCTAGTTTCCCCTCTGGGTTTGGAAGGTCAGATGGCAGTCGCTTTCGTTCAAAAACTAGTGCCTACGCCACATCTTGGGATTTAGGTAGCCGACCCCGATTGAGAATTCATTCTCAAAAAATGGGACAAAGGCTAGGAGGATGGATGGTTCTCTAACTGTATCTCAAAAATGGATAGAAATATTTACATAGTTCATTGGTGAAAAATTAAGTACTCAGTCTGAACCATTCCCTGTTTGCTTAAAACACCAGAGAGCAAACTTATGTGGTGCGTATTGTTATGAACGATTTTTTTAAGTGTTACCTCTCGAAAATACCTATGAAACGGGTTTACTAACGTCGTAGAAGTGTAATATCGCTCGACATGTTGCGACATGTTGAGCCGTCGCTGTTCGGCTCTCCTGATAATGAATCGCGAACCGATTCGAAACATATCAAGCGATATTCGACTTCTATGACATTTCGTAGGTACTTTAACATGTCTGAGACTCACGGTAGTCTATGTAAAACGTTACCTCTTTGGTGAAGTATTCCGCCCACACTTTCCGCTCGTACTCCGTGGTGAGATCAGCCTTGTTCAGAAGCAGTATACACTTGCACCGCTGCTCGCTTGCGTATTTCTCTAAATCCGCACACCTGTAAACGATTTATAATCATAAATAATAATAATAATAATAAATTTATTCAAAAAACATATTACAGCTGTGATGACTACGGACTAAACAGACTTATAACTAGACGATAATACTACGCGCCTGAACTAGGATAATCCTGTGTTTCAGGCTGAGAAAAGGACAAACAATGACAACTTATTCATATGCAAAAATTTAAACACTATTGAATGGTTATGTTAATAAATTAAGTAAATATATACTATGGGTTCCTACGGGAACAACATTTATGCGTCCCTAAAGTAAAAAGTATATAAACTATAATTAAAAATAATAAATCACTCACTTTAATACAATTAGTAACTTCTCTGTATCGTCATAAGACAGGTTTTGCAGGGCGACCTTAAGTGTTTTCTTACAGATCACGTAAGTAAGCGGGAAAAAATCTAACTTCGCATTAAGTCGGTTATATAGCAGTGGGCCTAGGAATTGAAAAAATCTTGAAGAGAATGCATGTCTGCAATGGATAGTTGGGCAAACAAAGTCTTTACGTCGCTTATTAGTATAGTCAGGGTTGTAAGGGAGTCTGGAATGTTGTTTTAGGACTGTGTTCAAGATATATAGTTGACGAACTGTCAGAATTTCACATGATTTGTATAAGAGGTTAGTAGGAAAACGAAAAGGACGGAAAGTGGAGACCTTGAGAATTGCTCTTTGTGCTCTTTCTAAATTCAGCAGAGTTGTTTTGGCAGTGCCACCCCAGGTAGTAATGCAGTAACTTAGCAGAGATTGACATAGCGCAAAGTACACTTTTTTGATTAATTGTGAGTCCGCGATAGAACGTAGTTTTTTGAAAATAAATATTAATTTACGGACTCTGCTGCATAAAGCTTCAATATGATATCTAAAGGAAAGAGACTCGTCGATTAGAATTCCTAGGTACTTTAATTTATTAGTTATAGCTATAGATGGACATAGACATTGATCGTCAGAGGGATCCTTACAGTTGTGCGCATACAGGGAATGGTCAGACACAGACGCGGTTAATTTCCGCATGGAAAATCTTATGTAATGTGTTTTTTCTGAATTCAATGTTAGTAAATGATGCTGAAGCCATAAATGCATCTGTAAAAGGTAATATTTTATTTTCTCAATCATAAAATGAATTATCGTTATAACGTGCGTCATAACAGGCTTCGAAGTATCACGTTTCGGGCGGAACAACTCGAGAGAACTGTAAAGGAATTTCATACAAAATGCTAGGCCAGGCAATTAATATATACCTCTATATTAGAAGCCCGATTTCTTGGTAATTCCAGAGACAATTTGAGTTACACTGGAGACGGTCATAAGTGACGCTCAAAACGTTGATTCCCTAGGTACCTAGCATCTAAGTAGGATAATTTTCTAACCGTTTACGAATTGAAAAAAGTACCTGAACAGCAGTGGATTTCTGGCGTCCAGAAGTATGAGCACCACGTCAGATTTCTCCAGGGTCCTCCACAGCTGCTTCCAGAGCTCCGGGTTACGTTCGTAGGGTGTCAACGCGGCGCCCAGTTTAGCCTATAAAAAGTTGAGGTAGCCAAAAATTGTACAGTCGCCATCAGATATATCGCAGCATATAACGCGTTCATAAATATCTGAACACGACCCTTATTGACTGAGCGTTACAGTACTTGTTCACATATTTATGAACGCCTTATATGCTGCGATGATATATCTGGTGGCGACTGTACAACGATTTGGCAAAGGCAATTATGGCTTGGACTGAAATAGACACTTTCAGTCACCAGGTCAAAAGCTACTCGTTAGTGAAACCTTATATAGGTACTAGCTTTTGCCCGCGACTACGTCCGCGTGGAACTTGGAAGTATGGAAGCAACCTTGTACAACACGATAGATATCCACCTAATCACCTTAATTAATAAAAGGGATTATTAAAAGCGCCTAAGCAAATGTAAGAGCAATTGTGATTTTGGTCTCATCATTACATTTCCTACAGGGTCATCAATGTCATCATGAATTACTTACTCACTTTTCAATCTTTTTAGGGATAATTTCCAGGATGAAAACTATCCTATGTCCTTCCTCGGATCTTAAAGTATCTCCAAGCCAAATTTCATCAAAATCGATTCAGCGGTTTAAGCGTGAAGAGGTAACAGACAGACAGACAGACACACTTTCGCATTTATAATATTATTAGTATATTAGTATTAGTATATTAGTATATTGGTATATAGTATATTAGTATGGATAGCCTAAAAGAATACATGAGTAATACATTTAAATAATAATAATATATAGTTGCAGTACCTAAAGGTTGAACACGCCAAAACTGGGGCACACAAAGATTAATATTAAATAATTTTAATAATAAATAACCACATTATGTTTTCCACATTTAATGTCGAATTTAATGAAGTTTATAACAACATTTCCTATTTTAGTAATTGTCTACACTGTAAGCCATACTTCTAACTTTCCTGCGCACACGGCTCATAAGACCTTTGCACCATCTCATTAGGACACCGTTTCGACGCCCATGTCCATACTTTTTGTAGTTCAGAGACCGATTTTATTTCTCCGCCTTTCTTTTTTAAGATTTCCTTCATAATACTCATAGTACTCTTCAACAGGCCGCAGTTCTGGACTATTTGGGGGGTTGCATACTTTGGGTACCATCACGATTCCGTTTGCTTCGTACCATTTCAACACTGCTGTTGCGTAATGGCAAGAAGCAAAATCTGGCCAAAACAGCGGTAGTGAGTCGTGCTTTCTTATGAAAGGCAGTAAACGTTTCTGTAAACACTCTTTTTAATAAATACCGCTGTCTATTGTCGCGGTGGTAATAAACGAGCGACTTTTTTTTCCGCAGCTACATATTGCCTGACAAATAAGGTATTTTTTTTGGGAATTTAGACTGTTTTTTTTTTTAATTTACATTCTTCAGGAGCGTCTGTTCGACTTACGCTGGTATAGAACTCTTGGCCAGGAATTTGTTTTAAGTTTGCCTTTGCATATGTTTCGTCGTCCATGACCACGCATGCAAACTTCGTAATGAAATTTTCATAAAATTTTCGTGACCGTTTCTTTGCAGATAAGTTCTGTCTCGAGTCTCGATCTGGTGCAGCCTGGGCTTTATAACTTCTTAGTCGTGCCCTACGTTTAACTTTTTGAACATAGGACAGAGACATTTTCACTTTCTTGGCAACATCGTGTGATGATATCTTAGGATTTGAGGCAAGAATCCTTACAACACTCTAGTCCTTTTTTTATTCTTGACTCCCTGCAACCCACCACTGCCTGGCTTGCGATCTATTGTTAAGCGTTCACGAAACCTTTTTGATACGCGGCAAACCGTAGATTGAGGACATTTCAGTTTTTTTGCGATATCTCTATAGCGTAGCATTGAATTTTCTGCATATTCGTGCAGAATGGGTTCGCGTTGTTGATGTTGTTTGCTCGACATTTTGACAGCGAATTAAAATATATATATATATATATTGACGTATTATAGGATAGTTCCTTGTAATCAAATAGGTGTCTAAAAAATTTGCATAACTCTATTTTTCGCGTAATAATAGCCGATTTTACATGCCCAAGTTTTGACGTGTTCAACCTTTAATGTCTCTAAATAAATATATAGCATTTGGTCTTTTAAGTTAATAATAATTAAAAAATATATTGAGCATAAAAATATGTTAAGTAGGTAATTGTGTACCTAAGTTTTCATTTACCTTACCTTAATATTGTTTAAAGTTCTTATAAAATGTGTAATACCATGATGATCTCAATATGTTAGGCTATTTTCGATTTTGTAAACTGTGTAAAACTATTGAGAAATAAAGAAATCCTAATCTATACTATTATGACATTCTAAAATTATATCGAAAATAATTTTTCTATATGGGGAGGGGTCATTATATCAGGGAAAATCTTAACAGCACGATGTAAGATTTATATGGGCGCGCGTAGCTGTACCGTCTTTGTCTTCTCTGTGGTGTTTCTGTGGCGACTGTGGCGTCCTAGGCTTATTTAAAGAGGCGCCCCTTAGGAGCCAGCGCCCCGGACGTCCGCCCAGGTCGATCCTTCTAAGCCGGCGCTGCCTACCTGTAAGTCATTAAGATTCCTGCGCCAGTCAAGAAACGCCTCTCTTTCACGGTTGATCTGCTCTTCTGCAGTGATCCCGGGACTCCAAGTGGGTCTGAAATGAAAGGGATTATGTATAAATATTGACACAAAGGCAAATTATTGAAGAAAAATCCACTGCAATGTAAGCAGGAGTCCAACCTGCGACCCTATGTTCCCGGCTTAGTGCTCTCCCAAGTGAGCTATCACACCGCGAGAGCACTACGCCTAGGGATAGAAATGTCATGTAGCGTGACGTAGAATACTGAGTATATAAACAGAAGGGCTATTCCGATGTTCAAAATTCGACCACCGTATAAAGACATCCTGCTCAGTCAAATACACTTTGGCAGGAGATCGAGAGGAACGGCACTATGCGACGTTTGAATTTCGAACATCGGAGTAGCTCTTCAGTTTTCTTTACGGGATCGGTGACGTCAGTACAATGGGCGAAAATCGCGGACAGCGCAGCGTTTTAACCATTTCAAAATGCAGAATAAAACCATATTTTCAAATTCAAGTTTTTCAGCCATTGTCTACTCTTATGCACTAAAAATATATATTTAGGTTTCCTATGCTATATACTATACGAAATAAAGATTAGTTTAATACAATTAAACATGACTCAACTAGCCTATTGTTATCTTATCTTATTATAGGGATCCGTAAGCAGTACGGATACACTTCGACCTAATGGGATACTTTGTGAAGTTAACCCTTATTGCACCTACTCAAAGGATTGTTCCACCACCTCCATATATCGGATGATGGAACCAGTTGGTATTGCCTGGAATTCCTTCGGTTCTGGGTAACCAATACCGAATTCCTACATTCTAAGTCTGGCTAGGGCATAAAGTGACCAGGTTT
This sequence comes from Apotomis turbidana, assembly GCA_905147355.2. Classification (NCBI taxonomy): domain Eukaryota; kingdom Metazoa; phylum Arthropoda; class Insecta; order Lepidoptera; family Tortricidae; genus Apotomis; species Apotomis turbidana. The sequence continues at coordinate 5,705,808 of LR990294.1, read as the reverse complement.
TTTTCAATTAGAGATTTCCATAACTACAGAACCTACCTTCTTGGAACTGTAAGGGGTTCATCAAAATCAGGCTGTGAAGTGGCGGCCTCAACCTCGCTGGGCACAGACTTGACATATCTTAGGTTCATCTTCTCGGCTGTGAACTCACGCTGAGCCAGCTCGGCTGTTGACAGAAACTCTTGCAGGGAGGATTCTGCTGTCACCGACTGCAGGTTCAGCCGGCCCCAGTCGTACCCATCATTGATCTCTGTTGTGTGTAGCTGGAAGTACATTATAAATACATAATATTATTAAAGCTAATGTGAAACATTGTTGATAGCTATAAAATCGGTTTAAACTCACGTAAAAATTGACAGGAACAGCCCGACATGTTTTGTACCAAGAGCTCCATATGAGTTCGAAACATGTCTTCTGCCATCTCATAATTTGTGAGTAAACAATCATTGCCCAATATTATGCAAATGACAAAACTACTCAATCAAACTATTATTAATTACAAAAATATATTCTTATTTATTTTTGCATTAATAAAGAGAACAGTTGGTATGATTTGATTACAAAAGCATTGTAGATATCGAGCATAGCACATGTATTATTATAAAAGCATTGTAGAGGTAGATAACCACATATTCAGCTATGAAAGTCAGAATACTTCTTTAAAAGGTTGTAAATAAATACTTGTAGTTACAATTGACAACATTTGAAATTTTCAAATAGTATTAAGTTAAGAACCCAAAACTATTATTTTTATTTGGTCATATCGTCGGGGATAGTGTAATACCGCGTAAATAACAGCTGTCGATAAAGTTCTCATTTCAAGAAAATGCTAGCATTTGTTTGAATATTGATTCGTATCTACACTTGTTACAGTAGCCGGCAAACTTCTTGACCGTGACCTTGACTGCGCAGTAGCCGATTTACGTACAAATTTACATGCGCAGATCCCCCCTTTTGGTTCAAGTTGTTTGCCGGCTACTGTACTTACGCGGTATTGCACTATCCCCGACACGATATGGACTAGTTTTGAAACTATTAAAAAAACCGGCCATTTGCGAGTCTGACTCGCGCACCCAGGGTTCCGTACAAACTATCACTGGCCTGGTTGAGTTAAGTTTGCACCTGAAATGTATGGCGCCGCATACAAACGAGATGCAAACTTAACGCAACCGAGTTCTCCAAATATGACGTTTGAAAATAAATATATGTTTTATTACAAATGTATAGTTTTCAGATATTTATAAGTATTTGTAGTATGTGACGATATTACTTGCCTAATTTCATAGTTCTAGGTCATCGGGAAGTACCCTAATCATTTTGATTCCCTTGAGTGTCGAAATGTACGTTATTTGCGACATAAACGGCCGTATCTTTTTTTCACGTTAACATAGAAGTTACATTTTTTGACAGCTTTAAGGGACCGTAGACCTGAGTATATGGTGTTAATTTCAACTCGATACACGCGTTCTCGAGATAAAGGGTCTTGACAGACAGACGGACGGACAACAAAGTGATCCTATAAGGGATTCGTTTTTTCTGAGGTACGGAACCCTAAAAGAGAAAGTGAAAGCAGCGTGGTCAGCGCTTAGATGATGTCAACTCGTGGAAAAATTGACAGATGCAACATACAAAAACAACAGTGGTACAATTTCCATACTAAATCCATCTTAGTAATAGTCCGACTGTATGATTTTCTGCACTGTGACCTATGCTCTTTTAGAAAGAGTAACTTTTCAAATGGATTTTTTAATAAGAAATTGGTATATTTTGGAAAATGTAAAAATATGGTAATATTTTTTTATCTTTTATTTGATTATATCGGAAAAAAGCCCTGTTAAAAAAAAATTATGTTGTAAATTTAAGAGGTATGAAAATATTAGAGTTCAGTAATGTTACAAGCTTATTTTATAACCTTAGGAGTTTGATAGTCTTGCTAGTCCTAAATCACTTGTTGTAATGAATTATTCTAGGACTCAAGAAATAATTTGCAACAAAATAATTAGATATAATAAAAAAATAATATATATACTTCAGCAGGCTTAGCATAACGTCTTGCCGCGACTTAGCGTCTCATGTCTTGCTCGCACGGTATTGAAAGGATGGTTGTACCTTGTTTTAATTTCATTTAAACTAATATTATTTAGCATAACTATTCACTTGGCATAATTTGCATTTGAGTGAAATTTGTTTTGTATAATCCTGATTTTATATAAAAAAAAAAAATTTTTTTTGGTAAACATTCTAATTTTTTTTTCTAATCTTATTAAGTACCTAACTTCGACTTCGTACTTTCATTTCTAACCTAACATAACCTACAGTTTTCGGTTATTGACCCATTTTGACGCTCCGCTATTCGTCATCACAATACAAACCTAACCTAACCTAGTTTTTGATTTTAAAACTGAATTAGAAAGTAAGAGTTAAGTAAAAACGTTATTCGGCTATGTAATGATTAGTTAAAATAATAATCGACCAAGTGAGTTTAAAATAAAATAATATTCGACAAAACAAGTTATGAAAAACATAATTTAAGCAAAACGAAAACAATGACTGAAAATTTAATTTATACATATTGACCAGACAAAAGATTAATTATAGTAAAAATTGATAGGCAAACTGAAAATAGACAAAATAATTTAGAGAACATAAGGGAAAACCTGACGGGTAGTGTTAGTCGCGCGACAAATAGGCGCGTGTCACAGTTATGCTAGACGTACAGGATAGGTATAGTTTTCTATGAATTACTTATGTATGTCATCCAATAGTTTATCACTTGTAATAGTGTCTTATTGGACTGGAGGTTATTGTGGTACAAAAACTAAAAAAGTTAATACTCCCACTATAATAGCTGTTTAATACGGGTGAAGAATTTACATTTGACCCTACTGAAAACGAATAATAACTTCCTCTTTAGTTTAATATGTATTAGAGTCGAATAACAAGACATAATAAACAAGTTACCATTGTGTCCTCGACATGTTTTTTATGCCGATTCTTGGAAAATCTGTCTTTGATGAGAGCGCGACCCAGTGTCTCTTTATTTTTCTTCCCCATCTTCTCATGTGTTAAATAAAATATTCACGTAATTTACTATTTTCCACAGTATTTTTTTAAACAACCAAAGCAATACGGTAGAACACAAATCTCTGCACGCAACTGTCAAAAAACACATGTATTGTTTTGACATCTATGACACCGCGACGTTTTGTATTGACAACTATAAAGCTATATGATGTACACGTTAGGTTTCCAATTTCCGAACTTCAATGATGTCACGTAAGAAAGGTCCTCATGTCCACATGAGGATAATTTATATTCGCTCAAATTTGTTCAATAACCACCATGGACCTAGTAAATACTATTAAATATAAGCTCCTTGATAACCACTCAATTGCTTCGAATTTTGAGTTGGAAGAAATGTAATATTTTTTGTCTATGCTTTTTATTCCGTTCTACGTTTGAACTGCACCGAAAAGTAGTACATAAAAGTATCGATTTACGTCCGCTTTATTTAGCAATTTGTTAAAACGAAACGTAAGCTTCACTCGGCTCCGCGCGCGCCGCGCCGCTCCGTTCTCCTTCTCCGTTTTCCACGGCACGGCAGTGGCACGGGCACGGCATGGAGTATGGATTAGGATGGGCATTGGAATAAAATCTTCGATTCCTGATCAGTGACTAAAATTGTTTCAGTGTTTTGAGTGCAGGTACGATTAATTAGTAAGTTGACTATTTGAACTTACATTGAGATATAAGTGTCTGAATTTCATGAATACATCAAATACTTGCTGATTTCAGTAATGATGTCCGGATATTATGACCAGCACCATCGCTGGGAGCCACTGGCTGAATTTCATTTCAACGTCGACAGTGATGAAGATGAACTGTTTGATGAAGATAACTACATCTACTGCCTGTGTAGCAGAGTTTTCATCAGGTATGTATATATTCTACAGTTCCCACAAGAATGTTATTGAACAAAATTTATCATAATGATGAGACTGTATTTTTTTGTAAATTCGATTTTTGCTGTTATTATGGGGTTTTTATTACTTCCACATGAAATACCAAGTTTCCATGTGTTTTTTTTTTTATAAAACTGATAGTATAGGTACATGTCATTAAAATAATCATAGTTTGCAATTAAAATTGTATGTTGATTTGTTTTCACTGCTGATTTTTGAATACTGAAAGCATGATAACAGTGTCATTAATACATATTGTTTTGTAGAATAAGAATTTGATTTGATTTGATTTGATTTGATTTATTTAAATTGTATTAGGGATGGTGTAAGGAGACCCCCTGAGAAAGAGGAAGGCAGCGAGAGTGATGTGGAGGGGCTGCGGGACTCCCAGTCACAGGAGTGGGAGGATGAGTCCCATGTCCACTTCTCTGTAGACACCTCTTACAAGGTGAAGTGTGAGGTGAGATATCAAATCAAAAGTTTATTCCGCAAGTGGAATATACGTTTTAATGTTTAAATAAATGATTTAAACTGAATGTATGACGTATATTAATTATTTGTGCCTCCTTGACGTTTCAGTAACTTTCCAGTTACTGTTTTAATAATAACCATTCCAGTTACTGTTTTTATAATCCATTTGAATTGTTTTATTTAAATGTGACAGTCGCAGAAACCAAAGAAAATATTATGTTCAATGTTACAGAAAGATGAAGCTGCCAGCTGTTACTGCAGCGCCTCACACACTGAGAACTACTGTTCCACCGATGAACATGATCCTGCTCAACTCCACGGTCTGTCCCACGCCCTGCAGCCCAGTGACAGTGGTGCAGACCTGACGTACCCTGACTGCCACTCAGACTACACCAACTATAAACTGGAGAAAATGGACCAAGACTTCCCTCTAATGGAAACAAATGAAAACTATCTGTCTGAAAGCACTTGGGACAAGTTCTGGGCAGTCAATGGGGAACGGCTCATATGGGCTTCATGGATCAAAAAATACAGTGATTACATTAACCCCAATTATTTTGATGAAAATAATGAGCTGGTAATGGATGAGCAAAATATACCAAAGCAGCATTCAGCAGATGCCATAATTGAAAAAGAAGACAGGTTCAAGAAGAATGTTAATGAAGAGGAGAGTATGAGGGACAGGAAGTTTTCTTATGATTCCAAAGTTAATCCGTATAAAAAGAAGAAGTCTAATCAGCCGGCGGAGAAGAATGAGAAGAATAATGAAGGTAATAAAGATGATACTTGGTTACCTATAGGTAGAAGACGATCATGCTCTGAACACGACAGAATGCTCAGTCCTAGAACAATTGCTGGTACTGATTCCATGACTAATGTCACGAAAATCACGCTATCCAGCTATGACGTCACATCCAGTCATGTAACATCAGAATCATCACCAACTGACGACTACAGTCTATCTTCATCAACGTCTGATGACCAGTCTAATGATCAGACGAGAATCGCTAACATTGATGACAATCAGGACCAGCCACTGTCAGAAGAGTTAGACACTGAGCAGTATTGGCAGTTTTTATGGAAGAAGCATTTTGGAGAACAATATGCCTTGCATTATGCCAATTATCTTGAAAGTCAGACCACTCAAGTACCCATACCAGAGATCAGTATTGAGACACTCCCGGAAAAGAAGATAGAAGAGAGACTACTTGATATAGAATGCGAGAACAGCGAAGGGAATTCCCAAGAAATGCCATCCGTTATCGAAGTACAAGCTCAAGTAGACAAGATAAAGCTAGATGACAAAGTGAGTAAACCCAAGAAAAGGAACAAGAAAGCAGCGAATAGTCGTTACATCGGGTCTGTAGGAGTGTTGTTGCAGAACTTACTCAAAGAAGAACAGAAGAAGAACGAATTGAATGAAGCAGCAGATGCAACAGAGGGAAATGACAAAAGTCATAATGAATCTGTGAGTCCAAATCAAGATGAACCTGTGCATCAGACAGACACTGTAGATGGATCAACAGATATACCAACTGAAGCTCAAAATAATAATGACCAAAGATCAGACGGTGGTGATGAACCACCGGAAGAAAGAACGGTATCCTTAAAAAGAAGGTAAGTAATTCAACTTGCTTAGTGAAGCTTCCATTCCGGATGTTTTAATATTTAATCTGATGGTTTTCAGCCATGAGATTGATGAGGAGGAGGATTCTTCGGAGATAATCAAGGACACGTTCGAGGCTATGGGGTTCTGCCTGAGCGCGAGCCGCATGCCGCGCGGACAGCTCGTCTACAAGAAGAGGATCGCGAGGCTGCGGCCCCCGAGGAACAAGAGGTTCGGGATGCCCCGGAAAACATACTTTGATGATGATGGCAACCCGTGTGAGATGGACCAGGTTTGTGACTTCATACTTGAAATTTTTTGATTGTAGCTGTTTATCGATCTAATTTTTGTATTTACATATAACAATTCCATGCTATATTTTACCATAATAACATCAAAAATGTTATCAAATAGATTGATTTGTTTACTGCAAAGTTTGGAGAATATTTACGTTCTAAGTTCTAACTTATTAAGTAATGTAGTAGTATTTACCAAACAAGACTCAACAAAGTTATCAGATCAGATCCCAGGAAAACTCAAGCTCCTAAGCCGGGACTTTATCTTTATATTTGTTCCATAGATAGGAATTAAGATTAATAATATTATCACAATATTGAAGACATAAATTGGGTTTGAAAATTAGACAAAACAGTTGGAGAACAGGTAGGTGGTAGTACCCCAGTTCTTTTTTGTTCGTCTTGGCGAGATATAATAGTACATTACTGCAGGTGCAACGCCGGGTAAGGAGAGCCGGGTGTGTAGGTATAGATGGATAGTGATACAATGCCGGCAAGCCCTTTTCACTGCCAAGGCATGTATAGTGCTTTTCTCAAACATATGCATTGAAAAAAAAATATATAATTCAACTGTTTAGCCTCTTCATAAACACAGACGCCATGCTTAAAAAAATCTTTCCCTTAGCCGGGAATCTACATAGCCGGGAGCTTCAATTTTGTATGAAATTCCTTTACATCGCCCGAAACGTGATACTTCGAAGCCTGTTATAACGCACGTTATGATGACATTTCGTTGCTTGTTTGAGAATATACAATTTGTTATTCAGGGCCAAGAATCTCACGACGAAAGGGAAATGCAGACTGACGACGAATCGGCTGTGAGGTCGGATACAGAGAGACACAAGGAGTACGACGTGCCGAACTGCGCGGAGCTGGCGCTAGCCGCCGCCGTGGCGCTGCCCGCCGACCCGGACGACCCGGACGACCCGGACGACCCGGAAGACCCGGACGACCCGCTGGAGGACGAGCCGGTCAAGAGTTCTGAAGAAGCCTTGCCGGACACATCAGGTAACTATTCTATAACTAGTTGCCATTCCCACACTCCTTGTTCACGCAGTTTTCAGTCGTCATAATTGAACAAAACAATAATTGTATGACAATCATGAACTTAATCGCACTCTTTCTTCACTTATTGTCTCCATACAAAGACTGGTAACCAATCCATGAACTTAATCGCACTCTTTCTTCACTTATTGTCTTCATACAAATACTGGTAACCAATCCACAGATGACCTCATATAGGTGGCCATTTGTATGGAGCGTTTTTAGTCCTCTTTAGTAATGTTGAACTTAGACGGTCATTTCTGACTTTTAGAGCAGTCTGAATGTAGGTAGTCCCATATAGACATTTGATCCCAATAAAAAATAGAAACGATTGACATCCTCAAAAAAAAAAATTGTCCGCACGCCTATTCTGTCGTGTAATCACTATTTATTAGTTAATTCCGAAACCGTTTCCGGGAATAGGGCTCCTATATCATATCATATCATGTATTTCTTTGTATTAGTCATACTCATACATTGTCATTGTTGCATAGTTACCGCAAAAAACAATGTGACAATATGACAGATATGAAAACCTGTTCGATATTATTTTTTTGACTTTCACTTGTCCCTGCTGTTTGTAGTACAAGTCAAATCAATTGTGACGGCGCGGCGTAGCGGACAGAAATACATTACATTAGAAATACATTAGGTACATTACGTAACAAGGGTGGCAAACGAGGAATCACAAACAAGTGTCTATTAGAAGCCCGAAGCCGAGTGCTTTAATGACACGAGTTTGGAATTCCTTTACCACCAGAGTCACGGACGACGTTTTTCATCACACTTTGGAGGAAATAAAACAAAAGTAATAAATAGTAGTCAATACCAGAATTACTTACCGCCCTAGGGCGTAATATACGACTTACCGCCCGGTTTTCTAACATGTAAACCCTTTATTTACGAGCAAGCTCGATACAAATTACTTACCG